>OZ037761.1:3719222-4171722 GCA_964035475.1 Salix caprea | reverse complement strand
TATTAAAATAATTTAAAAAATTATATTAAAAAATATTTTGCTTTATAATAAATTCTTTAACCGTACTTACATGCATGCGCTTAAGTTTGGTTGCTGTCCTTGTCGAAGGTTGTCAATTTGGTGGTTTAGGCGGTGGTCCTGGTCACCAGAAATGGTGAAGGAAATTAAAAATGGTTAAATAAGAGTGTTCTGAGTGATGATAAAATCATAAGATAAGTTTAATGATAAACTTATAATTATTTATATATTTTTTATTGAGTCAATATTCAATCTAAAAATGAAAACAAAAAAATATAATAAATAAAAATATAGAAAACATAATCTCTAATAAAATACAAAATATTTCTAATAATTTAAGTTTTTGTTTATTAGAAACGGGAAATGGTGAGGAAGAGGAGGATTTCAAAAGGAATATTCTTAATTCGCATTTCTCGTTCAAGGGATATCATCATCATCAAATCAACTTTATATCCCACGTGGCTCCACGCAAGGAGCAAAAGTAAAGCTGGAGATAATATTGACAGGTGGAAACATTTATTCAAATTTGGATAAGTTCAGTTTACTCTTAACCTCTTTTTAAGTTAGTTTCGTGTTGATGTTAAGAGGATTTCATGCGCTTGATTAGTATTATAGTATATAATATTTTTTATTTTTAAATATATTAAATTATTTTCTAATGATTTTATTTCCAAAGTTTTTTTTCTTCCTTCTTTTGTAACAAATTTGTATACGTTTTTGAAAAGAAAAATAAATTAACTCTCTGGCTTGCCTTTTTGGTACAAGACTAATGTCATGTTTGACATTAAATTTCAAAAAAATTTAAAAAACAATTTGAAACTTTTTATTTTTTATTTGGATTAAATGTTTTTGATATTTTCCAGTTAGAATTATATTAAATATCTTTTTTTTTAAATAAAACCAATATATAAAAATAATTTTAAAAATCAATCTATACAAACACTCAAATGCATAAAAGCGCAGTTAATTTTTTTTGTTATATTGCAATGATATGCTTGAAATTCTCAACTACTCGTAAAATATGAATATAAAAACCAACTTGCGAAACACGATGTGTGCTTTTTTCCTTAAATATTATATTTGGAAGTTGTCGGATTACGTAGAACATAGATTCTCCACATGATACTTTTAAAATATTTTTTATGTTTATAAGTGTTTTTTTTTTTTTAAAAATTACTCTTGATATTATCATAGTCTTATTTACTTTTGTGTTTTAGAAATAAATATTTTAGAAATATTTTTTAATGTTTTTAATTTGTTTTACTATAATTATGTTAAAGGTAAATTTTCAAAAATATTTTAATATAAAAAAACTAAAAAAATAGTGTTTTAACATAAATGATCTAAAAAAAACTAAAAAAAATATTAAATAATAAATAAAAATATATTTATTTTTGTTTTTTTTCAAAAGTGTTTTTAAAACACAGTACTAAACAAAGCCTTGTTTATTTTTGTGTTTTAGAAGTAAATATTTTAGAAATATTTTTAATTTGTTTTACTATATTTATGTTAAAGGTAAATTTTAAAAAAAATATTTTTTTCATATATTTTTAATTAAAAAAATATTTTAAAAAACAACTTCCATCACAATACTAGACATATTTGAAGTTGACTTGGAAAATATTCATTTGTTCTTGTTGGTAAAAAATTACACATGGTATGATTTCATTTAAAGTTTAAATTTAGTAGAATTTGAAAGAAATATTTTTAATGCATCAACATGAGTAATATATTTAAGATCCAGTAAGAAAGAAAAACTAAATTTTAATGAAAGAAAGTTGATTTAAAATACTTTTTCATTAAAATCAAAAGAAAAATAAGATTTTTTTTCCACAACGTTTTTGTAAATAAAAAACAAACAGGGTATAAATCGAGTGCAGTTGCAGCTTGCTTTCAAGGGGTTCGACATTGACTGGACCTGACTGATAAAATTCATAGATTTGGGTCTCGACTGAAAATGAGTGCGTGGATTTGAGACTAAATTAAGTTTTTCTTTTTTTAATTTTTGTTTGATCTGTGTGGATTTTGCGCAACAACAGTTTATTTTCTAATAAAAAACAGGCATGGAATAATTAATTATTTTGTATTGATCACTCCAATCATTACTCCAATTATTATTGACGGTGTTCTGTTCTTGATATTATTATATTCATCTCATTATTATTTTCTAATTATATTGTTGGTGTCCTGCAGGTATTTTTGGCTTCCATTTCAATAGTTTTACGTACTTCTTTCAACAAATGAAACCCGTACACGTGTTCCATTTTGAGATTTTCCTGAATAAATTTGCCTCCTGCCTTTCCAGTGGCCCGTGGCTGTAATTAATTAAATCAAAAGACTAGTCGATTAATTTCTGCTAGTTTTCGTAAATCAATAGAAATAATTATATGTATATACTTTACATGAACACTGTGGCTATGGCCCCACTCCACAGCAAACTTGATAACCTGGCCCTTATCGCTGGTCCTAATGGGCCAGTAGCGCTGCAGTGGCACCATGGAAGACTGTTTTTTTTTTTTTTTTTGGCATGTGGTGCTTATATTTATTTTGATTAATTTTTAAAAAAATTTAAATTAACGATTAATTAAAATTTCTTATAATATTGACTGATGTAAAATTCAAACAGTTAATATTTAGAGTGTAAACACAGGACCTGAAACACGCCCCTCAGATTTTCATTATACTAACCAATTCCACTTTAATTTTATATTTTCTCCAGACCCGTACAAGTTACATTCGTAATTAACCTAAATATAGGGCCTGTTTCGGAGAATCTGTAGTTTTTAAACAGCTACAGATTATAACTTTTGAAAATGAGAGGTGAAAATAATTATGTAATTGACTTTAAAAACACAATTAAAAACCACAGCCTTTATTTATAAGAGTTAATTATACAGAGAAGATACATGGGACAGGGCCTCTTTCAGCTATGAAACCAGTTTTTTATTTTAAAAAAATGCTGCTAAAACAGCTTTTATCTTCTCCTTCCATGACAGTTTGAGAATGCTGAACGGTCAAAAAAGTAGATTGGATCAATCGATTTCTACTGCTTCTTACTGAATTTTCCCCAATATTCATCTTCCCACAACTCTACTTGCCTGGTTGATTTGTGTTTTCTATCCCGCAAATTCCGAAGAACCGAAGGATCATCGGGAGGCAAGGTGCATGGGACTGTGTCACTGGGAGCCAGCACCATGGATTCCTCCATGAACTTTCTGTGTGTACCGATTGCGGGGCACGCCATTTTTTCTGGGCAGAGCTCGTCTGCTCCTGGAGGTATTACTGGTTTGAATTTCAAGAGCTTTGCATACTCGTTTAGAAGATGAAATATGTAATCATACACTTTATCTATCCTCATATCCTCTTGAATGAAGTTGCTAGCAGCCTCTCCTATGGCCTGTGCCTACACCAGCAAAATTTAGAGAAAAAGTTAAGTCAATTGCTACAATTTGAGAAAAAGCATTAACTGTTTGGATATATATATATATATATAGTACGTAAATTATTTGGACAATGGATGACTATCGACATGAGTATGTTAATGAACTATCTCATTTAAAAATTTAAGCTGTTAGGTGAGATTATAGAATATAATTTATATTATTTTTTAATATATTTACTCAAATGAAAACTCTTTGTGCTTTGTTAAGGAGTCATCCAACCTAAAAGCTTAAGCTTGTGAGTGAGGTCCTAGAATATGATTTATATTATTCTCTAATATACCCCTTCAAGTGAAAGCTTTTTGGGCTTGAAACTTGCACAGACCCACATCACGTTGTGCTTGGTTTTTATCAAATAGAATGGGGATGGTGAGATTCGAACTCGTGACCGCTGGGTCAACAAGGCTCCGATACCATGTTAAGGAACCATCTCACCTAAAAGCTTAAGTTTGTAAGTGAGGCCCCATAATATGATTTATATTATTCTCTAACATGCTTGAAACTTATACAGACTTTGTGTTTGATTCTCCATCAAATAGAATGAGGGTGATGAGATTCAAACTCGTGACCGTTGGGTCAACAAGACTCTAATATCATGTTAAAAAATCATCTTACCTAAAAGTTTAAGTTGTTAAATAAAACTTCAAAATATAATCCATATTATTCTTGAATAAAATGCATTTTTTATATATATAAAAAAAATTATGATAGATTCATGGCATCTATCTTCTTCGTTTACCTCTTGGGTGTGATTGTTGCCCCATTCCACGGCGAACTTGAGAGAGGTGCACTTTTTGTCGTCCCTAATAGGCCAGTAATGCTGCAATGGCACCATGCCTCTTATGAAGAAATCATGGTAACGAGGCCTCACGTACAGGGTCATTGCATCGCAAGCTAGAATATATTTCTCGCTCACAGACCACGCCCACCCTTCTATGTAGATCTTATACCTGCAGAGAAATAACTCTCGTCGATATTCTTGATTTTTATTAAAATTATATAATATTAACAAGAATTCTTCTTTTTTTTTGGGTACCTGTGGGTGCATTGATCTTGTAGATTTGATCCTCTGTACCCTTCTTTAGATTCTTTTACCCAGTCCTAAAATAATGTTGAAGAAGAGAGAGTTGCAGATGACTCCCTTTAATCATCGATCACCGTCAAATTAAAAAAAAAAAAAAATCTGAAAGATGTATTACCTGAATATACAGGCGAGTGTTCCAGTCATCTTGTTCGGAGACATTGCACCTGAGAAGGTCCTGCCTCACCGGAGATACCCACGGGTTACCTTTCCAGTAAGCATAGGGTGTCCGGTCCTTCCATTTAGTTCTGCTGTTGCCTTCTTTGATGTCATTCAACAAGTTATTCCATGGCCTTATATTGGTCTCAGCCCTACACAGCAATTATATTCTCCGTTTAGTTCTACCTTTCTCTCCCAAACTTTCATGTTGGGGTGGCAGATACTTGTTTCAGTACTGTTCATTGGGCATTAAGTACTCGGCAGCCATGTTTACAGCTCCACTAAGTATCTTAAAACTTAAATTTTTATATGAAATCATAAAATATAATTTGTATTATTCTTTAAAACATTTTTTTTAAGTAAAAGTTATTTGAGCTTGAAACTTGTACATACTTACACTATTTTGTGTTTAATTTTTATCAAATAGAATGGAGGTGATAAAATTTAAACCCGTGATCATTGGATTAACAAAATTATAATACCATATTAAAAAATCATTTTATTTAAAAACTTAAATTATATTATTCCCTGTAAAAGTCAAACTTGAATGTCATAAAAGGCACGGTCCTTTATAGAGCCGAAAGGGTTGGGACCAGTAGCCCAGTAGAGCCTATTTTCCAATTGATTGTCGTTAGATCCTAAAGTTTATGCTTTTGATTTTTGGGGGAAGAATCTTAAATTTTCATATACCCTATTGAATGTCACCAAACTTCGAAGAATATCGAGTTCGTTGGGTAGGTAAAACTCAAAGCTTTTCATGGATCCAAAAGGGACGCGAGTAGTTTAAACTCATGAAAAATTGATTGTTAGGACATGCATGGAAGGAATCGGCAGAGAATTAATGAAAACAAAAATAAATAAATAAAGATGGAGTCAGGAAAGTGATAACGTACCAGCCCCAGAATGACCAATCTGGGAACACAATATCTAAGCTCTGCCCATCTGAGCAGTATCGAAACAATGGCGGCGGGGCAGCATTTGGGCCCTTGAAATGCTTCGATGGAATGACCGGCCGATCGTCGCAGTCAAACATGAGTTCCAAATCAGGCAATCTACCAGGGTACCTTCTTAGAAGCTGTAAAATGCCCCACAAGGTGAACGCATCTCTGGTCTGTATTGATTGCCTAAACTTCTCTACGTAGGCCTTCCCCTGGACGATCACAAGCCTGAAATGTGCTGTTTTCCGAGCCTGTTGGATCATGTCCTGTGTGATTCCTGTCTCCTTCCAGTGTCGCAGATCGTCGTGGATCCATTGGAAGTATGACGGGCATGTAGAAGTCAGGTTTGATGGGCGGTCAGGATTTGCGGCGGGGTTGTGCTTAGAAGGATAGTTTTTTGGACAGGTTTGGCTTTGTTTTCTTGTGGCGCATTGGAGAGGGAAGTACTCGTGAGGAATTCTTGTGGGTGTTTGGTTTGGTTTGTGAGAAACACTTCGAAATACCGACTGGAAAAATACAGGCAGCTCTTGTATCAGCACCAGGTAAACAATTACAGATTAACACTACAATTGAAGAAGAAGAAGAAAAACAGCCGAATGAAGTAAGATCAAAGAGACAATCCTCCACCCCAGATATGATAGTTTGAAACACTCGAAACAGGGTGCTAGAATAAACTCCATAATTTACTTCTGTTTAGGAAATTCCTACAAACATTAAAAAAGAAAAAGAAAAAGGGTTTGATGGAACTTACAGCATCAAACCAGCCAACAAATACCAAGGCTCCAAGGAAGAGGATGAGAAAGAAGGTGACCAAAAAAACAGCCGCGTCTCTCTTCTTCTTCAGTACTGCTCTCCAAGGTTTCTTTCTGAAGCATATTTCAGTCCCTGATTGCCACATATCACTTGCATATCTTTCTTTCTCCTTCATGATTTCACAGGCTCTCCACCTCGAAAAGCTCTTATTTGACTTCTGATTACACACAACTGTACATTACAGTACCTTTCGGTGCACGTAACTACACGCGGAGGGTTTTTGACGAGTCCTTCGCTCAAGGTCTTCCCTCCCGAAGAATTTCGTCAAGTCTCTCTATTCAAAGAAAACGAGAGAAGAACGAGATGGACTATTTGTCCAACGAAAAACAACAGGGAAAGTACTGTCTCAGGTCTAGCTAGACACGGAGAGAAGACGAAGAAGAAGAAGAAGAGCGGTCAGCTCGAACCAGCTATAGCAAGCAGTGTCCTGAGATGGCTGTATCCAGGTCTTCATCGTATTCACGAGCCCATTTTGGTAATTAGACCGCGTTTAAAAGTCCTCCATCGGATTTCTCAATTAGTAATTTAAATAAATAAATAAATAAATAAATAGAAGTAGCGTAACGTTTTGAAGAGACTGGGGGTGCGTAGTAATTAAGCATGACTAAACTATGCTCGAATCCCTCTTCCTGACAGAGGCTGGACATAGCTTGGCAACATCTATTGTCTCTTCATATTCAAGAGTCACTTTCATTGAACCACGAATGTGAAATCTATATTGTTTTAATTTTGTCTACTTAATTTAAATTATTGAATTCAAAGTTAAAACATAATTAATTATGTATGTTGCTTTCTATATATATATATATATATATATATATATGACAGAGTCTGAATTCATTAATTAATTGCTATCTAGTATGATGAAAAAGAAGTGGGAAAATTGTAGTGCGAGTCTCTATTGGATAGCAGCTTTGACTACTTGGCAGGATTAAAAAACTATGTTCCATGTAAGATAAGCACACAGCACGCCACTAATTCAGTGCCCAGAAAGCCATAATTAGATCTTAAGTTAGCTAAGTGGGAAATTAAATATAGAGGTAATTATTTATCAAGAAAGAGTATTAAAGGTAATTAAATATAAGGACAAGAATCTGTGTGGCACAAAAAAATTTGAAAATTTTTTATTTTTATTTTTTACTTTAAATTAAAATTGATGTTTTTAAATCATTTTGGTGTGTTAATGTCATTAATAATTTTTAAAAAATAAAAAAAATATCATTCTAATAATTTTATAAGCGAAAAACACTTTAAAAAGTAATTTCAACCGTATATAATGACCTGTCAAAACTTTTATTGAAGTCTGAAATTAGTGTTTACAGTCAAATTAACCTGAAACATCACAAAACTTCAAGCTTGAAAGGAGAAAAATGTGAGATTTTCAGGGATGAAAACTCTCTTGGGCAGAGTCATAATAATTAATTAAAGGGTGCTTTAACATCAGTTTAGAGTGAATCAGAAGAAGAAACGTGAATCGCCCTTGATCATGGAATTGACCTGTTTGGCAACGCATGTTGAAATGAATTTTAATTGTTTTTGGATCATTCTAATATAATTATATTAGAAATAAATTTTAGAAAATAAAATATATATAATTTAAATAAAATATTTTAAAAAATAACATATGTAAAGCGTAGCTAATAAAGACTGCAGAGATAGAGAAATGGGGTCAGCATTTCATTCCGTATCCAATATATCCTATAATCATGTCCATGGATTGATTGGATTCTATAAAATTTAATAACACGACCTTTTTTCAGAAACTATTTTCTTGTTAAATGAGAAAAAACTAGATGAAAAGAGTCAAGTTCAATAAAAATTAAAAGATAAGTGTGTATTCATATATTTAATATTTCAATATGAATTATTTACTTGGTTGTATTTAATAATTTCGTTTCTTCAAATCAACTCGAAATAAAAATCAACACACATATAAAATTTATTGAAAATACTATAATAGAGAGATAAAGAATCGTTGAGTAAAATAACCAGTTGTCTAAACCTGACCACCATACCATCGCTTTCAATATGTCATCATCACTTGATGAAAATGGTTCGTGGATTATCATCGAACAATCATTTTTTCTCTATGTTTTCTCTCCCCTCCAAGATTTTTTTTTGTTTTTCAATTTTATTCTTTACTTTTTTAATATTTAATTTCGTTCTTATTTGTTTAGAGAAGTTTTTTATTTTTTAATATTTAATCTTTTAATCTGCTTTCATTTTGTTAAAGTTAAGATATTTTTCAATTCAACTTAACTCTCTATTGAAAGAACTTGACTGCCCTCTAATTTTTGTTTTCTGTTCATCTTCCCCGCAACCTTAAACGTGGAGAAGTGACAGTGGTGGTCCTAACAAACTGACACCTGTTCCAGTGGGATGGAGACAAGATTCCGTGTCCTCCTTCAATTTGTTGCGATTTCTTTTTCTCAGTCAATTCCCCATCTTGCAATTCACTAGACGAGCAAAATACATCTCATGTTTGAGGAAACTGCCAGCTTCGGGTCACGCATGATGTAACAGCAGAGTATTAACGGGGAAGGTCAGGATCACTCGCCGGTGACAATGTGTTCTCTGACCCCATCATCTCTTATCCCCCATCTTATATACTGAGATACGATGATAACAGAAGATAACATAGTTGTTAATTTTTTGATCAATTCAAGATTGCCGGTTTTTTACCATTTTTGATACCAGGTTTGACCGGGTTTTGACCGATCAATCCTGGCCACTGACCCAAACTGATTCAGAATCTGGTTCGTCGATTTTTGAGGTGAACTGACTGGTAGAGATTATGGACCTAACATTTTCTTGTCAATTTTTTAACAGTAACACGCGTCCGGCCAAGGCCCACTGACTTGTGGTGGATATGCGCCTAACGCTTTCTTAGTATCTTTTTTTTAACATAATAATATATATCCTGCCAAGGCCAGCCAGGACTCGCATTTTTATCGACAAAGTATGAGAATTTAATTTAATTTAAAACGTAAGATGGTTTTTTTTTATAAAAAAAAGTATTGATGTGAATTTTAAAGAGAATTTAATTTATTATAAAAAAATAAAAGTAAATCATGGATGATAATTTTAATTAGCTACAGTAATACCTTAACATTAAAAACCATATCCCAAAAATACCCACATTTTTACGCAAATTTTAATTTTAGTGCTGGTTTGGAACGTGAGGTTGCTTTTGAAAGTGTTTTTTGTTAAAAAAATGCATCAAAATAATATATTTTTTATTTTTTAAAAATTATTTTTGACATCAACACATCAAAATAATCTAAAAACATTAAAAAAATAATTAAAAAAAATTTATTTTAAAAAAAATTTCCACACACATTCCTAAACACACACTTAATCTGTGTAATTCATACCCTCTTTTTTTACTTCCAAAAACCCTTGACAACACAATATCTTTTCTTTATCTACTTGCATCAATCCTCGCTAACTGTATCAGTCATCTCTTGTTCCCCCAATGGTATATTATTGATCTTTCCTTCTCTCCCTCTCTTTTGTTTTTTTGCCCAAGTTCTCCATTTTCTTTAAATAATTTTTATAATAAAAAAGGATGATAATTTAATTAATTTCCACATGTATTTTAAATAATATAATTTAGCATCTTATTTTAAATATAAAAATTATAATAAATTATCGAATTGAATTCAAATCAAATTTTATGAATAAAAGATAAGGGTTTAAATATTACATAATAAATTTTATGAATATCGTTTCTTTATTTTTTTTTTAAAATATTTTTTTAATATATTTCCAAACAGAAAACATTCTAAAAAACCAATATCCACCACAATTTAAACAAGATTGTTCAGATCTCTTTTGAGTCCATACATGGGCCACAGTAAAAACATATTTTTTCCAAGTGCCCACAATTCAGATACTTAAAAGAGTACAAAATCAACGTCAAATCACATGGACGTGGCATTATAGAGAGGTTCACCTGAAATGTTATGGCAATGTGTTTATCAAGTGATTGCAGCACGCACTAGTCAAGTGGCTCTGCCATGAAGAAATTGTGAGCTCTAATCACAGCAGATCTGGAAAATGTTAGAACAGTTCAGGAGTTCCTACCCGTGAGAACATCATTAGGCAGCAAATGGTGCAAAAGCACCCATCCCGCCTCCAGCAAAAGATGCGCTCCTCCTTTGTGAATGGTCTGCCAAAAATGTGGATGATAGACAGAGGCCATATACTATCAGGTTCCTGGGAGGCCTGAAGGAAGAAGTTCCCAGCAATTTACTGCCTGTTAGTTTTTATCCCAAAAATTGGTTGCGTCGTATCGAATCGAGCTGAACAACCGATCGCCAGATGATTAACCAGCACAAGTAACAAATTGTAATTACAAGTACCTGACACATACCTCACTCTCTCAAAATGAAGGCCTCAAAGTCCACAGGTTTCGATGGCCAATTGTTAAAAGCCGCACTTTCTTTAAAAGATTTCGAGGTTGAACTGTACGCTTGAGCATTGTTCTGCAAGAGAATTTACCAAAGTTGTAAGATGAGATTCAATAGCCATGCACGTATACATTGCGGACTTGATATGGCTACGATAATGAAGCTTGGGCATTAGCATTTAATATTCACATATGTGCCATGTGATGCTGTCCTGGAAGCTTCAACCAAAACTTTTTTTTTAAGTGACTGCTGACTACATTCTAAGGTGACTGCGACAGATTATATGATCATGTTGTAGGTCAATCTTACTGTACTAGTAACAAGAACCATAATGATGATCTTCAGATACACCCAAAACTTAAACTCTGCATAAAATGTTGACGTGCATTTATTTGGTTTATGCTGCCTGAATTTGCAAACTGATGGAGGAGACAAGAACCGGTGAAAAATGTGAAATCCACAAACAACATGGACATTTACAATTTATCAACACAGCTTATTGCGTTTCAATGATGACTTTATCCCATTCAAGCAAAGACATCATCAAACTATTATTTAGAAAGAAAACCAACAGGAATAAGGCTCTCAGGAAATAATGCAGAACCTTGAGTTCGCGATAAGAAATATCTTTGGCTGGGCATTTGCTATGGAACTCCTGCTTTAATGTCAAGAAAATCTCCAGTAACCGCTTTCTAGAACAGAAGAAAGATTATGACTTGATGGTGAAAACAATAGCAGAAAAGGAAACCTTTCCACAAATATGCCTAATTCTCAGTTTACTTGCACAGAGAGGACATCGTAGCTGGAGAAAGTGCCCCCTTAGCAGAAGTGCCTTGCTTTCTTCCAGTGGTCCCAAGGACGACTTCATGCATGCCAGACTTGCTCCAACATATGGAATACCTGGGTCAAGGCATAAAGTATCTTGTGACAAACAAACAGAGATAAATAATTGGTGCACCTAGAATAGGAACAGGATCAATTCAAAATTACCCGCATGTCAAAGTTGCTAAAGCAGTGTCAGCATGCTTAAATTCCATGGGGGGTTCGGGAGCTGCACAAAAAAGTGGCTGCTAGTAGCATTATGTACCATAGATCATCAAGCGTGTGATCCGCTATATATTGAATGTTATGCTATTAAATACCTTGTTTAGATGGAAGGGAGCAACTAGTTCATTCGACAATGGCAGGATTCGATCATACAAGGCTCTTTTCAAGTGATCTTCTAGAGAAAAGTTTTTGGGACTATTAGATGAATGCCCAACGGTTACCGAAGAAAGGTAAACAGGTTGAAGAAAGTAGGAAAGCAAAGCTCCTGAAATAAGAGGAGTAAAAGCTTTGTTACTTAACTAAAGCAATTATTAATTCCTGTTGGTTACTTGTATATAGTAAATCATGAAGACAATTTTCTTAAGAAAAAAAATCATGAAGATAGTCAAAATGAATCATCTTAAAATATATCACATGCATGCCAGTGCAAACAGGAAATAAGCCATCTTGTGCACATGATACCATTAATAGTTTATTCGCATAAAATCAAAATTCAGTGCAAGTGTGCCAACTTCAGAAACATGACAATGTTGTACTGTGATAATGGTATGCCAGACTCAAGGGCACAAAAATGATAAATTGAATAAAAAAAATGGAAGACATATTACATGTTAATTAAGTTCACTAACTCAGAAAACTAGCATATTAATTTAGGCTGGAACAAAGGAGGCGTACTTTGGAAATTTGAAAATAAACATACCTTGAACTCCAACAACATTCCACCGAGCTATTTTGTCAGAGCAGCTAACTGACAATGTCGTATCACCACGACCAGGCTTCCTCTGAACCATGCCACTGGTTTGTGAACCATCAGTTGAAAGTCTACCTGCTTATAAATAGTTTTGAGGCAAGCAATGCTTATGTCAAGACCAATAAGTCTCATCTTGAAATAACTTTAAAGAAGAAGATGTGCCAGCTTAAAAGAAACAAGATAACTGATAAATTGAAGAGTTTTGAAGAATCTATTCAACCAGCCTAAGGAGGTGAATTAAAAAACAAAACTTGATAAAATAGCAATCACAGAAAACAACAATAAAATTGAAAAGATAAGGCATAAGATCATCAAAGCAACAGAGATCAACATACTTCTGTTATTGCTTACCAGAAAGAGAATTGCACTTCTCTGAGATCATACTATGCTTCCCATTGAATGTGAGTATTATGAAAGAAACAATGACACGGATCCCTACTTGGAGTAATATCAATAAATGCCATCTAAGATGACAAGACTATCCTACTTGGAGTAATATCAACATGCACTTTCCACCTCTAGTGCAGCTCACAGAAATTTCAAATAAGCAGCTCAGCAACAATCAAATATAAAAGCAGGCGAAACAACCAGAAGCCAAAGAAGATTGAAAAAGAAATATATAAAGAATCCATCTGTACCATTATTCTCTTTTGTAACCTCCAAAAGGTCACTCGTTGAACCATTCTCACATAGGGATGGTGGCAGATCCCCTTCTCTTCTGAAAACATTTCTCACAGGAGACAGCGGTGAACTTACAGAAGCATCCCCACCTACGAGAAACAACTAGAACAAAACAAAGTCACAAAACGCATGCATACCCAAAGCTAGTGTAAGATCCAAACAATGTAGAAAGTAGGCATTCATTTAATTTTACAATCATCACCGAGAATTACATGGCAATTGTGAAATGTACAGATGCAATTGCCAACCCTCTCTCAACTTAAACTTCTCTTCACCACCACAACTATCGTGCTCCAGTTCAAAAATCCAGCTACTGCCATCATTAATTTTCACCTCTATGCTTCCATTATTACATCCATCTTCACATGAATCGCCAATAATGTGTAGAATCTCCGCATAGAAAAACCTAATTTAATTAATTAGAAAAATCAAACAAACAAACATACTTAGGGAATCAATGGTATTACAGGAAAGAGAAAAAAAGCATTTCAGCATACAGAAAAACGCATCAATTCGCCAAATACAGTTACAAACCTAATTAAAGCTCTTCTAGCGATAATTTCAGCATGTGAATCATTGACAATATCACCGCGATTGCTAAGAAGTGAGCGTCCAACGCATTTCGTACCAGTCCCCAACGCAACAACCTCCAATTCTGAGAAGAAATAAAATCCAAATCAGAAAGAAATTGAATTTACAAGAAATAGCGAAGACGTAGTGTTTAGTGACCTTGAGAAGGCGAGGAAAGGAGAAATGAAGCTAAGACGGTGACTTCGCAACCTTGGGGCTTTCCTTTCTTAGGGAGAGATTTGTAAGCTGATATCACTTTCTCTGATACTTTCTCTCCCCACTGTTTCTCTGTTGAATAACTTGGATTTGGAATGTCAGTGTTCATGGTTTCAATTTTACTTAAATTTGCGATTTTTGTTTAGGGTTTTTACGATTGAAAGTTCTGGTTTGGTGCACAGAAAATTATTCCACTGCCTTTTCCCGGGTTTTTCCCGGAAGCCGCCGCCAGACTGCGGCTAGTTTATTATCTTGATACGTTGCCGTTTTGATAAAATTCTGAATGCTTGTTGCCCCTAACAAGATACTTATTTGTATCCGATCAATTATAATTTTTTATATTTAAAATAAAATTTGAAGCTATATCATTTATTTATATTATTTAAAATAATTTATTAATTGAATTAGATCTTGACTATTTTATTTTTAATTTTTTTCTTTTTATACATATAAAGAAATAATTTGAGACTATATTATTTGTTTATAGAACCTGGGATCTATAATGTTCAAATCCAAGATTAAGAAAATATTTTTCTTGTTTTTTTGGGTTTTAAAAATGTTTTTTTAAAAATTATTTATTTACTTTTAATTAATATTTTTTAGTGTTTTTAGGTAATTTTGATATGTTGATTCAATTTTTTAAGAGAAACAATATATTACTTTAATTATTTTTGAAATAAAAAACATTAAAAAAAATATATATTGCTATATTCACAAACACTTAATAAGAACCACGAAATAACAAACAATAATTATTATTAGTTGTTGGTAATTATAATCATCAATGCGATTAATGATGATAATAATAATGATAATAATACTAAGAAGAAGAAAAGTAATTAATCACTTCATTTCTCTTACAGAAGAAGGAAACTCGACATGAACGTGACAGAACCAAAGACAAACGAGACACAGATCAATAAAAATAGTTCACACAGCAAACATCTGTTTTCGTTTCGAGCATTCATGGGGTGCAAGTATGAGACTGATGGCATGCACTCCATTAAGTATCCCCACAAAATAATTTAGGGATAGTTTCTTGGGTCCCAAGAAAACTGCTGAACCATGACGCTTGCACAGGGGAGGGAGTTAAGAGTGGCCCCATTCCACATTTTATTAATTGTCAATTAATCAACGCAGTCAAGTTTATCCTTTAAATTGGCCCCCACTTCCACTACAATCAATTCATCCATTTTTGTGTTTATCTCTTCTACGTCGTCGTATGAGAGAGCCAACGCCTCTCCTGGTAAATCTTTACCTGTTTTACCTGTCGGCAAAAGGCAATTATCCCACGCTTCATACGCTAATCCTTCTTTAAGTTCACTCTACGTTTTTACTGTCATTTTAAGAGAATATCTTGTTTTGTATTCTAAATCGACGGTGTAGATGAAATAACCTGTGGTGATGACACACGTTGTTTGGAGCTATAAAGAGCACGATCGACGCGATATTATTGACGTTGCCAAAGTGAAAGATTTCAAGATAACTACTGTTATAGTTGAAGGGGGAGCTGAAGAGGAAAAGAAATGGCAGAGCAAGAAGTGAAGAGGGTAGACACTGAGACGCCGGTGGCTCCAGCTCCGGTGGAAAGTAAAAGTGAAGTGGCGGATGAGAAGGCTATAGTTCCACCACCTCCAGCAGCTGAAGAGGAAGAGAAGGTCGCTGATGGATCAAAAGATCTTGCTGTTGCTGAAAGTAAGTTCTTTATCTTTGTTTTTATCTTCCTGGAAAATAATAAGAAACCAGAACCCATTATCATTATGTCTTGAAATAATGCTGTGCGTTCCTAGGAAATCTTAGTGGGGTGGCTGAATTTGGTGGTTTTTTCATTGATTTTGTTGATTTTGTGTTGCGAAGTTGACATAATTAGTATGATAATGAGTTGATTTTTTTTTTCTTAAAAGAATGAAACTTCTATCAATTTCAAATTTCTCTTTATATCTGGATGAATGCAGATAAGTTCTAAGTATCCGTCACTGTCACTGTTTCTCACCTTTTCCTAAAGCAAAGAATACTAGCAAGTAAAAATATCCAGATAGATATGGCAACTTTGCTGCTCTTTCAAGTGATTAAAGTTTCTACAATTTCTTCATCAGATAGGTTAGCAAAAGAAATTTCTGTTCTTAAGGGATCAAACAAATGATTCATCAATGCATAGAAGCTCATTGATACTATTGCATATCAAGAGATCGAATGAGTTCTCGAATTTTTTTGTTAATTATAATCCATAATTAATCTAAGGAGAAAAGAAAACCAGAGACGAACACTGGCCTAAATACATGTAGGTGAAACATTTCAACTTTTGTGATATTAATAATAATATAATCTCAATATAGAATATATTAAAAGGAGAATCTTTCTTTTAGAGAGGCTATCTATTCCTTCCTTGGGAGTCAGATGAATCTCTGGCTGTATAATTTCCATATCTTGATCTTGAAGACATTAATCATAAGCTCTTTGCAGCCTGTATCTAGATAATTTTAGTGGACGGGCATATTTTTTTTGTTGTTATCTAGTTGTTGAAAAACCATGTTTGGATTTTTGCCCGTCTCTTCTTTCTGTCAAATGATACTATTAGCTGGAGAAAATACGAACATGACATGGATACAGTACTGTCTATTAGAGTTCTTCTTTATGGTAGCTCAATTATTTTTATGTCTAACAAAAAATGGAAATAGTCCCTACATAGCATAAGGGTATTTAAATTAATTAATTTTATTGACAGAAAGTGCCCCTACTTAGATAATGGCACCCACAGACATTATTTTGGTTGAAAGCAGTCCCACTTGGCACAATGGTATCCAAAGATCTTATTTTTTAGTAGATATTGTCCATATCCTGTATAATGACACCCAACAAGGAATTACTGGGCTGATACACTTATTATCCATAGTTGGCTTTCTGCTTCTACATGGCTGACACCCAACTTTTTTCGCATCAAAGTTGTCTGCTGTGGCCCTTTTGGGTTAGATGTGCCTTTTATCATCAATCTTTTTACTGTTACCTTTTGAAGGATTAATTTTTTACTCAACAATGATCATTCAAGAACAACAGCCTCCTTTCATTCTTGCTGGATTTGTCAAAAGTGATGGCGCCTCTGTTGTTAAACAAGCTAGAATATGATAACTATGAAAGGGATCGATATAGGTGGTCTTAAGCTCTAACTCTGTACTGATTAAGGTGTTAGAGTACATTTCATGACCTCATTATCCCAGGATTAATCATGATTTTCGAGGTCTAAACCTGTTACTTTTTCATTTTTCTTTTTCTAGTTTGATTATTGTGTATATTGCTTGTATTGGAACTAAATAAATAAGGATGTTGGTAACTGAACAAAATTTCTATCTCTGTGAATCACATCCTCAACCAGCCATATTCTTTTGCTGCTTCTAATTATTTTCTTTTTTTAGCAGAGACAGAACCTGGACTTACTCCGAAAAAGATTTCAGGCGGGTCAATGGATAGAGGTACCTGTTGTTAGTCACAAAGAATAATGGAGCAGTAGGATGTTCTCTGTAAATGAATGAGTATTTCTGTTTGAATCTTCTTACACTGGCTGAGGGAATTTGTCCAGTTTTAGTCCATTGTCATCTTTTTGGAAATTCCTTGCACGATTAAGAAAGTCATTTTGCTCATGGAGCATAGGTTTTATGTTTCATTAAAAGTAACTTATTCTTTGATTGTTTTTATTTTTCAGATGTAGCTCTTGCTGACCTTGAAAAAGAAAAGAAGTTGTCCTTTGTCAAGGCATGGGAAGACAGCGAGAGAACTAAAGCGGAAAATAAGTAAGCTCTTCTTGTTTCTCTCCTTTTGCTTTCAGTGTGCAGCAGTGCTGCTACAATAAGCCAAATAAATCTGTTAGCAGTGTGTTCAAAAATGGTGGTAAGAAATGGGTTTTTCTTGGTCTGTGCATCTGAGTAGGGTTTAAAAAAGGTGGTAAAATCTGTGCAGTGTGTTTAAACTGAACTTGTTGATTGAGAAATTAATCACTGCGAGGTGTCCTATAACTCTCTTCACGTTTACAATATGATCTGGAGGAATGTGATTGCTGAAAATTTGCAATGGGCTATAACTAATTGACAGGTCTCAGAAAAAGCTCTCTGCTGTTGTTGCATGGGAGAACAGCAAAAAGGCAGCTCTGGAAGCCACACTGAGAAAGATGGAGGTAGTTGAGCTCTTGTAATCCTGGTTCTTTGTTCATTTCATAAATTCTTTTCACAGTCAGGTGCATCAATAATTTAATCCTCTCTGGTAGATCTAATCAATACGCATAGTGTTCCAGGTGACTGAAGCTCACTCCCTCAATTATAATGTCCTTGTAGCAATCCCAGGATGAAGATTTTAAAATTAACAAACTGAAGAGATTACTTTCCTTCTGCTTATAGTATAGATCTTTTAGCATTTTGGATTCGAGAGTAACAAATTAAAGAACTGACAGGAGAAGTTGGAGAAAGAAAGGGCAGGATACGCAGAGAAAATGAGAAACAAGGTTGCTTTGATTCATAAAGAAGCTGAAGAAAAGAGGGCCATGGTTGAATCCAAACGTGGAGAAGAATTCTTGAAAGCAGAGGAAATGGCAGCTAAATACCGTGCTACTGGGCAAACCCCCAAGAAGTTTCTTGGTTTCTTCTGAAGCAGCAACTTTAGGAGCCTAGCATGGAAGCAGCGAGTTGAATCATCAGTCTTCCTATGCATATAGTGTTTGTAATTTCCCCATTTTTAATCTTAAAGCTTTTCATGTTTGTTATTTCCCACAGTTTTATGTCTTTTTCATAAAACAACAGCAAATTTAAATACTCTGTGTTTATGTACAGGAATACAATATTTGATATATGAGAAAGAAGTTTTAACATGTTTGTAAAGTTTGGTGACAGCAAGCTATTATTGATTTACTAAGGTGGTTTCAGAAACATGTATACCACAATAACTACGTTGATACAAAATCTCAAGGAACTGTTTTGATCCTTCAGCAGTGCTGTTCACTTTCGGAGGTTGACTTCTAATCTTCCATCTTGCTCTGGCAGTATAACAGGCCAGCATCTACTGCTGATTGCCTAAATAGAATATTTTCCACCCAGCTGAATCTAATCAAATCCAAAAATTGCATTAACGTAATCATGCCAATATCCTCACAAAACATTAGTTCATAGCTGGGTGCAGACAGAATTCTAATGAACAAATAGAATCAATGATCCCAGTGAGACGATTTTAGCATTGCATATATAGCATACATGCGAAGCTAAACCTGGAAGTTTAGGTCGCAAAGGATATGTGTCTTCTATATATAATAATAATCAGCTGGGTACTAGTAAATAAAAAATGCTAACGTCACCATCTCTAACTGTAGGTTGAAAAAACACCCACAATTGCCGTCAGCCTAGCTCACAAGTTTCTGTGCTCCAACACTAGCTTCCAGCTTGTAGTGCCAAAAATACAAAAAAAGAGCATGTCAAAATCCCAGAAAAAGAAGATTCATTATACAGAGCAACATTTTCCTGCGTTCTTCACAAGGGGAATATCATGGAGGTTCCAGTCAACATTCCAGATGTGGTGGCATAGCTTTCTATATTTCCTTCTAGGAAGCTCATGTCGTTGTTAATGGGGAAATCCAGCAGAAGTTGCAATGTGGAGTCTGTTGAATCCTCCGATTCAGCTGAGCTTAATGAATCAGGCCCAGCCATCACATCTTCTGCATCGGATCTGCAGCTCTTGCACTCCATATCTTCATTTTGATTGTTTGCGGCAGCAGAGGGTCCTGCTAAGCTGGGGCTAATATCTGCAGTGATAGCTGAAATTGATCCACATTTTGTCGATGAAGAAGCCTGGGAAACTGGACTTGGGCAGGCAGTCTTAACAACATCTCCCATGTTGATCCTTCGAAAAGACTGTCCAACTTCAGAGTTCCATAGGCGCAGAAAATAATCACAATCAAGTTTTCCCGGTATCGGTGGATGGAAGAGTGACGACTCCCTTGAAAGGCGTGCTTCAGCCTCAAGCCGAGCACCCTCCCATTGCGTCATATGGCGAGTAGCTGGGGAGGAAGGTCCTTTAATGGCTGGTCCACCGGACGTAAAGGGCTCATGAGTCAGGGGATCAAGTCCCATGCAAAGAAGGCGCTTCTTCAGGTGGGTATTCCACAAGTTCTTGATCTCGTTATCTGTTCTGCCTGGTAGCTGAGAAGCAATGGCCGCCCACCTGAAAGTTAAGTGACGCAGCACTCGGAAGAGTTAATTACAAGCTGCGAAAGGGTCTATACCACATTTAAGAAACCAGATCTATTTTCCCATTTGCAATGAACAGCAGAAACATAATAACCATGTGCAGTTTGACTCACGGTTGAATTGATAACACCTGCATGCCGCAAACAATTACAAACTTCTTGTTGTTGTCACCCCACAAAATTGTTAAATGCTTCCGTTCTGAAACAATTATGGCCACTTTGTTTCCAAAATTAGTGCTCACCGATGTAACTTTACGTCCAAGTTTGCTTTCAAATCCGAGCGGTTCAACGGAAATTTTAAACACCGAAAAGAGGCTGTTTGTGAGGATGGTTTTGCTCATCCTAGTTTGTATATGTAATATGCATACAGCTATAAGATAAAAATCAGCTGAAAAAACCTTGCAGGAGCTCGAAGGATGAACTTTGGCTATATTTAGAGAAGTGGTAAGCCAAGAATGGCTACTGTACAGACACGATATTAATAAGTCACACAATTTAAGACACTTTGGTCCATCAACTTTGCGAGTTACTTGCAGTATTCTCAATCTTCATACAGCAAGAAAATACCTGTTTCCAAGAATGGCATGAAGCTGAATGACAAGCTTCTCCTCCTCGAGAGTAAAAGGATGCCGTTTAATATCAGGTCGAAGATAGTTCGTCCATCTAAGCCTGCAACTCTTTCCACAGCGAAGAAGACCTGCAAAACAAACAGATTAGTTGCAAGGACTCCCTATTTTTGCAGATCTGTTTCAATAAATTCAAACGCGGAACATTTATAAGTTCACAAGAAAAAAAGGAGATTTCTGAAAACTCGATCTCCTTTGAGAAGAGGGCATGTTTCCTATCAACAGAAGTAAAATCATGTGAAGTAGTGTGTCCACTCACCAGGAAATTAATTAAGAACACAATGCTATGAAATAGCTAGTAGCTTTTAATCACACTTGAATATTCAAAGCATTTTACAAAATACCACAATAATTCCATCCAGGTCCTGCAGATATTCTAGCGAACCAACAAGTGCAGAACATTTTCAGCACTTTTCAAGACATATAACTCCATGAAAGAAACAAAACAAAGATCAATCCAACTTTAGCTTCGAAAAACTAGAGAAAGAAGAAGCTGCAGTTTATACCTGCAAGCTTAGGGAGAGAGCGCCAGCTACCATGTCCATTCTTCTTGATGTAAGTAACAAGAAGCTCGTCTTCTTCAGGTGTCCATGCCCCTTTCTTCAAACCGTTCTTATCACAACAAGGTGTCCTCCCCATCTCCTCGATCAACCCTTCACTTCTTATCACGACAACAGCAATATTCCACCAAAAGTTAACTCACTTTTACTTTACCATGAAAGATAAACAGAGCAAGAAAGCAATATATAGGAAATGCAAGTGCTTCTAAAGTTCACACACACACAGAGCGAAGCTTTTTCAAAGAGAAAGCTGAAAAGCTTTACATGTATATGTATACGGTACTAGAGTTTTTTTTTATATAACATATCTTACTAGAGTTTTTTTTATTTAAAAATATATTAAAATAATATTTTTTTTATTTTTTTATATAACATATCTAAATATCCAAAAATATAATTTAAAATAAAAAAAAAAAAAAAATTCAAAATATTTTTTAAAACGTGATGTGTGCATGAATATCATTTTCATTGACACTCGTTGTTTTGTGAATCAAGTTAAAAAGATTTCAATATATATATATAATTATTTAAATATTTTTATTATTTATTTTAAAAATTAAATCACGTGAGAGTCATATAATTTTGAATTAAAACTATTAACCTGAAATATTCATGTAAAAAATCTATCATATTTTCATCACATTAATGATATATAAATGTCATTTGTTATTCATTAATCTATATAAATTATTCTTAATTTTTACAATCGAAACATTTATACCTTGACTCTTGTAGCATTTATCATACCAAAACAAAACGAGAACAAACATTGTTGCTCTTAAAATTTAAAGTTTTTTTATATATTACAATTTTTTATATAAAAAGTAATAATTTTATCATTAAAAAGTCTCTAAATCCTATATAAGAAAATATTTTGTACGCGCCATGATTTTTACCTCCAATCATATATTTTCTAAGATACGAGAAATAAAATATAAATATAAATACAAATACAAATACAAATACATGACTAATCTGTATTAAAATATGAAGTAACCGTATTTACGATACCATCACAGGGAAGATAATTTGATGTGGAAGGCTCATCGGCAAGTTTCGAGCTGGCAATGCAGTAAGTGTACGTATAAACAGTGTCAGTATTTATGCAAGACAATTACAGGCACCGCCCCATCTGAGGGAGGACTTGTAGTGTCGTCATTCACCCTGAAACTATGACAAGACTGCACCTGCACCTGCTCTGTACGACGAACCATGATATATACATATACTAGACGCTTAACCACGAGAAACCATATTTTTTATTTGTTTACATATATCCATTCATTCTTTATATTCTACAACTCATTTTTCAACACTCAGAATTAATAATTAACAATTAAATTTGATATAATTAATAATCAAATTTGTACAAAAAGTAAATTTAAAAATTATATTTTCATTGTACATGTAGCTCTGAACATAAGATATATTCACATGTCAGTTATGATTTTGAAATCAGATCACACACACACAAAAAAGATATTGACAGTAACTTTGATACAATTAATAATTAAATTTGTACAGAAAGTAAATTTAAATTAACAGAGTTCAACAATATTTCATAAAAGTACATAAATATTCAACACTCATGATCACATAATTAATGCATCAGAAAATGTAGATCATGCATCATCAAGGAAGATACACATAGTTTTAGTGCTAGTTTCTTTGGTGCACTCAGTCCTGTATAGGATCAATATCTTTTCAATATAAAATATCTAATGCTATTAACTTAGATTTAGCAGTTAATTTTGAACATTAATTAAATATTAGAAATTTTATTTAAAATTGTGAAAACCTCATTAATTTAAGAAAAAAATAATTTAATTTAACTCCATTTTTCATGGGCTAGCAGAGACTACCAGTTTTGTGGGTTTCAGTTTTTTCTGTTGCTCTCTCCTGCACAGAAGTTAAAGAGTTACCTGATAGCATAGCATTTAAGCTCGAGCATCTGGGACCCGTGACGATCACTCAGTGATGCGTTTCTCACCTAACCATGAACCATATTAAAAGATGTTTTTTTTTTTTAAAATAAAACTAAAATGAAAAGGTAATGTTGTTCGTGAGGAGAGTAGGGGACAGTGATTCCCGTCGCCGATTACAAGTTCCTGTTGATGAACGTAAAGTCTATTCAACCATAATAAATACAGTCGGCCACAAGTCAAAGAAACTCCACATGCATCAATGCTCGGGCTTACACGTGTTTATGGACTGAAACGTCCACGTTTAGATAGATTTCTTCTGTCTTCTTGCTGTTACAGTGGATGCTGCTTAAATCCACTGTAATATTCAAACCATGTTCAAATGTCGCTCGCTAGCTTTGAAGTCTTCTTGCTTTTGTTCTTCTCTTCTTCACGTCATATCAAGCGATAGGAATCCCTGCTCTGACACAACAAAATGCCACAGACCACAAACATTTAAATCAATTTGGTCTAAAAACTTATATTTTTAAGTGAAATTGTTATTTAACATATGATTAGAGTTTTATTGATCCAGCAGTCATGTGTTCGAATCTCATCAATTTTATTTTATTTGATAAAAAAATCAAGCACAAGATAGTATGAATCTATGTAAATTTCAAGTCTAAATTTTTTTTTTTTGAACGAATATATTAAAAAATAATATAAATTATATTTTAAGATCTCATAATAATTTAAATTTTTAGATAAGATGACCGATGAACTCCAGCATGGAACGATAAAAAAACCCGAGTGAAATGTAAAAAAATAGCAACAATTAACTGAAAAATATATAGAGAGAAGGAGAGCCAATGAAAAGCCCTCCAAATACTCATCAATTGCAAGAGCATTGCCCTGTACAAATAAACTAAACAAAATACAATGAAGTGATTATATTTAATTAATTTACACATACCATATTGTCATATGGCAAAGACAATAGTGCCCTTAAACCATCAGAGAGATTTCTATTTTCAAAAGAACGAATGGTCAAAACAAAACAGTACTGTTTTCACCAACCCTTTGAGGTTATATCATTAATAAGGAATATAATTAAAAGCTTGTGAAGGGCTAGTTCATGCCCTTTGAGGCCGTGTTCCAGCTGACAGTCATTCTGAGCTGCCACATGTCCAGAATTTGAAGGGTGTACGTGAATCCAGATCTCTCTCTATCATATACGCATACGCATACGTATACGTATGAGTATAACGATGCTAGCTAGCTAGGATAAAAAAAGTATGACAGGATAAAAAACCATGTTTCATAACTCAGAAAATCTAATGCAATATCTAGGAAGAGAGATTTACCTTTCTATTTTTATAACCACCAAAATATAAAAATATCACTACCCTCTTTGTTTAATAAATTCTTCTGCAGTGCCCAACAAATTACAGAAGCAGCCATATGGCCGGAGTTATTTATTTCCTACTTTCTGAAATTTATTTTAAATAATAACATATTAAAAAAAACTTTATCAAGAAAACTTTTTAAAATACAAAAATATAGAGACTATTTATGATGAAGATAGGAGAGAAGGTTTCGTATCAAGTGATCAATCTTTCATTTATGATGTCGGCTAGGAGCAGTATACTCGTACACCACGCAAGCTCTTGCATTTAATAATAAGCCGCGGGTCCTCTATGCGCCACCTGCCACAGAAATAGATAACATGTTTCTTCTTTCATCATAAATGAACGATCATTCAATGCACTCTTCCAGCTTCTACTTTTTTTATTTTTATTCAGGCTCCGGTGTTCTTCACATTTTTTTACTAGCGCTGGAACTATCATCCCATTTCTACAAGCCAAGCCTTTGCACCCACCGGCTTGTGCCATGGCTAGCATATTTTCCACTAGGACTTTCTAGCATCTCCTGGCTATGATGGTTCACAGCAACAGGAAATGCAAACTCCGGCCATATGGCTCCTGAGTGTTCAGGATGGTATGATTCGGCTCGTGAAAATGTACGCGTACTTCTGAGTTTTGATGCGAGCACGGGCGGGGGTGTAGCCTCGGGGTTATGATTCCACGGCAGCAAAAATTTATAATAATAAATCATAACCGTAAATGCTGCCATGCAAATACTTTTTTTAAAAAAAATTAATTGCAAGCGATGGCTGAATTCACGGTGGATTTTATCCAGGAATTGCAGGCCGTGAATCAAACTTTAACCACATCGAGAAAACATTTAAACGTTCTCCCCACCACCGCCGTCGCCCCGAGTCAAAAGGACCCAGAGCGGGAAAAGTAACTTTCCTGTGATGAAAATGACAATTTATAAGAGAGAGCGAGAGAGAGAGTGTGAGGGAGAACCATAAGTTTTTCAAAGTTGATGACTTTATTCAACGAACAGGAGAGCAAGTGGGAGACGGAACCCATCTCTATCTCCATGCATTACAGCCTTCATTTCAACAGTAAGAAAACTAGGAGCAGAGAATATGAAACCAGTCTGTTAAGGAAATCAAAGGCAACACCAGAACTGGACCCAGCACCTATGTATCTGGGATTTCATAATCCGTTAAAACTCCATCCAGAAACCAACTAAAGCATTCCAGGATTAAACGCATACAGCAATCATTAAGTCTTCCACCAATAATATTTAGTTCGTAGAAGTTTCCCTCAGATGCATAGCTATATATCATCTTCGAATGCACGGCTTGAACCCTGTAACATCATCAAGAGTTGAATCAGGTCAGGTGTCGCAAATCTCTGGCGGGACAAGTCCCCATTCACTAATCCATATTCCGGACAAATATTGCTTTCTGTTCAGAATAGGTAATTGGTATCTATTTCATCATTTCAAGTCAATCTAAGAAATCCAATCTTCCTCCTTTTCTTTCTCTATAGCATAGCAAAGAATCAATAATGGAAGAGATTCGGTGAAAACATACAATGGTGATGGCACTCACCTTTGCTAATCACTGACGCCACACACCATTGTTGAGTGCAATGAGAGGCATCTACCCAAAGTTACTGGCAATATATTGCCTGATCAATATGTGGAGGAATTTGTTTAATTTCTGTTCCAAGTTCCTGCTCAATCCTATACCTGTGGAAAAAATAATTAGAAATTAGATGTCATTAAACTCCTTAATAATAGATGCAAAGTTCCAAAAGAAGGCAGAGGAAGAAATGTATACAAGTTAAAGCGGTCTTCATAAGTGATCAAATTCACAGCTAAACCAAGGTGTCCAAACCTTCCTGATCGACCAACCTGTGTTTGAAACAAACAAAAAGATATAAATTAAATTAATTTAGTACTGCTTGGAAACCTGTATATGAAACGAAGGTAATAATATACGGATGTCTAATACAGTGTTGATTGAAAAATAGAGCATCCAACATACCCTGTGAAGGTATGTTTCTGAGTTCTTGGGAAAGTCAAAGTTTATAACAACATTCACTGCTTGGATGTCTATACCCCTGGTGAAAAGATCTGCAATAAACATCATATACCATCAGAACATTATTCAGTGTATACAAAACGCAATGTATGACACCTTAAAAAAAATCTCCAAATCTAGGAGAAATAAAAATTCTACAAGTTATTAACATTTCCCGCAACATAACTCTACTTTAGAGTTGATCATTTAAAGTTTTTTACAAGCTATTACTGTGGTAATGTAGCCTATTTATCGAACTTCATATCTTCCAACTATTTAATAGTACTTTTAATTAAACTTGGATTTAGCGCTACCAACTTGCAGAGAAACTAAAAACTTCATCTAATGTACAAAAATGTCATACCAGCTTTTGCAATTTATAAAAGCACAGTAAATCAACTAACAAAAAGACAGGGACTTATAATTTCAAAGAGCACAGGTAACACACCGGTGCAAACAAGATTCCTGCATGCACCATTGCGGAAGTCATGAAATACTCTGTTACGATGGTCTTGCAGCATCTTTGCATGGATATAGAAACAGGAATAGCCAAGTTCTGTGATCTTTTTGGCCAGTAATTCTACTCGATTCACCGAGTTGCAAAAAATGATTGATTGGTTTATTTGCAGCTGCATATAGACCACAATGGCATCATATTCAACAAAAAAGGAATAAAATAATTGTTTAGTTGATATCAAACCTTGGAGAAAAGAGTGTTCAAACAATGGACTTTCTGTCGTTCTTCAACGAAAGCATAAAATTGTGTAATACCCTTGAGAGTAAGTTCATCCATAAGATTGATAACATAAGGCTTCTCTAGATATCTATCTTTGAAGTCCTTAACAGTAACAGGAAATGTAGCTGAAAACATCAAAATCTGACGATTTGAAGGAAGAAAACGAATAAGCTGCTCTATTGAAGGTTGAAACTCCGGAGACAAAAGCTTATCAGCCTGAGCAACAATAACAAGTAACATTCAGATGATTGTACCTTAGAAAATTAACTCAAGCATAACACTGATAATATTTACATCAGCACAGTATTTCATATCAGATAAGAAACTACAAAAAGCAATCAGTAGAATTGAAGTTCAGTGAATGTAGCTGGGTTGGCAACATTGAGCTGGCAAATGGGGAAATTTTCTTCCTAAAAAACTACAAGAAAAGGCGAAATCAAAGGAATGGCAGCACCTTTCAAGTGAACACACAAGCATCATTATACTGCTAACATACCTACCATATGAGTGAAACTACAAGACAATGGATAATTTACAAATTATATATACATTACATAGCATTGGGCCAGATTATTTTGGAGAAAAAATCCTAATCATTTTAAAAATGAAAAAAAATGTACCAATGGGTGTTTTATACAATTATGTTTCAAAGCATTTATTTTCTAGAACTCTCGAAATAACACATCATTCTTCTCCTCTCTACAGCAGCCAAGATCTCTATGCAGAGGGACTAAAGACCCAGATTTGGTCCTCTCTACCCTTGCTCTCAATCTTCAAATTGCCATGTTAATTTCTCTCTATCTAAAAACAAATCTAGCTTTTTTTAAGAAGAAAAAACGTCGCTAATTGAGTTTAAATAAATTTTAATGGAAAAATATAGTGAGGGAATAATATTGTCCCAGCCAACATGAACCAATGAAAAAAGAGTGCATTTATTTGTATTTCCTGTGCCAATTAATACAGCTGGTAAAAAAAATCCTTCAACCTTATCTTCATGCTCTAAACAGCACATGTTGTTTCAGAAACCTAAACCAATCTCCTGTACACATCAGTATACCTATTTTAACAACTCTTAAAAGTTGATACAAAATGGAAGTCAGCTAAAGTTATCATAAAACTATCAAGTTATGTTACTGGAGACTCTAGTTGTATTAAAGCTTACCTCATCCAAAACAAGCACTGAACAGTCTTTCAAAATGCACACGCCCTTTTTTGCAAGATCTAGTATTCTTCCTGGAGTCCCAACAAGTAAATGGACAGGTTGATATAAACGCATAATGTCATCTTTTAAACTCGTACCACCAGTGGTGGCCATCACTTGAATTTTCAAATGCTTCCCAAGCTCCTTACAAACCTGTGATGTCTGAAGAGCCAACTCACGTGTTGGCACAAGAATCACAACTGCATGCAAATGCGTGCGTTAAGTCAAATACACTTTCCACACTGGCTGATTTGGAAGCAGAATACATTTTAATAGCTTCAAATAAAATCAAGTATTAAGAAAGACTGCTACTTGTGAATTGTTTACAAATAACGAGCTCATGTTTTGCTTGAACAAATTGATCTTAAGGCTGTACAAAAAAGAGGTCAGCTGAACTCAAATCATCACCCCACCATTATAGTGCTTATATCCCTAGCTTCTCATTTCATTATCACTTCATAAACTCTACAAATAACATGTTCCTAAATACCACACTAGCCACCAGCAGTCATTATCACATCTACAAGCAACAAACCATATGCATACATTCATCTTTCCATTATCGGACATAAGGCTAATTAAATTGGAGGCAGCCACAACATGTCACAACGCAAAAGACAATAAAGCTGATTGTATGATGTAAAACTATCATAGTCAAATCATGCAACTAAAGCATCTCAATGACCTCGTGTGATTAACATGCACATAAATAGAAAATGAGTTGACTGAAGATCAGACCTTGAATAAAATTGCTATCTTGGTCAATCTTTTCTAAGGCAGGAATGCAAAATGCCGCAGTTTTCCCTGTCCCATTTTTAGCTCTGGCTAGAATATCACTACCAGTAAGAGCAATTGGTATGCTCTCTTCCTGAATAGGAGATGGTCTTTCAAAACCCTTCTCATATATTCCCATAAGCAACTCACGCTTCAGAAAATAATCCTCAAAATCATTCCCTTTTGTGGCTGTCACATCCTGCAAAACAAAAGTATAAACAGTGAAACAGGATTCATATAGATTTTTCCTTTTATAAAATGTCCACAGATACACATGATGTTCACCAGCTCATTAATGAGACAGTACTTCCATAGTTCTTTTGAAATTATAACTGTGAAAGAAAACAAGATCCACCAGACTACAACATTGAACCATTTCCAACATCACCGTAGTGTATTGAAGTCAGATGAATGCTCTTTACATGTGCAGAGCAAAGACAAGAGAGTCTAAGGTTACATAATCCTTGTTTAAGTCCAGAAATGTGCATGTAAAGGACATGCATCTGTTATGGTGCATGCATAAAAGTAACAGACATTATTCAGGACATTATTAGAGGAAAAACTCATTGATTTTCTCAGAGGAATATTGGATGTAGTTACCAAAACATAGGGTACAAGTTTTGACTTTAACCTCACTTGATTTGCACTTGTCATTTAGTTAATTACCAATTCCCAATTCAGAGTCAATGTACGACTCCATGGTCAGGATACATTATGTGTAGTTTCCATGCAAGTCAAGTCAAATAGTGACCCAATTCCTCATCAGTAAAAAATTGCTATTACCCGCATCCAGATGCTGAAAGTTGCCTGAGGCTCCAAATATAATAATAACTTTCCAAGTAGCAATCAGACAAATTAAGAAGCATATGAAAGAAAATTACAACCACCATGACTGCAAGCAAGTAAATATTTGATTAAAAAACCCTACCTCAGTTTGGTATCGTGTATCAGCTGGTGGTATTTTTAGCTTTGCCTTCCAATCTTGTGAGCTAGAAAGAAGAAGCAAAAAACAGGAGACCATAAGATTTCAGTCTACAACAATCATTGGAACCTTGCAAAAACACAAGATTGCACTATAAACAAAGCATAGAGTAGCACAAAGTATGCAGGGCAGGGTGATAAGACTAGAAATGTCAACAAAATCCCACAATCTGATGTTTCTCTTGCATATTTTGTAGCACAAGGGAAAATATGCGAGCAATCATCATGTCAAGAAAACCTTTGTGGCTCATTTTATAGCAAGGCCACTTTCTTGTCTCAAACCCATCAGATAACAGGCACTTCTAAAAATCTCCATATGAATTATTATTATTATTATTCAACTGAATACAAGTCCCTTGATAGCAACTTATGTATTTTAGTTAGTCTTCAGATATCTCAATTTACAATAGAATATCCTAGCAAATTGCTACCAATGCTTGAATTTAAGTGTACTAATTTAAGTATACTACATCAGTGAGAAATACAATCAATGCAGTCTTCCAGGTAGAATCCCTCATGAAAAGCGCATGTTGAATGTTAGCAAACCACTACCATTTGGAAATTCTAACTACTAAGGTAGTCATTGCATTCTAGATGAATAGTCTTTAGCAAAACAAAACAGTAATCATAACTGGCAAGCCTTGACACAAAAAAATGACAATAACAACTCTTCTATTACTTCCTAGGACAAAAATAAATCAGTAGCAAACTGGCCTGTTAAAAAAACATCACGTGTTCAAAATGGATTGAGTTATTATTAAAAAAAAAATATATGAAAATATATGGTGGAGATACAAACAAACAAGTACGAGTAAGGTTGAAAAGAAGCAAACCACTGAAACAACTTTAATTGTGAGACAGAAGGATGCATCAATTATTGCATAGGGAGTTAAAACAGTGAAGTTTAAATTAAAAATGAACAGCAAACATCAACCAAACCACTTGTAGCAATAAGAAAACCCGTGAACCTTCCTTTTGGAATCCGCCAGGTGATTCATTCTTGAGTTAGATGCTGAAACTTGTTCAATTTGCTTCACAATCCAAAAACAAGTAAACAACCACCAACTCTCAGAGCAAGATGTGGCAATTTATTAAATGCACAGAAAACAAATTCAACAGACGAATCTAACATGCCCAATCACCCACCCATGACATCATGGCACCAAATGTTTAGCGCAGTACATCCGAACTATCAGAGAACAACAAGTGATGCTCGCTTTCAGTCCAAGGTTTTTCGTCATCATTTTCTGACATCTTATAATTATAGCAAGCAATCTCTGCATTCGGATCCTTCCCTTACAGCATACTTAAAACACTACAGAAATAACATATACGGGGATCTTTTCCAACACTAGCAAACACTCATACGACATTTAAAATTTTATTTAAGCATAATAGCATACACAACTTAAAAAAGAGTATCCATATGAATAAAAGCTAACCTCGAGTCAACAGCCTCGGACTGAACAGTCTTTTCGACCTCGTCAACGCTCGAATCGGCAGCGGCTAGCTGATTCCTCCTCAACCACTGCTGCTGCTGCTGTTGCTGATTGAGATTCTGTTGGTGATGATTATATTGTTGTTGGTGATGATTTTGCCCGAAATGTCTCTGCACGTACTGCTGTTGCGGCACCCTGGATTGAAAGTTAGGGTTCGCATTCATACCTCCGCCTCTACCGGCGCCGATCCCTGGTGGATACCTTCCTCTATTGTTGTTGTTCATCACAAAAAAAGACTAACCCTAACTACGCAGCTAAATCACCGATTCAGATCCCAAAATGTGTACAAAAAACTAGAAACAAGAACGATCTTAAGCCTAGGGTTCAAGGTTACAACGGTAGATTAAAATACTTACAAGAATCAATGAGATTTGAAACGGTAGCGTTTTGGTTCAAAGAATTAAAGACTAGACTTCTTTTGTAAGTTGAAATTGAAAATTTACAGAGAGAGAGAGAGAAAGAAAATCTAGGGTTCTCTAATGGGGTAAATGGTCAATTAGCGCAAAAACACAGGAGGTTATTCCAAAGGAGAGCGCTGGTTCTATAGGGGAGTGCAGAGGTGGTTTTCTGCTTGGATGAGATCGTAAATTCGGGGAAAATTAAGGGTCGAAATGATACGGATCTGAGGAGGAAATGAGAGGATAGAGTGATTTTAGAACTTGCAGATAGAGATTAGATGACTTCTTTTTTGCAGGCTACTGGGAGAGGAGGTAAAGAGGAAGATTCTTCATGGCGCCTGTACTCTCTCTGTGTTTTGATGGTAAGGCAAAATGAGGAGGAAACCGTTTCTAGGGCTTCTGGATATTGTTCTGTTATTTGCATTTGTTGCCCTCCTTTGTTTAACATATTGCGAAACGCCACCTTCCTTTATTCAAATATTGTTTCATGGACACATCTTCGATGTCTCTATTATCGTTTATTTACAAATCATAACCATTTTATTTTATTTTATGAAACTTTAGCTCTCTTTTTTTTCTGTAAAGCTTGAAGGCGTAAATTCTTAAGATGACGCATGGCGAGTGTGTGTGTGTATATATATATTAGTTTTATTTAGTTAAATTACATATCTTGCATACAAACAAATTTTGGCTTGTTCCTAATTGCATATCTAACGTATTAGTTATTGTTTTATTTTAATTAACTTTATTTAAAGTTAAAAATATTTATTTATGAAAATAAAATTCCAATTTCTCTGTCATCGGATCCAAAAAGATTCAAAGGGACCATAGTGGATAAAGACAAGTTGCGAGGTGTAAGTGGTATTTTAAACATTTTAACGCCTTTAAGAATGACCAAGACACTGAGGAGTTGGGTGCAATATAGCTTTATGTTTATATTTATTTAACGTGTATTAAGGGACTAATTAATGTTAAGAGTGTTTTTTATATATAAAATTGCGTTAAAATAACGTATTTTTTTCTTTTCTAAATTTATTTTTATTATTAGTATATTAAAAAAATATGAAAACAATCACAAGCAAGTCTTTTTATCAAAGCAAACAATTGTGGGGCCGGAAGAAATTAAAGAAGAGAGTGAAGCCATAGAATTGTGCAAAAGCAAAATAAATTCAACTTCAGGGGCAAGGCAAGCATGATATGATAGAGAATCAGAAGACAAATCATATAGGTACACCAACAAATCCACTCGTTTATTATGAAGAAAAGCAAATCAATCAGCTGTGCCAATCTTATCATATCGGACAAGCTTATATTAGCATGTTTCTGCTAAGTATTTGCTCTGTGGAACCACAAATTCCTACATCACCTTCATCAAACATAACAAGATAAAATCATTCAATAGAATTACACGAATACAATGCAGAGGTCTTTACATTTTGTCCCATCATGGAGTTCAACTGATGTCAAACAGCCCAGGAAAGGAGGAAAATGCAGGAATACAGCTTTTAATGTCTCTAGATGCAGGGTCCAAAACTAAAACTCTTGTTTGCAACAAAAATATCATACCACCTGAAGTATTAAGAACATGTATTTCACAATCTGCCGTTTTCAGCGCCGACCTTGTCTTCAGCTTTTCCTGAGGTGGATGCCAACTCCACTCTCAGGTTCTCTAACTTTTCTTTCCATGTCATGGCATCCAAAGAAGCAAGAATTTCCTTCTTGACCTCTTCTTGCATTTTTTCTATTTTTTCGGAACTCGACCCTCTTGCTATTTCTGACTTCAGTTCATCAACTTTGTCGCCAAGACCTGCGCCATTTATCACCCTTTCAATTTCTTCAGCTATCTCTTTATTCACCTTTGTTATTTTCTCTTGAAAGGAAGGAGGTGGGGGTGCTACATTTCTTTTAGTTACCCCTACAATTTCCAGCCCAACTGACTTTAGAAACTCAACCAGCTCTTGCTTAGTCCTCTCTGTTTGTTCCACCAGATCTTTGTCTATTGCTTCGCCTTTTGACAACTTTTCTTGAGCATTCTTCAAAAGTTTCATCTTTTCTTTTAACTCATCTGGAACCTTTTGGTTTATCTCTGCTTTCAGTTTCTCACTTCTCTCTTTTAGCTCAATGAACCTGCCAACCATGTTTAACTTTTCAAGCTTCTGCTTCAACCCAAGGTAGGCTCCCGGTCGTGCCAGATTATGCTGGAATTCTTGCATGATTTGGTCGACCTTCTCCTTTAAGTGGCGATTAGGGGGCTTATTAGGTTGGTCGTTTGAGGCTTTAGATAACTCCAATTTGACTGACTCGAGCTTCTCTTGCAAGCCCATTGAAATAAAAGCATTGGTAATCTCCTGGTCCAGGTCTTGCTTGAGCTTCTCAATTGCTTGGCTTGAAACTGGATCCATCGCACTATTGGATTCGAGAATCTTCTTCTTCAAGTTTTCAAGCTCTAGCTTGATATCATCTTCCATTGGCTTGTTAATCTCAGATAGTTTCATGTTGCGCTTTCTCTCTGGTTCCACCGGCATGCCTTCTTGGAAACCTCCAATATACCGATACTTGAGATTCCGGTGGTGAAGCAATTCTTCCTTGTCCATTTTTGTTAGTTCCTAGATACATGTTAGCATTGCATTAAGTAGTGGGGATGACTAGAAAACCAACAAAGCAAATAGGCAACAAAAGTAGAGCGCAAAATCATCAAGGAGAAGTAACCAGAAAAAGGGAACAGTAACTAATATCGATAATGGCAAAAATACAAGAAGTACTTGAAAAAAAGCATTAACAAATACATGCTCGACTAACTTTTTCTCCCTTCAATACTGGATATGCAATCTGAGAATGCCTCCAGTAGCAATATGTAGAATTTTAATAAGGGAACAGTAAAGGGAAGAAGTATGTTTATATTCAAAATTTTGAAACGATGTTTGCTTACAAAAAGGGTTGCAGATGTCCATGTAGGATATCACTTACCTCCATGGTTTGGATGATTGCAAGCTTAATTTGTTGGGAAGTCCATGCAGGATCCACATGGGCACCCCCAAGAGGCTCCTGTAAATGATAGCAATGACATCAGCAGTGAAAAGCTGAACTGAAGAAAGTTGCTGAGTTGAATATATGCCATCATTATGCATTGGTGCTGAGAGAAAGGAAGAAATTGTTATGGGACCAGATTGCATACAGGAATTATGCCATCAGCAATTTTCAGCCTGTAATGTTCTTGAGCTGTGATCTTCAGTTTCTCAGCTGCCTGGACAAGTTAGCCATATCGTGATTAATTAAATGGCCAAATCATCATATAAATCTAATGGTTCAACTATTAAATTACCTTAGGAGCTGCTTGAGAAGACTTCCACAATATGGCAGCGCACGCTTCAGGACTGATCAAATAAACAATACCACAGAAATGATGAAAAGCTCAAACATCAAGGAATTGTTGAGAATTTGACCATGCAGAATTCCAGGAGTTTAAAAGCCACAGAGAAACTAACAGTGAAAGGAGGATTCATTGTGAATATAGGAGACTCCATAATCAGAGCTAATGGTGAGAGGTGAATTGATCAAGCTTTCATATGTGCAATCGTAAGACTCTACTCTAGTTACAAACCAAATAGTAACATTCTAAAGAATGCTACAATTGCAATTGGAACATTCTAAATTTCTAGTTTCAACAATTTCAAATATCAGTTTACATCCCAAGAAGGTACCTAAACAGAAGCCGAATACTTTAAGCAGAGCAGTCTTCCTATTTGCAGCTTGATTGGTTTGTAAAACAATCTTCCAATTCATTAAAGAGGAATAGAGTCTATCCTCTAAAAAAATGTATGGTTCGGAACCCTGATGAGAACTCTACAGGTTTCCTAGATTGCAACTAACAAATAGTACAATTTCGAAAAGAGAAAAAGAAAAAAGAAAAAAGAAAAGAAGAAGAAAGTGCTACTATCACCTTGCAACATAGAAAGCAGAGTTCTCTAGCATAAGCATTTTATTGCAGCAAGCAATTGCAAGAGCTCCACCGGAACCTCCTTCACCGGTTACAATTGATACAATAGGCACTTTCAGGCCAAACATAGTCCTCAGATTATGGGCAATTGCTTCACCCTGAGTCAGAAGAGAACAATCCATTCATGATAATGGCATGGACGCAAGAACTCTAGGCAACTTCTAAGGTAAGGGAAAGGTATGCACACACCTGACCAAGTTCCTCAGATTTGAGATCAGCAAAGGCCCCAGGAGTGTCAACAAAAGTAATTATGGGGAAACCATGGTGATCAGCATATTTCATCATGCGCAAGGCCTTCCGATAGCTGTTTATGTCAATGCTTTAAGCATAAATCTAGCCCTCGCCAGAAAAAACATGCAAGAGATGCAAGGCCCATGATGACAATTTCAGTATTCTTTGCAACTTGCAAGAACATCTAATGATATTTTTATCTTGGCCAGAATTTTCTAAAATTGTGCAAGACGATTAAAATGTTTTGCAATTTGAAAGCTTCTTTTATTCATTTACTGTAACATTCTTGAACATACCCATGAGGAGTTGGCATTGCAAAGTTGCGAGCGATATTCTCCTTTGTGTTCCTACCTTTTTGATGGCCTATGAACATGTAGCTTTTACCATCAATGGTTCCAATACCAGTCACAATAGCTGGATCATCATAACCTGCACGATCTCCATGGAGTTCCACCCACTAAACAATGACGAAAGAAAAATCAGAAATTAAACTTCATAAGTTAGTATAAATATTAAAAAAAATGCCATACCTTCTCAGTGATATTGAATATATGATCAAGAACTGTTGGTCTGTTGGGATGCCTGGCAATAGACAGGCGCTGAATGGGTGTCAAGTGCGTGTATAAATCTTTCAGTGCCTGAAATTGAAGTGGTTAGAACTAATATATGCAATTAACATGAACATCAAATAGAAATAACAAATGATACTAACATAATACCTATCTATCAATGTTAGAGTTGGTAATCTATGCTGGTCCATCTCAACGATTTACTAGTTTCAGATATTTGCAGACATTATAAACAGAATTATGCCATACAAGTAGCAAGAATCAATGCTTCTATCAAAGAATCACGCCATATAAGTTGCGAGAATTATGTATTGCAGGGACCTTTTCTTTTTAAGGAGTTAATGAAGACAAGGATCTCTGTGGATATCTAGTTAATCCAAATGCAAACCCATGCTAAATCTTGATTCGACAGAAAAAACTGAAATGGTTATAGGTTAAAGCAAGATTTACCTGCTGATATTTGTTTTCTAAAGTCGAAATTTGATCACTGAAATCCAGGCCAGTTTCATCTGCCATTCCACGTACCTGCAAGAAACACAATGAGCTATATTGCCTTGACAATAGAACTACACTAAAAATAACAAAGAAAAACAACTGACTGGCCTCAATAATTCTCTTTTCAAGATCAATCAATGGCTTCTCAAAAGGAAGTGTCACTGGTTTTGGTTTCTCAGTTGAAGGCTTGAAATGAGACAAGTAACTCAAGTGCCCACTAGTAATATTTGGATCAATATTATCAGGCCAGGGGTATTCATGCTTCTTCCATTTCTTGGCTCTTGCAATGACACGAACCCCTTTACACATGTATCCATTTCCCCTTCTAAATTTACAACTTCTAATCAAATTTTCACCAAAAACATCCTTGACAATAGAAGCATATGAACCAAGTTCAATACATGGCTTCTCTTTGCCACAATTTCCAGCTGATATAGATAAGGCGGTGGCCATTTTGGACGACAGAAAAAATGCGAAGCCGGTTACTGGTTGTGGATTTTTAATCCAAGTAAAGTGGAGAAAGAAGAAGATTAATAGCAGGGTTTTGCAAGAAAAAGAGAGAAAAAATGGATAAAAAGGGGTGACTGGACTGTTTTTACAATCACGCGCTCACTGGACTGTTTTTACATCACGCGCTGAATGGATTACCTGCAAGCAAAATCTAGAAGGCGGACAGGTCATCACATGAAGTGGATAACTACTGCCATATCGGGACCCTCCACTCCTGCATCATCGTCCTACCACGAACCTGTTTCAATTGCAAAATCTAGTGCCCCCGTCTACTCGTAGTGATTAGCCTGATTTATTATAAAATAATTATAGTTATAAATTTTATATTATATATCATAAATTATTATTAAAAAACAAGAACAAAAGTATGTATGGAAAATACTTAGCTATTTTTACCAGTCACTCTATCATATTATATGGTGTAATAATGCATTTTTTTTAAAATAATTTGGTTTTCAAACTTTTTGTTTTCCACAATTGATCCCTTTTGAGCCCAAATCAACATCAAATTGCATGTTTTTTTTTTGGAAGAAATGATTGAATCAAGAGAAAAGGGATTCAAGTAAAAAAACATAGGTGATTGGTCTTGTAATTTTTTTAAAAAAATTCATTTTGTTATTAAACTTTTTTTTTCAGTTTTTTGTGGAATTCTGATTTATAAAGAGAAAATTGTTGTTCAAAAAGATTTTGATCACCAAAATGATTGATTTTTGCGTTAAAATGATTCAATTGATGATGAGATATTAAGATCATATGTTTTTAAACTAGTAAACACATAAGCCTTAAAATATTTGTAATTTCATATATTTTGGATGATTTTTTTGTTATTGGAGTATTAGATTGGTTTGCCAATGTTTCTAATATGTTTACAGTGTATTTTTGGAAAAAATATATTCGAGATGAGTTTTTTAATGAAAAGAATCTTTGTTTTTTCATTCACATAAGTAGTCAGATTCTAAAATTTCTAAACAACACGTCGTTTGTTTTTATTTCTGATAAATAGAATGGACGATGTGTTGTCTACCTCGTTAATCTTAAATAATAATAAAAAAGTTTGTGCACATGCCTTTTCTTTATATGGCCATGCTTACCAAACTCGCCAATGCCTAACCTCATTGTTTTTTTTCAATTTTTTATTTCTTATAATAACTTTTTTATATGTGTATTTTTAAAATTTATGTTTTAATTAACATATATTTTCTATGATATTTATGAACTTGTTAGCCTTTTATTGAATTGCAATTATTTTTTAATTATATTGGATGAGTTTAGTTTTTGCATAAGTCAATACGATTCATTTGCAATTTTTTGTCTATATTTTATAATATTTTTAATATGCGCAACCTTGCATATTTTTCTTTTAATTTATTTAATAAATTTTACATGTGTGTCTTATTATAAATTTGTTTTCATAATCAGACTTGTTAAACATAATCAACAATAAATATGTTGATTTATATTTGTCTCTTGATTTTTTTAATTATATTTTTATTCATTTTTAATTACTTTTTTTAATGATTTATTTAATTGGATATATGAATAAGTTTTCCGATCTACATTTATAATTTTCTATGTAAAAAAAATATGTTGAGAAATTCACACATGTTTAAGCTTTTTTTTATCATGTATTGGTGTTTTCAATTTGATTTTTATTTTTATAGTTTTATGTCTATGACTCTTTTGTAAAAGTTTTATTGCTTTTAATTTCAGAATCCAATCCAAGTCGATAATATATTATTTTATATAATTTTTAATCCTCATTGATGAGAGGCTTATATGTATATTGCCTCTTTTTCCCCCCTACATGATTCAAATAAAAGCAAGCTTATTTAATTGGATGATACTCTAGCTTGAATTATTAGGTTTCTTTTTCATTTTTAAAACATACTAGCAATGCCTAGATATCTTATGGGAAAAATAACATGGACTCGTAGTTTAGCCTAAACACCAATCTAGTAAAAAAAAAAACTAAGTCATGGCATGCAAATATTGTTTACACTCTCTTACAAACCATTGGAGACCGGAGTGGTATTTTTTTCATTTTGATTCTTAAACTTTTCTTCTTCATCATCAAGTCCTTCAATCGTAAAATGAAAGGAGAATCTCTTCTTGTTTGTTAGCCGGTTGAAAAATAAAAGATAAGGATTGAGGTGAAAAAAGCACAAAAAACTAGGGGATGGTTTCAAATACGATGTAAGAAGTCAATTTAGTCTTTAAAATTTCTTAATGATGACTTTTTGGTGTTATAAGTATTTTTTAAATTTTAATTCTGATATAAAACTTTATTTTTATTATTTACTAGTCCTTGATATGAGAAAAAAGAGAGAGTCATGCAGGTTATAGTGGTAGAGAGAAAAAATATTGATTAACATTTATTTTGACCATTAAAATGGTCAATTTTGATGTCAAGTAGTTTCAATTGATAAGAAAAAAATCCATTAGGGTGTTATTTGCCATCAATATCACCTAAGATGTCATATATAAACTTTGAAAGTTTGTTGAATCCTGGGTTGATTTTGAGTTTTTGAATCTATTGAGTTTAGTTTGGGATTGAGCTTTCTAATTTGTTTTTTATAGGATTATTCTTGCGGACTGTGCATGTCAACTTGCGTTCATCTAGGTAAATATAATATATTCTTGTCATTCTATTAAATAAGAATATCATTCAATGCATCACCTCTTAATATATTAAAAATTATCATACAATATTTTGAATTTGTAATTAATTTTCTATTTTATGAAAATACTAAGCATTCAAAAAGAATATTTTACTCTACCGATAACATAATGTGAGTTGATGATATAGTTTAGTTACTAGTAAGGGAAAATAATACAACTTTGGAGTTTAAATTTTCCCTAAAATATAGCATTTAGGGGTGAGATGTTTACCCTTTTAAAAATTTACATCACCTAAAAATTATACCAATCTAGCTTAATCTTGCAGGGTATATCTTATTTCTCGTAAACCTCGTACCAAAATATTGCAAAAAAAATATAGAAATTAGACTTGTGAGATAACTTAACAATTCATAAATCTACCCAATTAAACTTGAAATCCTTTTGAAATGTGATGCCAAACAAACACAAAATATATCAAAAGAAACAAAATAAGAAATCTTGTACTGGAGTGCAGGTAATTGATTTTCATGGTGTTTTTCACTTTTTTCAAGATTGTTAACAGCAAAAATCATGATATTGGCTATCAAGTTAGGATAATTTTATAAAAAATTAATCTTAAGTTTAATACCCAGCAAACTAAATATCAAAAATGTGAATAAGAAGACCCGAGATAACCCAAGTTGATCAACAAGTTCTCTTACTGAGATTCTCGCAATTTATTTGATTTTATAATGACTTTAATATTACGTGACAAATTTTTTTTCCACGCACTCTTTCATCCTGCGAAGGTTGCGTGTGAAAGGACAGTTGCGACAACATGTAAAACAAATAGTAATAAAAAAAACAGGGAGCAATTTCAAAAGAGAAATATACTGAAAGGTTGCTTTGAAAACTTTGCGGATTAACATGAAATCAAGAGAGAAAGAAATTAAAAAAAAAAAAGAGATTATTGACACCAAACTAAAAATCTATCAGTTACACACGTTGTTAGATGATGAAGTTGATGCCAGGATGGTTCGAAAGCCACTTTGAAAACCATTATTTAAAGATAACAGTAGCAACCCAAGCGATGACACATTCATGGCAGCAACTATTTTTTAAATAATATTTTATATTTACTGAATTATCAAGTCACTCCAAAATCTATTTATAAAAAAAAAGTTCCGATGAAAAATACTAATAAACTCATGAAAGCCACTTTAATAGTTTTTGCACTTCGTAGTAATTTAGAAGCTGTTTGGAAGGGCGTTTGAAACGCTGTTTTTTTTTTATTTTAAATGATTTTTTTTGGTTTTTTTAAATTATTTTGATATGTAGATGTCAAGAATAATTTTTAAAAACTAAAAAAAAAATCATTTTGATGTATTTTTAAATGAAAAGTACTTTAAAAAACAACCACAACCGCACTTTCAAACAGTCTTTTAGTTGTTTTACTACAATGGAAAGGGTGCAAAGGCTAGAAGCTTGAATGACAGTTTAATTGCTTTTAATTTTAAAAATTACTATACTAATTTGTTTCTCTTAAAAAAAGTGATTCGGTAAATCAAGTTGTGAGTTGCACCGAGCGAGAAGTTTACATTGATCTTGGTTGTGTGTGAACATTTTTCACCGTAACTGAGACCTCTCCTGCTGCATATGGGCAGAAGATTCCTCGTCATTCTCTAAACTCTTCTGAACACCTCTTCGTTTCAAGACTCATTTGCCACCACGAAGAGTGACAAATGGGTGATGATAGAACATTTTGATCAAGGTTGTAAATTCTGTTTCAGTCGGTGTTTTGTTTTTTCAGTGTGTTATTTTAGGATTGTATTGTTTATATTTATATATATAATTAAATATATTAATTTTTTTTTAGTTCAAATTCAAAAATAAAATTATTTAGAATTATGCAATTTAATATAAAAAAACACAATAAAATGATTTTTTTAAATAAAATTATGAACATGTATAATATTACAAGAATGTCATCATCAATCTCGCAAGGTCATTACATTATCTTACATTATAAGGTTGCTCTGAAATTTTAACATAATATACACACACACATGTCAAGAGATTCATTGTAAAATTTCATCTCAATAAATCGGATTAAGAGATATGATTGATATTATAAAATTATTTATTATTTAAAAAAATATTATTTGACCGAAACGGAATAAACGGAACAAAACCAGAATATTCTCACCAAAACTTAAATGAAAATTTTAAAATAAATCAAAATTTTAAACAAGTGAAAACTAATCTATTTTATTTCAGTTTTTTAAAGGACAAGAAACGTATCTTAATGAAATCAAGAACACTGATTTTGATGTATGAAAATTTAAAGTCAAGGGAATCAATTCCTTGAATATCGTGGTCCGGAATATTCTAGATGGTGGTGTCAACTGCTCTCGCATGATTGGTTGGCATGGAAAGACCATCTCAGAACTTGTACTGTGTCAGAAGCTGCGTTGCCTCCATGATTGCCCTGGCCTTGCTTGATGGAGCGAATACTTGCGCTGTAGATTCTTAACTTTCCCTCTGTATGCAAACAACTGTACTGAAATGAACGCCTTGTATATGTTTTCTTATTTATTTTTTATATATATGTTTGGCTGCGTAGTAAGGAATTGATCAACGAAATTAGGTTTTAAATGGAAAAAATTGAAAATCACTTTGTATAAAGACTCAAAAATTAAAATGATGTAACATTTCGTTGTTAATAAAATACTCTAAAGTAAAATACTATTAAAAAGTAATTGATTACTGATATATTATATTAGGATATGTTAATATATAATAGAAAAACATAATGATCTTAGATACTAGTGCATATAACACTTTAATATACATAATATTGCTATAAAATACATCTCAATACAAAACAAATTATATCCTACAGTCCTTAAGGGGTGTAACGTGATGACAAAGAGCTTGCGATCTACACAACAGGTCTCGAGTTCGAGTTAGAACGTGCACCTTTTATAAGAGCTTAAAACAGTTAAGATTTTACTCGTTCACCTGAGCTCATAAAATATGTTTTTTGGAGGGTGAGATTTCTTCGCATAAAAAAAGAAGATATATCATACAATAATTATATATTTTTAAATCATATAAATTGTGTTATACAATTAAAATACCACAGAAAAAAATTATTTTCAACATTCTTCAAACACAAAAAAAGGATATTTGTATATAATATTATATATGAGATATTTATATTATATAAATAAACTATATACAAATTCATGATATCATGTCCCACCCCCCCACCGTTTCACCTTTTATATCTCACTATTTTTTTTTTATAAGTGGTCAAATAGTTATATTTAATGTTCTATCTTGAAAAAAACATTAATCTAGTGACATTTCAGTTTATTTTCTATGGCATAGCCAAACATTGAAGTAAAAATTATTTTGCAATTTAATTTTCATGACACTACTAAACATGAAAAAATAATTTATTTTTCATGAAACAAGCTACTTTCCACTGATGAGGGTACCGGACTGCATACTATAACCCTCTTTAGTAATTTTTATTGCACTGATAAGAGTTCTTTGAGTATTTGAGAGTATGATAGTTTATATTTTTTACTTGTAAAAATATTAAATCAATACTTTATAAGTACTTTTCAATAATTTCATATGTTAATATCAAAATAATTATAAAAATAGTTTAATATATTTTTAAATAAAAAAATATGATGTACGATAATAATAATAAAACACACACACAAAAAAACTAGTATAAAAACGAAATGAGTAATAAAACGGTTGAGCTGATGGTAGGTACGAGCTAGAACTAGAAGTACACGGGCTTAACGGGGCTGCATGTCACGTATCACCGTGGACGTGGCGTAAAAAAAGATGATAAACTAAATTTTGGAGTATGATTGATATTAATTTTGAAATTATTTTTTATGTAAAATTATTTTTGTTATATCAAAATAATTTTAAATAATTTAAAAATATTATTTTTTTAAAATTCAAAATAATATTTTTTTTTTTTTTAAATACTTTTAAAACATGTTACCAAACACCTCACCGGCGATTAAACTTACACCGAGAAAGATAAAGATGAGCTGACCCCCACTACATGTGACTTCATGCTAGTAAAAAACAGGACACCCGCGACGGTAAAAGACCAAACTAGCCATCCCCTCTTCTCCACCCCACTTTTTACCTAGACAGATGATAATGCTTGAATTTTCAGTGCAACCGAAAGCTAAAAAGCTAAAAATGAGATAATTTTATTTAATAATTTATTATATTTTAAAATTTTATTTAATAATTTTAATTTTTAAATGAGATAATTTTTTAATATAATATCATCCAGTGATCATGAGTTCAAATCTCACAATTTTCTTTCTATTTGATAAAAATCAAATACAAAATAATATAGATTTATATGCAAATTTCAAACCCAAATATATTTCACTTAAAAAAATATATTATAAAATAATATAAATTATATTATAAAATTAATCTAATATTTTATTTAAAATGATTCTTTAACACAACACTACCTAATCATACACGGGCTCGCATGATGGGCACGACATGGCTGGCACACCATTTAAACAGTCTGGTTTGGGTTGGTGGGTACCTTTTTTTAGACAGCTGATAGCATATCTTAATCCTTAACTTAAGAAATAAATCAACAGCAATCATGTCAAGTAGCTATGACAGTTGGTTTTTCTTTTTCCTGATTAAAATTTTCTTTCCCCCCGTTTTGCCTCCCTCACAGTTTTTCCCTAGAAAAAGTCAGAGCACCGGACCTTTTTTCACTCCAATCCAACAAGTTTACACCCACAATTAGACGATTAACATTCTAATTTTATCTCACAGATGTTTGGGATCTCCAATCACGTGTCAGCTTCATACAGGTCGATCCAAAGCAATTTGCACCATTGCAAGACAAGCCAAAACCTTGTGACGATCTTGATATAAATTAGTTTTGTTTTGACAAGAGAAAGACTTCTTTGTTTGATTTCCATGTGTCTGAGGAGGGAGCGAAGAACAACAACCCCAGGGTGCTTTTCATTGTTCGGACATCTCTTAGATCCTCGGACAACTTGAACACAGAGGATTTCCCGAGTTCCAGGATCATTACTGAGAAGGAGGAATAAAAAGAAAGAGCAATGGCATTCACTGGAACCCTAGATAAGTGCAAGGCTTGTGATAAGACTGTTTATGTTGTTGATATGATGTCTCTCGAAGGAGTGCCTTATCATAAATCCTGCTTCAAATGCAGCCATTGCAAAGGAACTCTTGTGGTACGTTTTCCTCTTCCTCCAGCTATGTTCTGCTTCCTGTTCCTGTTCTTTCTTTTTATGTTTTTTTTTCTTTATAATCTTAGTGTTATTTAAATGGGATTTTATATTTATCTTAAATAATTGTGCAATAAGGGTTCCCATTCAAGGCTGAAGGCATAGCTAAAACATTTTATATTAATATTCATGTATCCAAGCTAGATTGATCAACTGGGTCTGGAAAAAAGCAAGCCAGCACTCAACATTGGTGGAATTTCCAATTCACGGATTAGTTATTTGTTGCTTTTAATTATCATTTTTGGCTTCGGAGTTGTGACAAATGATGTTCCGCGATTGAAATAATTCTGTGTATGGCAGATGAGCAACTACTCATCCATGGATGGAATCCTCTATTGCAAGACTCATTTTGAGCAACTTTTCAAGGAGGGTGGAGATTTCAGCAAGAATTTTCAGAAAGGTGATATCTTTTTTCACGTGTCCTCTCTCCAATTCTCTTACAGCGCTGATTCAATGGGATGCCATTGTTTGATTAATTTTTTCCCCATATACATTAGCAATTTGATGGCATTTTCTTGCAGGGAAGCCTGAGAGGACTCATGAACTGGTACAATATCCACAATCTCCATTTTAAGTTCTTAGGGTGTGTTTGGATGTCCCACAAAGTGGTTTGTGGTGGAATTGGGAAACCATCCTGATGAATGATATTTTCTGGGATATTTCAAAACACATTCCAGCTTTCAGATTTTATCATTTTCTTCATTGACTTGTAATAACACTATAATTTCTGTGTATTTTCACAGTCTAGGACCCCCAGCAAGCTATCTTCAATGTTCTGTGGAACCCAAGACAAATGCTCCACTTGCGGCAAAACAGTGTACCCATTGGAGAAGGTTTGTTTTCAGATCTAAACTTAAATAAATTCATCAGGTCCTAAAGATCTGCATTTATCAGAAGAACATTGAACATATTTTTAGCACAGCTTATCTGTTCTAGATGGATCTATCTGATAAATGTTTTCAAGTCTCTGTTATTTTATAGTCATGCTTATGATAATAAGTACAAATGTGCTGTAACCACTGATGACATAGGTTACTATGGAGGGAGAATGTTACCACAAGCCATGTTTCAGGTGTGCTCACGGTGGATGTCCACTCACACACTCATCTTATGCTTCTCTTGATGGAGTCCTCTACTGCAAGGTCCACTTCGCCCAGCTCTTCATGGAGAAGGGAACCTACAGCCATGTCCTTGCATCAGCTGCACACCGGAGATCAAATTCCACGCCGCCTCCTGAACTGGCCGAGTCGATCCCGGAGGAAGGAGCCGCCGGGGAGGAGGGAAAGTCAGCAGAGCGATCTTAAACAAAGCACACCATGTTTTCTTGCATTGCCATCTTTTCGAGTTGCCAGAACTGCTCTGAGTTTTCATGTTGTTGAATATTATTGCCGGAATGTGTTCAAAGTTTGTTTTTGGATTTGACTATCTATGTTACCGATGCCTTTTTACAAGATATTGAATTGCACTGGTATTTACAAATTCCTTCTCTTGCAATTTAATGCTCCTGGCAACAGGATACAGGTTAAAAACTCCTTCTCCAGCCAGCTCCCTTTAAAGTGTGGATCGAAGAACAGGATTATGTTGGATTTCAATTATTAATATTATTGTTATCAGAAAAAAAAACTAAGAGGGGTTCTTGGAGAAATTATTGTGGATTACAACGACAATTCTTTTTTTTTTGTCCCCGGGATTTTTTTTCTAAATTTAGTCCCTTAATTTATTATTTGCTCCTTAAACGTCTTGTTGATTTGAGACTAGTCTTATAGATTTTGTTAAGGAACTATCTTACTAATGCGAATCTCGTGATCACGCATCCCACAATGAAAAATGAGATCTGATCCCGGAAAGCCGAAATAAGTCTGATAGGAGTGTGACACAATGGAAACCTGCTCCAAGGCACCAATATTATTGGAATGAGTAGAATGATGCTACGAAGCCAGTTAATCTTTGATAAGTCGAATTCAGTTCATTCAAGAATTAAAGAATTACTCATGAAACAAAGAAGCGTTGAGAACCAAATCGCCCAATCTATAATCATTTACACCCGAAAGAGGGAGTTGAATCACTCGCTTTGTAGTGTTATCACACTGGATTCCCTCCCACTCACAGCAATTACTAATGCTCTGATTACTCGTGTCCACCCAATCTATCAAGTAGGAAATGCCATTTGGGTCGCATGAAGATTTGATCTCCAAGAGACCAATTCTCTCTTCCTCCATACACCCGTAAAAACGACCATGCCATTCCCCAACCAAAGTGAATAATGTGAGCACCATCCAAACCCACATTTTTTTCATCGTCATCTTGGATGAAGCACTACGTACGTCTTATATTTTTTAATTATATTTAAATAAAAAATAAAATTTAAAATAAAAAACCTAACCTAAAGAGTATCCCAGCGCCCCACCCCCTGCCTCTCTCTCTATCATATGAAATAAAACACTAATTTATAATTTATGGCTTTTCATCTGGAGGATGCTACAAATAGCTCCTGAGACACGGAGCAGCCATTTTAAGAATTTATAACGCAAGGTTTGATCTGAAATTTTATATTTTGGATTTCAGATTTTTAGTTAATAAGACCCAAAAGAAAGAGACTAGAGACAAGGAGAAACTTGAGATATAGGGCATCGCATTTTATAAAAATTATAATTTTTGTACTTTTTTTTATATATTCTGATATAATATTATTAAAAACACATTTTAAAAATAAAAGAATATTATTTTAATATATTTCTAAATAAAAAAATAATTACTATTAAAAAATCAATTTAACTCCAAAGGTCGTCAAATCCTGACTTGTTAGATGCTGCCCCATTCGAGGATATACTCGAGACAACAAGATTTTAGCGTGACCTTCACCCCCACAGAAGAAAGAAGAAAAAACATGAGTGCAGATTATTTCTTAGTCCCTGGGTTTTGAACGAAATTATAAATTACTTGTTCATGTCTGAAAATCTATTTCACTTAGTTTCTAAACTCATGCTGATAGCTGTCTGTTTTTTTTTTTTTTTTTTTTAAATTTCTATTATTTTGTTTTTTCTTTAAGAGTTTTCCTATGATGTTTTTGGATGATATTCTTTTTAAATAAATTAAATTAAAATAACTCGACACTTCAACATGAATTTGATATAAAAATAAAGTTATATATATATATATATATATATATATATATATATATATATATATATATATATATATATATATATATAGCAAATTAATATCTTCCTAGTTGACAAATAAAAAGTCAAGGGACTGACTTATTATGTTTTTTTTAAAAAGGATTAAGATGTAATATCGTTTCAAACCAGTGTCTGACTAAAAAACTAACATAAGAAATAAAGAATATCCAGCAGCAAGTGAGAGTATCAAAGCCCAGCTGACGTGTATATGACCAACCAAACAAAAAAACAAAATAATAACAATAATACACCAATGACTGAATTTCCTGCCCCTTCCAAATAATTTTCTTTTTTTATTTTCTCACTTTCCAAACAAAGAAAAGAAAGAAAAATTCAGAGGTGAGCTCCACTACTATATTACTACCTGTCGACATTTCTTTCGAAGCTCTCTCCCTCCTCGTTTCTGCCTTCCTTGATTAAATAAATAAAAGAAACAACCCACAAGTTGATTTTGTTTATTAGGCAGGGTTGCCGTGTCATTTTGTACCTTAACAAACTCCGCCATTGATTTTCTCATAGCTTTGAGTCCTCGTGATCGGTTAGTTTCATTTTCTCTTTATTTTTATTTGTATGCACTGATGGGTTTTTGCTCCTAATTCCATTCCTTCTTGTTTTTTTTAATGATTGATTGTAGGTGTTTGATTAAATGCTTAAGCGAGGGTGATTATCTGTTTTGCAATAGGGCATGGAGTTCGCGTGTAATTTTCAGCAAACAAATGCATTTTGCAGCACACAAGGTACTGATTATAGGGTGTCCAATGGGTTGCATTCGAGATTTAAATATAGAAGTTATGGGTATAATGTTGTTGATTTGAAGATTGTTTCGAGAGAAAGACCTTCAAAGAAATTAAAGAACAGTGTTCTCGCATATGGCGGTGATCGTGGAATTCATAGTCGCTTGCGAGTTGGTGGGTATTCAAGTAATCCTTTGTTTTGCAATTTTATTGATGGATATAAGGGATCGAGAAGTGTTAAGCTGCGGTGTCAAGGTAATGATTCCTTAGCATATATTGATGGGAATGGTAGAAATGTAGAAAATGGAGAGGGTAACGATGAGAGCTTGAGAGCAAAGTCTAGTAGTGGCTTTGGCGAGGAGGATGGAAGAGGAGAAAAAGAAGTGGAGACTGGGGTGGTGGTGGAGGCGCAGAATTTGGATGAGTTGAAGGAATTCTTACACAAAGCGACGAGGGATTTGGAAGTTGCACAGCTTAATAGTACGATGTTTGAGGAAAAAGCACAGAGTATATCAGAAACTGCAATAGCTTTGCAAGATGAGGCTGCAAGTGCTTGGAATGATGTCAACTCAACACTTGATAAGATTCAGGATATTGTGAACGAGGAGGGTGTTGCTAAAGAAGATGTTCGAAAGGCAACAATGGCTCTTTCTTTGGCTGAGGCAAGGCTTAAGGTGGCAGTGGAGTCATTAAAAGCTATGAAAGAAAGGGATGATTCATTGGAGGGTTCAGGAGAGGGTGATGCGGAAAATGATGGTAAAGAAGATTATGAGACAGTTTTGGCTGCTCAGAATGATATTAGGGACTGTCAGGCAAATTTGGCAAATTGTGAAGCAGAGTTGAGGCGCTTGCAAAGGAAAAAGGAAGAAATGCAAAATGAAGTAGGTGTGTTGAATGAGAAAGCTGAGAAGGCACAAATGAATGCTTTGAAAGCAGAGGAGGATGTTGCAAACATTATGCTTCTAGCTGAGCAAGCTGTTGCCTTTGAACTTGAGGCTACTCAACGAGTGAATGATGCAGAAATTGCATTGAAAAAAGCAGAGAAATCTCTAGCTAGCTCTCGTGTTGATATCCAGGAAACAGCCCGGGGGTATGTATCTGGTGATGAGGCTGTAATCGAGGAGCAGAAGATAGGTGGAGGAAGTGCTTCTGATGCTGAGAAAGAAAGAGATATGACTGTCAATGGTGATGTTTTAGTTGGTGAGCCTTCAATAGATAGACTATCTGATAAAACCAGCCAGAGTTCTGAAGAACTATATCTATCCGATGATTCTAGTGACCGTGAGAATGGAAAATGGAGCTTGGACTCTAATAAAGATACTGAAGCAGAAGCTGAAAAGTCAAAAAGTGGCGATCAAACAAAAAAACAGGAAATACAGAAGGACTTGACCTGGGAGAGTTCATCTTCACCTCTCAGCGCTCCCAAGGCATTGTTGATGAAATCTTCTCGTTTCTTTTCTGCATCCTTCTTCTCTTTCAGTGGAGATGAGTCAGAGGTGACAGCAGCATCAGTTTTTCAGGGCCTCATGGAGTCTGCAAGAAAGCAATTGCCCCAACTTGTTCTTGGCCTATTGCTGTTTGGAACAGGGTATGTATTACTGTTGCCCTTAAATTGTATTTTCATCACTGTTAATACTCCTCCTTTAAGACACATGTAACCTGTTCCAATGAATGTAAGATACTAAAAATATTTTCAGGTTATAAATAAAATGAGATCGTAAAGGTGCATCAGCAGAGGTAATCACAAAATGTCATGAAAATTCGATTCCTTATCAAGGCCTTTCTTGGCATCTATTGCATTTTGCTTTATTGCAACTTCCAATAGAGAAATGAACTACATCTTGGTTATGATGATCTAGAGGTTTCTGAAGGCTATTTCAATAGGTTCATGTCTCACTATCTGCTTCTGTTAATAGTCTCTTACATGTAGTGTAGAGCTTGCCTTCTTTTTATCAGAGTGTACTGAACTGTGCACAGATTTGCCTTCTACTCTAATCGAGTGGAGAGGAGTACTCAGGTGCTTCAACAATCAGATATTGTCACTACTAGCATTGAAGAGCAATCAGATATTGTCATTACTAGCATTGAAGAAGCTTCATCAAATGCAAAGCCTCTGCTTCGACATATTCAGAAACTCCCGAAGAGAGTCAAAAAACTAATTGCAATGCTTCCTCATCAAGAGGCATAAGTTCATACCACCCTTCACTTCTGCTTTGGATCTGAAGTCAAGCATGTATACATACTTCCTAACCTGTTTCCTTGTTTTGATAGATGAACGAAGAGGAAGCATCTCTCTTTGATGTCTTGTGGTTGCTGCTTGCTAGTGTTATTTTTGTGCCTATATTTCAGAAAATTCCTGGAGGTGACATCAATGTATTTAGTAGATAATTTTTTTTGTACCTTTGCACATGCTTTTAGAGTTCCAATGTGAAATTTCTAAGAACTTGTATTTTATTATTCTTATTTCCTTAGTAGTTCTTTTAGGCATTTTTTCCACCATATAATCATCCTGAAGCTAGTCCATATAATAGTGTATTGATTGTTGTTGTTTGCCAGTTCTCCATCTGACCATTATCTATATTCATGTCAGCTTCTTGTTTTCCAAAACGAAATTGGAAATTTATATGATCCTGTTTCACTGACTGTGTTCCGACTGCAATTCCAGGCAGTCCTGTCCTTGGATACTTGGCTGCTGGCATCTTGATTGGCCCTTATGGTCTCTCTATCATCCGTCACGTGCATGGTACAAAGGCGATTGCTGAATTTGGAGTTGTTTTCTTGCTATTCAATATTGGCCTTGAGGTGGAGCCCTTACATCTAGATTATGTGGCTTGAATTTAAGATTCATCCTAATTTAAAAAATTGATGCTGAAGCAGTCTTCTGTCTTTTTTAGCTCTCTGTTGAAAGGCTTAGCTCCATGAAGAAATATGTTTTTGGATTAGGCTCTGCTCAGGTACTTGGAACCCCCCTCCCTCCCCAACTTTTTTCATTTTCTCAATCTACTTTGCTCTGAGCTTTCTATTTATATCTTTGTTATCTTCCATTGTCAATGTGCATGATGCAGGTCTTGGTGACAGCAGTGGTTGTTGGCTTGGTCGCACATTTTGTTTCGGGGATTCCTGGTCCTGCTTCAATTGTCATTGGAAATGGCCTGGCACTATCTTCTACTGCTGTTGTTCTACAGGTAGCTGAAATTTGCAGAATTTTCTTTAAATTTAAGCATTTCAGCTTTCTCAAACTAGGACCCCCTAATTTCTGAAAAATAAATTTCCTGATCAACTACAAGATTCCTAGACCAAATATTTTAGCCTTCTATATTATCTAGTGTCCACAAGGTTGTTACCCAGCAAAGTGCTAAATCTAAACTAACACCAATTGTATATTTCAACATCTAAAATCTCAGCATTTTGATTGCATATCTAACATTTTTGTTTCTTACTCAAGTCATGTTTTGGATGTAATCTGTTAATATTATAATTGCACACTTGTAATTGTGCGAGACTCCTCTCACTGAAAATGAGCTTCTCATCAAGGCTCATTTCTTCCATGGACCTGTCTGTGAAATCTCCAAATACTTATTTTGATGGACAAGAGAACTCATAGATGGCGGTCTTAATTGCAGGTGTTGCAGGAGCGAGGTGAGAGCACATCGCGTCATGGACGTGCTACTTTCTCTGTCCTACTATTCCAGGTTATTCCACAGTTCCCAAAAGAGAAATGAAAAGGATCATCTTATTATTGGCATTTTTCTTTTCTTGATGGTCATGCTATGCCACAGGACTGGTTCTCTATTCTCTCAATTTCTTGTATGAATGTCATATGCATTCGTCTCATAATAATATTCAAGATGAGACTATAATTCTACCGTTGTGCTTTGTAAAAGTTACACCTGTAATCATGTAATTTCCCAATCTTTGCGGTAGAAATTTCTCCATCTAATTTCTTTGAGATATCTTTTAATCCATATTCATGCTATGTAGTCATGTTGTTGCAGTGGAATCTTTGATCTTATTTATTCTTTTCAGGATTTGGCTGTTGTGGTGTTGCTAATACTCATACCCCTTATTTCACCAAATTCATCCAAAGGAGGGGTAAATATCAATACTTGTTTGTTTATATTTTGATATAGCGGTGAGCTTTTGATTTCGTTTTGCTTTGAAAGTCAAAGAACTTGCAAATATTTCTGCTATTCTATGGGTCATAATCAATGACTTATAATGAGCAACCTTCCTTGCATTCAATTGGAAGCTAAGTATTCATTCAGTTAATTTATTGGTTGAAGTGACACAAATGCTTCACTGCATATCAGTCTGTATCCCAAATGGAGTCAATTTGTCTATTTGTTTCTTGATAAATGGCTGTAGAATGATCAGATGGAATTATCCATGTTGCAAAGTAACTTAGTTAAATACTAAAATTTTTGTAGCAGATACAGATATTACAATGATCCCAATGCAATGCATATGATAAATCATAATAAAATACACTATTTGATGACTGCTAACAAATTGCTGAAACTCTCTGAATTCCGTGGAAAACAAGAATGAGTTTTATTGATAAAACAAGATTTCATTTGATGGAAGAGATGTTCCAATTATGACAAGGTGGATAATCTTCTACCGTGAAATCAGCATCTGAGAAATAGAAACTACAAGACAATAGTATTCTTTAGCCCTTCCAACTTTTAGTAAAACACTTGTTTAAGGTACATTGTTTGCTGAGAAACAATAATACCTACCAAAAGAACAGAGGGTAAGACTACGAGAGAAGAAGCAGAAAAGTGTTCCTAGCTATTATATGCAAAAGTACGAACATCAATATCACGCGAAGCAAAATCTCAAGCTTTATGTGCCCATTTTACAATGACTTAGTAAGAAACATAAAATAGGTCTTGTAAGATTTACAGAAAAACAGAAAGGAAGCCAAATGCAGCATGCCTGTTCATAAATTCCATTTGGATACTAGTAGGTTGCTCAATGAATAAAAAGTTTATTATTGTGAAGTTTTGTCAGTGTGTGGGTCATACAGGATATTTTGGAGATAATAAAGGCAGGATCTGGAGTTCTGGATGCACGTTTTCTGTGTTCCTTTTTTTTCTTCAATAGCATCTGCTATTGAAAGATCAACCATAAAAAATGCAAATCTATCTTCTATTTCTTGTAGAATTTGAAATTGCATTTTCTGATATTGTCATTCCTGCTGGTGTTGCCTCCTATGTTGGTATTATAAGTGATATGATCTGCTGTTTTCCAGGTTGGTTTTCAAGCAATTGCTGAAGCTCTTGGGATGGCTGCTGTCAAGGCAGCAGTTGCCATCACAGCGATAATTGCTGGTGGAAGATTGGCAAGTCTTAAATTTTCTATATACTGGCATTTCTCCTTTTGATGCAAGTTATATCTTGAACTTTCCATTTCTACAGTCTTGATTGGAATTTTTGGGAATTCGTTATATAAAAGCTGGCATTGACTTTGGTGGCAATGCATGGTGTCATCTGAACAGTGTGCTGATATTCCCTTTCTGTGATTTTGGCAGCTGCTTCGACCAATTTATAAACAAATTGCAGAAAATCAAAATGCAGAGATATTCTCAGCCAATACACTTCTTGTTATTCTGGGTACCAGTCTCCTTACAGCCAGGGTATGGAAATGCTTATGAGAGATTGTTTGACCATGTTTTATTTAATCTTATTGTTATTACTGTCGCTGTTGTTAATGAATTTGTGCCATTATCTTTTTGCTAGAGCAGGCTGGACTTTCCATGGCATTGGGGGCATTTCTGGCTGGTTTGCTTCTTGCAGAAACTGAATTTTCCTTGCAGGTTGAATCAGATATTGCCCCATATCGTGGGCTTCTATTGGGTCTTTTTTTCATGACGGTAGGTGTTTAAAAAAAATGCAGTCTTGTTTAAGATCTATCTTTTTACTATGTGTAGTTCTCGTTTTAATTTTTTTTATAAGCCAATATGGTCCTTTCATAACAAAAAAAGGATTACATGTGGAATCTTCTTCTTTGTACTAGAAGAACAGGCCACTTCTGAAAGTACATTCTTCAAACGATTTTCTTAACTTTATTTTTATACAACTTATAGCATTGGTTATGTTATTAGACTGATGATATGCTACTGTTGAACTTGCTTGATTTTCGGTACTTTGATGATTCAACTATGTTGATCTCAATCATTACCTGTTAACATCTGTCCTCTTATGTTCTCAGGTTGGAATGTCTATTGACCCAAAACTTCTGGTTTCCAACTTTCCTGTCGTTATGGGATCATTAGCACTTTTAATTGGTGGCAAGACCATGATGGTTGCTTTAGTTGGCAGGGTTTTTGGTGTTTCAATTATATCTGCAATAAGGGTTGGTCTTCTTCTTGCTCCGGGTGGAGAATTTGCATTTGTAGCATTTGGTGAAGCTGTTAATCAGGTATCCTTTCCTAATCACTACATTTTTTTATGTTGCTTAAAATTTAAATGTGTTGTCGGCATTAATTCAACAAGGTATTGTAGTGTTTTGTACAAAGTCCACTAGTTGGTCTTCTATGTGTTATTGTTTCAAAATGTCTTTGTTACATTTCAAAAAGATAGAGAAATGATAAATATCTCGGTCATGATATTTGATAAGGAAAATATAATGACTCAATAATTTTCACTAATTAAACTGAGATACGAAAATACAATTTTTTCAATGATTATTTTGTAACTGAAAGTGATATTAATAATAAAAAGCATGTTTCCTGTCAAGTGCTACCTAATTATTGTCATTTGCAGGGTATAATGTCTCCTCAGTTATCATCTTTATTGTTTCTTGTGGTGGGGATCTCAATGGCCATTACTCCATGGCTAGCTGCTGGCGGCCAATTAATAGCCTCTCGCTTTGAGCAACATGATGTTCGTAGTTTGTTACCAGTTGAGAGCGAGGTAAGGTCACTAGCATATGAATTGATAGCTAATATTGTGAAAATCAGTTTTAGCCCTTTACCTTGCTATTGGTAGTTTATTGAGCTTTATACTTAGTTGCATGGTGACTGAGTTACTATCAAAGAACCTTCTCACCTAAAAGCTTAAGCTGTTAGGTAAGGTATCATATTATGATTTATGTTATTCTCTAACACCCCCTCAAATGAAAGTCATTTGAACTTGAAACCTGCATATAGGTCCATACTACCTTGTGCTTAATTTTTATTAAATATAATGAGGGTGATGAGATTCGAACTCGTGACCGCTGAGTCAACAAGACTCTAATACCATGTCAATGAACCATCTCACCTAAAAGCTTAAGCTGTTAGGTGAGGTCCCATGATATGTTTTATATTATTCTCTAACAGTTACAAGTAGATAGATACGATGAATTGTGAAACATGGGAGGTTTCATATAAACTATTGAAGCATCCTTATCATTTGGCAAATATGATGCTACCTGAGTGATGCGTCCCTGAGAAAATATGTTTTCATTATCGCCACTTATGGGAGGGGCAATAAATAATGAAAATAACCTCTCATTTGCATAACTGCAAAGCATGGATTTTGTATATGTGCTTTCAAAACATCCATTTTTCCCTTGCATATCCAGGTCAGAACCTGTTTGTTTTGCCTTTAAAGCCTAGTTATAAGACGTGGCTTGGTGGGTAAACCCGGTGACCTTCCAGTCTAGGGCCTGGCCTGGGCCGGGTCAATAGAAAAACTTGGTCTTTTTTTATTACAAAAACGACATTGTTTCATGCTTTTTTTTATAAAAAAAAAGTGTCAAAGCTTGGGCTGACCCGCTGATCCATAGGTCAACCTGCCTCACCCACCATTGGGCCTTGGACCAGGTTTTATAACTATGCCATGATTTAAATTTCCTGGAATTTTTTACCCTAGTTTTATAACAAATATTACAAGTGGCAAAACTGTGGCTTGTTTTTTGCTGTAATTTCATTCTCTTGATCATATTTGTATGACCTTATTTTTATGCTGGTGAGACTGCTTAGTCATGGTGTAAATGCTTTTGCAAAATCAGGCCATTCATTTATCTCCATAACTAGGAAACAAATAGCTGCATCCCATCCAACAAGGAAAACTTTTATTCTTTATAGTCCATTGGCACCCCGGTTTTTTCTTCTTCTTGTTGCATATTGAGTTCTTTTAAACATCATTTCCCATCACTATCCCCCCATTATTCAGGAAGTGTCACTGAATATATTCTTGCTACTGATTTAGCAACCACCCAATAGTTATATTTTCTCAGCTGTGTAAGAGTAGATGTTTGTGATGATATGTTTGCTTGACAACTATACAGAGCACTTAGTGATTAATCTTTCTCTTGGTTTGATTTTGTTTACAGACAGATGATTTGCAGGATCATATTATTATCTGTGGATTTGGACGTGTTGGCCAGGTTGATACATATCTTATTTAATTTGTTGTATTTCTTAAAGTGGCTAATATTATGAAGTTTTCTACTTCTTAATGTACATGATCATGACATTCATTTGGGTTTGCCAGATTATAGCGCAGCTTCTCTCAGAACGATTAATTCCATTTGTTGCTCTTGATGTGAGAAGGTAAGCCAAAGATTGAGAAAGACTGCCTGCAAATTTTCTGGTGTTATCTCAGATTGTGTTTTTGGTTCATTGCCTATTCACCCTATTGAAGTAGTATTTTTGTCTACTAGAATTTCTGTTTTTTTTTCCGACTACAAATTATCGCCTGGTTTCTTTCAAAACAGCATATCTTTATCAAAGGCTTCAATATAAATTAAAAAGTTGGTCCTAGCTACCATTTTGCTACCTGGATTTAGATATAAGCTACAGTGTTTATTGTGTTTCTTGGCATGCAGCAAAATCATGTTGAACTATTGCTACTCAGAAAATAATGGAAATATATTCCCTTTCTTATTACTTTGTTTATGCCAGGATATAATCATATTATTGTTTGGATATTTTTGTTTTACTATGAGTGGAGAGATGTTGCAAGTGTCTTGGTTGTTGAAAGTCTCCTTTCTTTCAGTGATAGAGTGGCAGCAGGCCGTGCCCTGGATCTTCCTGTGTTTTTCGGAGATGCTGGGAGTCGTGAGGTAAAGCAAAATGCATCATGGGCTACTTATGTGGTGGTTCGACATTTAACCGTGTTTTGTATTGTGTGGCTAGGTCCTCCATAAAGTCGGTGCTGAAAGAGCATGTGCTGCAGCAATAACTCTAGATACACCTGGTGCAAATTATAGAACTGTCTGGGCTCTGAGCAAGTACTTTCCCAATGTGAAGACATTTGTCCGTGCTCATGATGTTGATCATGGCCTTAATTTGGAGAAGGCTGGGGCTACAGCTGTAATATTCTATAAAACTTCTGATCTCGCTTTTTATTGAGTTTCCTTTGACTTATAAAACAACTTAATCACACCCTGTTAACAACTAATTCTTACAGGTTGTCCCTGAGACGTTGGAACCAAGTCTACAGTTGGCTGCTGCTGTTCTTGCACAGGTAACAGCTTGCTTTTCATGTTGCATGTCACTTGTTCTTGTCACAGTTATCTTGAAGTGCTGAACCACTGGAAATTCTATGTTTTCTCTATTTCAAAACCATCTGGAGCTAAGATGCCATTTTTTCTGTCCAAACGAGTCTGTGTTGGGCTGGCTTTATTTTAACTTCCATTCATACGATTTATATATTGAAATAGCTGAAACTTAGAATCTGATTGCTTGATTTGGCCAAGTGCAACGAAAAGTTGGTTTGTACAAGGCTGCTAGTCAACAATATTACAAACCAATTCTGGCATCGAGATAAACATATAGCTGTACTCGTTTGTCCACAGCTCCCCGTTTACATCCTTATGGTTCCCTTTTCATTTGGGTTTTACTCTTCCATTTAGGCTAAACTGCCCATGTCAGAGATTGCAGCCACCATCAACGAATTCAGATCCCGCCACTTGTCTGAGCTTACTGAGGTAATCAAAGCTGTTTAATTAATTAATTTTTTAAATTCCAGTCATCTCCTCAATTCATCAGTGTAGAATTTAAAACCCCACTTTCGTTGAAATAGTTTGACAATTGGAAGTTTACGTTCCCTTGCAGCTATGTGAAACTAGTGGAAGTTCTCTTGGATATGGATTTTCTCGTGTAATGACTAAACCCAAAACGCAGCCCTTGGATTCCTCAGATGAAAACCAAATCAGTGAAGGAACATTAGCAATATGAAAATTGCCTTGTGTGAACCAGGTATTGAAGAAAAAAAAGGGCGGGGAATAAATATTCTGGAGAAATGAACAGCAATGTGCATGCTCCACTGGCATAGATTGTACAGAAATACACTGAAAGGAGAGGAAATAGTACAAGTAACGTTGATCAAATGTTTATGTTCGATAAAATTTTGATAGACATATCCTCATAAAGAACATGTCTTGAAGTATCGTGTGATAGTCTGACAACATTTTGGTTTCTGGAAGAAGACGGTCAACAGGAACTGAGACATCAGAATCTAACAGGAACTTCCAACAGTGTATTAATTTCATATCTGTTGCTATTAAGAATGATTTAAAATTTTCCAGCCATGCAACTCCATTAATAGAAAAGGATCCACGCCTTAAAAAATGAATCCCTGCAATTTTAAATTTGTGTAGCAGACCTTGCCGCACAAACTGTGTTCAGATCCAGCGCTTCAACCGTCACATGGCGGTGGTGGGTGGAAGGGTATGTCCTCTCTGTTTATTATCGAAGACAGCTCTCATATTTCATAAGAAATTGTTTAATCAATAGATTCTAGCATTAAATTATACCCGAAGACTTAATCGTCGTTCATTAGAAGATAATTTTCTTCTTTGCCAGTCTGCCCAACCTCCAAAACTTTCGTGTAGCAGAATTTGCTTCGCCACCACCAAAACCATGTCTTTCGTTTTTCAAACTCATCTAAACCGTACAAATCTTTAGCAGCGTATGGATACTGTTCTTTTCGCCACACACAGATAGTTAAGGACAGTCTGATCTGGAAGGCAAGGGCATAAAAAAATAGCAGAGATTGAAAAAAAAGTTAAATCTTTGACGAGGACTGTTCACGTTTATATCATTTCATCATCAATTAATCACCTCTTCAATCTGCTTGGACTTCATCTATCCATTGAAAAAAGATACATACAAGCTGAGCACAAACTTCATCAATGCCATAAACCGCCAACGATTGTATTTTCTTTTACTTTTTAATGAAACTGAAAGTCTAGAGTCAGAGCAATAAAAATTCCAGTCACGATACATTTTTGGCCGAAAGATCAACTCGTGCTTCAAAATGGTCTATTCCAGTTTTGCATTGCAGTTTTGTACTGCGGAGAACAGAAACCTGAAAAGCAATATCAGGAAAACATTATGCTTCCAGTTTAATTTCATACAAACGGGTAAAAAAGGGCGATACCTTGGGCCGTTTCATAGAACTTCCATGATATCCTATCCCAAAAGACAAGGAGGAAAAAGCTGCTGCAATTTCTATTGCTTTCAGGCTCGGTGAGTTTCCTGGAGCCTATGAAACAAACAATGAATTGAATAAATGATAATATTGAGCACACAGAACCAAATGTTTTAGGCAAGCTCACCATCATAGGGGCATCGGCTTGCACAAGCAAAATCCCGGCACTTTTTTCAGTAGTATTTTGACTGCCATCCAGAATTACAGAGCGTAATACTTTCATACTAGCAGAGGCAGGACCAGCCTGGGAACTGAGCATGAAAATAACCTAGTCAGTCTAACAAAATGGTTATCCCTTGATGCACCTGATTCATCATACCAATGCGTTGGCAAGTATCTGATTGTCCAGGCATCAGCAAATACATCTACTGCATGCAATCAAAATTATTGCTCTTCTTTCTATAAATGAATAACTTCCAGGGCTCAAGCTGATTTAATCATGGAGACTCCATGCATTAAGCAATTGTAAGTACGTGGAATTCTAGGATAGAAGGTCAACTAGAGATAATGCAAGAAAAGAGAATCATACATTGATGCTGAAACACAGCACTCCCTAGCTGCAAATCCTTTCATTAGGTATTCACCCGCACCAGAAGCACAGCAGCCAACTATGAATGGAACTCCAAAAGGACCCCTTGAAGAAGCCCAACAGCCACAACCATGCATTGCTGCCAGCCCCACTCGCCCACCTACCTGTTTTCACCTTATAATTAGTTAATTCCTCCAAGATATGTCAGTAACAGCATTGAAAATGAATTATACTATTCATTACCTTCATTGCTATACCACCACTAGAGGCCCCAGAAGCTATGTGTCCTTCAGCATCAACACAGATAACTCCAACCGTGTCCATGATACAGTCCTCTTCCATGGTGCTTGGCATAGACGATTGCCCACCATCATTCCCTTCCACAGGTTCATGAGATAGAAATTCTAATTCTGCAACACCAATACAGCTAGCATCAAACATTGTAATGTTTGGAAAACCTGTAAAAGGCATGCATTACCACTCTCTCTAACACAGATGAAAGGGGAAAAGAAACAGGCAAGAATACTGGTGCAAACAGAAAAGTTATACTGATAAATACAATGGCACTGGTTGCCAGCCACTAACAAAATAAAAGCTATCTACCTAAATGTTACATAATTATGTCCAATTAACTTCGTAGAATGACAGTCAGAAACAACAATATGAAACTTTGCATAGCGAGCAAAATTGGAAGATGGCAGGACAGAAATCAGTTTCACAATCTAGGTAGCTCATAAACAAAGAATTTACACTTACTGACTTAATGCTTGTTAAGAGAAAGTAATTGATTTGTTTAGTGTCAAAAACTAATGCGATACCTGATATTTTTGAGGTCTCCTGAGCACTACAACGAAGTCTATCTTCAGAATAAATCTTAGCATTGGCATTAGCAAGCATTCTTTTGTACTTTGTCCATTGTGCTTTTGCCCTTGGAATCACTAGCCACTGTTTTTCAAACCGCAAATATTTAACAAGATAACAGATTAAGCACAGATTAATTTTCTGAAGGAAAATCAGTTTAAAGGATCAAGCCATACCTTTTCTGCCTCCACAATTTCTGGCAAATCAATGCCCTTGGACTTCCCCCATACACGTGCGCCTTCACCAACCAAGAACCTAAGGGCACATAAAACATGCCTTGAGAAAACTAGAAAAAAATAAGGGAAAATAAGAAAGAAAGAACTCGTTTTTTGGAGTATCTCTGTTCTTTTTGGAGTGTGTCCAAGATGCCATTATTATCAATACCAAGAGGGATTTGATTCAAAACTTGAATATAAATGCCTCCAAATAACTAACACGAGTTCAATACTTAAGATACCAGTTGAAGTATGTTTAAATGTTATAGCACTGAGCACATTTCAAGCACTAGTTAATCATACATGAAATCTGAAGTTTTAAGGAAAGTAGGAATATTCACCTTGAACAACATTTAGATGGAACACAGAAAAGAAGAACAAAATTTAAGAGGCAGTAAACATCATAACAATTCAGAACGTTATAAAGAAGAAAGAAGGATAATCACATCGGAGGTATTCGACCCAACAGTGAAGACCCCACCATTTGCTCCTTGGCCAATAAGGTAGCAATATGGATGGCATTTCGGACACCTGGACTACAAGTAGTGAAATATATACTCAGTGAATTCACCAGAAACATAAGAGTATAAAAGAAATCCACATGAAAACTAAGACTTATTTTATACCTGGAACAGCCCCAACAGCTCCAAATGCACCAGAATCACCATCCATAATACTAGCATCACATTCCACATGACCATCTTCCGTCAAATTAGAACCATGGCCTGCATTTGTGCTTGGATCATCCTTCAACAAAACAACAAAGGCAACATCATCTCATCTTCTCATTTATATACGCCTCTATGAAGGTAAACTCCACTCAAACATAGATTTAGGGCGGTTTCCCTGAATTAAACATGATAGAATAAACACGCAAAACCTAGACTCCACCCCGTTAACCATTCTAGTCCTGGTGAAATCGCACTTGCACCTTCAATCTTTAATCAACAACCCATTATCGGGCAGAAAACAAAAACAGCATTCTTTCCATGTTCTGGTATCAAAATTAACCATAAGTATGAGCAAACAAGATAAATTTGTTACCTCCAATACTTGAATGGCGGCCGTAACAGCATCTATACTTCCACCAGGACCCTAAATCGATCCAAAAAGAAAACGAAATATTTCAGTATCTGAATTGATTGTAAAATAAAGGAAAAGGAGAAAGAAAAGAAAAAAGAGAGGACCTTGCGAAGAATAGAAGCAGCAGCGAGACAAGCGCGCTTCATGGCGGACCTCAGAGCTTTTTCATTGGATGGCGCGTGATATCCCGCTCCAACGTGAACAGCCACGAAAAATCTAGGGTCTTGATCCTCTGATTCACAGGCCATTTGTTGCAGTAGCACAGGCCTTTCAGCTTCAGCTTCCTTTAACGGTCATGCCGGCGCTTTTTATTTCCCTCGTGTATTTCATTTTCCTTTTCCATTTTTTTTTTCTCCTTTTGTTCAATGCTTGATTGATGATAAAAAATCATTTTTTGGGGGTATTTTCTTTTTCTCAAACACTCGGCCAATTTTTTTTAGCAAAATAGAATGTGCGTATATATATATATATATATATATATATATATATATATATATTAAGTCACTGGAAATTTATAAAAAAAAATCAAATCATAAACAAACCCTAAGCAATTCCCTACCCAAACCATAATTCTAAATCTCAAAAACAAACTTTAAATCCTAAAATTAATCACTAAATCTAAAAACAAACACTGATCAAAATCTTTTGTTTTTTTAGCTACTATGGTATTTGGATTGCGACTCAAAAGTATTTTAAAAAAAAAAAAATTATTTTATTTTTATTTTTAATTAATTTTTTTGATATTTTTAGATCATTTTCATATATTAATATCAAAAATAAATTTTAAAAAATATAAAAAAAATATTATTTTGATATATTTATACCTAAAGTACACCCAATACAGACAACAATATAAAAAAAGGAAGGAACACAAAAACCAAAAGATTTTGATTAGTGTTTGTTTTTAGAGTTTAGAGTAGTGTTTAAGGTTTATATTTAAGATTAATCCAGGGTTAAAGGTTAGTTTTACGTGCTATTTTTTTTTTTTTTTTTATAAAAAAGCACGATTTTTCTCGGATGGTACCGTATCATAACTCTTTTGTTTTTTTACAAACTCTTTTTTTTACAAAAAAAAAATGAATCAATGCATATATATATATATTTTTTTTTTTTTTTAAAAAAAGAGGCATAACCAAATATACCCGAATATTTTTGGAATGTGTTTGGTAAAATCAACATCATGCACCATCTACCACTTTGGAAAGCACACAGTTGATCATTGCAGCTATAGAAGATAGGAAAAGAAAATTAATCATAGTATTTCGGTTTATGTTACAAATAAAATTCAAATTTATTTACCTTCATCTCATAGAAAAACAAATGAAAAATATATATAACCTAGATAAGAAACTAATTTTTCCAGGCTTAAAAAATAAACTACGATTTCCATAACGGTTACTTTAGGTTTGCTTGGGCACAACACGAAAATAAACGAGGAAAAGGAGCATGCATGAAGGCATAAAATAATATTCCAGTCTCCAAGCTTCATTCTTGGTAAAATTCCCATTCTCATAAATGCATATAAATAGTAGGAGTTGAGGTAAAAAATTACATGTGATAAATGGATATCTCTCCATAACGTCTTAATTGTTCATAAAATAATATATTCAATTGGGAATTTATATTCTGCGCTTATTCTCATGATAAAATACAATGCAACACAGAGTTGAAACAAAACAGTAGCCTCAGCTCAGGCAAAGAAGAGAGCTTTACACTGCTTCACTGTATCATCAGGGCTGGTAACTGCAGATAAAATAGCCATTAAATTGAAACCATTCAATACTTCAATAAAAATGGGAAATAAGATCATCCATTTAGATTAATTGCATCTGGAAGGAATTTTTTGATTTACATAACATTTCGATGTATCGCAGCTACAAAAAAATGCAGCTACTTGCTTGCATGCAGTAATGATAGCTGAAGCGAGCTTGCTTTTAGACCATTCTTTAAATCCCTACTCCCACGTGAATAATAATATAACTTCTTTAGTTAATTTATATTTTAAGCTGTTTTTTAAATTTTGTTCTGATGCTGCGTCATATTGAAAATGAAACTTTGAGATGCTAGTAAATAGGTTGTAGATGAAATCTTTTTCTGACCTGTATGACCCCCAGTTCGTTCTGATTCATATATCTCGTGATCGTTTCCTCCCTGCTCGAATAAAAAATCCAATGATAAAGAAGAATTATAGAATGCTATAATAAGAATCACATCTCAAATTGCATCTGGACAATAGAATGTCAATGAGAGCAACAAAAGATATATGCAACTCTTCCAGTACAATCCTGGATACTAATAGTGAAAATCCAATGTTTTCCAAATCAACGCAACTCTTCCAGTACAATCCTCAGCAATTGTCAGAACCAGTCAAGAATTACGCAAGACTACCCCTTTAGCTTACAAATAGCACTAAGTCCACACAGTTGCATATCTAAACTGTCAGCAATTATCTGTTAGATAATAAAACTCAGACTCCTTACACCAATTATTTGGGTATTCTTTATGGTTTTCCCCCTCAGTTAATGTTTCTCTTAACAAAATGACTAACATTAGCACCAGAAACTCAATGAACAATTCATAATTAGGGGGCCCTGCAGTAGCAGGAATGATGCCCATTAACAAGTTAAGTTTGAAACACAACATAATCTATAAAATATGATGTCCCCACAAAAGGAAGGCTACTTTAAAGGAAACAAACTCGCATTTTTGTGACTACAAATAATGTAAGTGTTGTTGATTTTCGTTAATTAAAAACAAAAGGCGAGGAATGCCCAGAAGGGATGAGAAATATAATAAGAGGATATAACCTTGTAAGTTTTGTCACCAAAGAAGTGAATTTCACTGAACTCGTCAAGGTATCTCAAACAATATGTCTTGTCCCAGCCTTGGGGGAAAACCTGTTACAAGCATCACACACCAATAATGAATATGATGCTGCTCTTCCAATCCCGCCTTCTGATTGTTGCATTCAAGAATCATCATATGCTAGTTAAAATGGCACTTACATCGAAGCTTATCTGTCCCCCTATTGAAAATGTGAGGTTAAGGTGAGCGAACTTTTCACGCAGCACAGATACCATTTTTGGGCGTATGTTTTGAACCTGAGGACTCAATTTGCTCAGTATTTCAGCATTAACATCAACTATACCAGAGTCCAGAATATGAACCCAGTTGGTTCCAATAAAATTTTGTGTTCAAATTCTAACCCCGAGTCTTTTCTTACCTTGTCATACTTTTCAAAATCATCTCTTTCTTCTTGGCTGCAGTTCCGTCCAATTGGTGATACATTAATCATCCCACTTCGGAATTCTATAAATGTTCCCCTTCAGAGATCATTGGAAAACTTATATAAAAAATAAGTCATTGGAAAACAAAAAGGTCTCATTTAGCATCTTTGCAATATTAAGCTGGATAAGAAAAAATGGCATTCGAGCTATGAATTCACTCACCTTTTTATGGGGATATCCAAGTCAGCAATATAATGAAGTGTAAAGTTTATGAATTCCTGCAGATTCATTCAAAATTTATTAGATATTTTTTATGTATAACTACGATGCCAACACATCCCTTTTTTCAATTATCTCAATGGGATGCGAGTCTCAGCACTGCAAGCTCAGTGTCAAGACACTGTTCCCTGAATTATTCAATTATCCTAGATGCTCATGTTCTTGTTGCTGTCTCGGACAAGAAATCTACAGACATTAATGCTTTTAAGAGTCATCTCTTTCATAACCCCACTAAAATGGATTCATCATTAAATGACACCATTTCTAGACAAGTAATCTTGGATTATTCCTGTATAATGAGCAAAAGATCTCACCTTGAGCTTCTCGTCTCCAACAAATGACTTCAAGCTCTGGAAAAGGAGAAATATACACAGTAATTAATTTAGAAAATCAAGTTAACAAGTAGTTAGCAGCTAGTATTTAAGGATAAAGAAGCAGATCTAATATTGAGCTCAAGTGTTTCAAATTTCCATCTCGAACTATACCTGGGTGCCAATAAGCTTCCCGTCTTTGTGAGCAACAAGCCCATTTTCAGAAAATACATAATCATAGTCGTTAATAACTGCAGAGGCAAAAATACAGCAATCGCTTACTCCCCTTTTAACTCCAGAAAAATAGCTTTAAACCATGGTAAGCTCAAACCTGTCCTTCCAAGCTGCTCTGATATCTTAGAGAGATCAGATCCACCAACCACTCCTATAGTAACAACCTGCATTTTTACCAGTACTCTTTAACTCTCCATCCCTACTCCATAAGAAAAGAATAACCTTTTTTTTAATGCTAAAAATCAATATAATTAATACCTTTCGGAGTTCCTTGATGAACTCTAACATACTTGGGGTGGCTACCTGGAATTTGAATTGAAGAAAACTCACTTTCAATGGCTGAATTAATTTGATATTCATTCTTGTTTTACGCTGACAATTTTATTTTATTTTGGCTTTTTAAAAAAAAATGTTAATACCTTCCTTGGAGCAGTGAGAGTGCCATCAACATCAAATAGAGCAATTACACCAGGTTTTCTCACGGCCATTACAGTCTTTACAAATTATCCTGTCATCCAATTCACAGGGAAGAAAAGCTCAAAACTTGAAAAATCAAATAACAAGGTGTGTTTGGCAGCATGTAATGCAAGTGGAGACTCAAATTAAAGAATGGAGGCTGCAACCAACCACAGAATTACAGAGAGAGAGAGAGATGGAGTACCTTTAGCAAAACGAAGTAACGAGAGTGAGAAGTCAAAAGCGCGAGGAGTGGAATTTATGGCAGATCTCTTCTGGAGGAATTTGGGAATTAATTTATTGTTCAGGGGTATGTTAGGAATGAAAAGGTTTAGATCGTCTTTTTTCACTGTTTTTTTGTTTTGTTTCATGTAGTAGTGGTATATTCTGTTTTAGTTATGGTCGATCACGCGGATCTGTGAATGGGTGGGCTGGAATATGTGTTAGTCAAAGCCCACATGCTCTAGTTTGGGCCGGAAGCAATCTCTTTAGGTGACATGCACGCATTCGAATTGATGCTTGGTTTCTTGAGAGGAGGGTTTTACCATAGCTGATGACTGACGCAAAGTCGTACCATAAATAAGTTTTGACTGATTTTAATTGCACGATAACTGATCTGAAAAATAGCTTTCATGTAATAAATAGATTTTATAAATTAATTTATTTAATTAAATAATATTCTTATTTGATCTTGACTTAAATTTAAAATTTAAATAATATTTCCTCCATTTAATTAGATTTAGAGTTGTCATCTATTAATAACTATAATGACACTTCCTCCATTTAATTACTTTGATGAAATGAAAGAGATACATGAAAATCATACTTATATTGTACATTTGATATTGTGATTATTAAAAATATTTTTTTTTTATAAAAATACATCGAAATAATATTTATTTTTTAAAATTTATTTTGATATAATATTATAAAAATATTCTCAGACAAAAAAAAATTATATTTTTTTAAAATAAAACTTATGCAAAAAATCATTTTTAAACCATAAAAATAAACAGTAAACTAACAACTAGTGTGAAGAACATGAATTGGCGGTCATTATCAGGATCTCATGGCTCCATTATCTGCAAGGAAGGTTCGACCGGGATGAAGTAATTCCTGAGTGTACCATCTGGTCTGTTTTTATCTGACAGGAAACTTCTCATCAACCACCTGAGTTTTTTCTGTAAGCTCCGTTCAGATGGGCGCGTTTTGGAACAGTAAATCTTCGAGGATAACTTTCATTTGTCATTATCAGGAGCCCTTACTTTACAGAGCTTCCAGCACTTTCTTCAACGGATACCATGTCAGAATGGAAGTTGATATCTGTTTCCCCAACCCAAGGCATTGCTGCGGAAATTTTCCAGCCATGCAACTCCATTAATAGAGAAGGATCCACGCCTTAAAAATGAGTCTCTGCAATTTTAAATTTGTGTAGCAGAGACCTTGCTGCACGAACTGTGTTCAGATCCAGTGCTTCAATCGTCATGTGGCAGTGACAGCTCTTATATTTCATAAGAAATTGTTTAATCAATAGATTCTAGCATTAAATTATACCCGAAGTGGCATATCATAAAGATCAATACTTGAGATTTTCCACTAAAGATTTCAAGACTTGAACGTTTTGAGTTTCCTGCTGCTGCAATATCCCAAAAGACAAGGAGGAAAAAGCTGCTGCAATTTCTATTGCTTTCAGACTCGGTGAGTTTCCTGGAGCCCAAGAAACAAACAATGAATTGAATAAATGATAATCCAGAATTACAGAGCGTAGCACTTTCATACTAGCAATGCGTTGGCAAGTATCTGATTGTCCACGCATCAGCAAATACATCTACTGCATGCAATCAAAATCATTGCTCTTCTTTCTATAAATGAATAACTTCCAGGGGCTCAGGATGATCTAATCATGGAGACTCCATGCATGAGCTCCTTGGCCAATAAGGTAGCAATATGGGTGGCATTTCGGACACCTGGACTACAAGTGGTGAAGTATATACCCAGTGAATTCACCAGAAACATAAGAGTACAAATGAAATCCACATGAAAATTAATCATAGTATTTCGGTTTATGTTACAAATAAATCTCAAATTTATTTGCCTTCATCTCATAGAAAAACAAATGGAAATATATATAACATTGATTAGAAACTACTTTTTGCAGGCTTAAAAAGTAAATTACGAATTCCATAATGGTTACTTTAGGTTTGCTTAGGCAACAGCACAAGAAGATTAACGAGGAAAAGGAGCATCCATCAAGGCATTCCAGTCTCCAAGCTTCATTCTTGGTAAAATTCCCATTCTCATAAATGCATATAAATAGGAGTAGGAGTTGAGGTAAAAAATTACACGTGATAAATGGATATCTCTCCATAACGGCATAACGTCTTAATTGTTCATAAAATAATATATTCAATTGGGAATTTATATTCTGCGCTTATTCTCATGATAAAATACAAATGCAACACAGCGTTCAAACAAAATAGTAGCCTAAGCTCAGGCAAAGAAGAGAGCTTTACACTGCTCCATTGTATCATCAGGGCTGGTAACTGCAGTTGAAATAGCCATTAAATTGAAACCATTAAATACAGCCGCATACTTTAATAAAAATGGGAAATAAGATCATCCATTTAGATTAATTGCATCTGGAAGGAATTTTTTGATTCACATGACATTTCGATGTGATGTATCGCAGCGACAAAAAAATGCAGCTGATTGTTTGTATGCAGTAATGATAGCTGAAGCGAGCATGCTTTTAGACCATTCTTTAATTCCCTACTCCCACGTGAATAATAATCATAATATAACTTCTTTAGTTAACTTATATTTTAAGCTGTTTTGTTTCATTCTGATTCTGCGTCATGTTGAAAATGAAACTTTGAGATGCTAGTAAATAGGTTGAAGATGAAATCATTTTCTGACCTGTATGACCCACAGTTCGTTCTGATTCATATATCTCATGATCGTTTCCTCCCTGCTCGAATAAAAAATCCAATGATAAAGAAGAATTATAGAATGCTATGATAAGAATCACATCTCAAATTGCATCTGGACAATAGAATGCCAATGAGATCTTTTGCTTTGAGGATATAACTAGATACTAATAGTGAAAATCCAATGCTTTCCAAATCAACGCAACTCTTCAGCAATTGCCATAACCAGTCAAGAATTACACAAGACTACCCCTTTAGCTTACAAATAGCACTAAGTCCACACAGTTGCATCTCTAAACTGTCAGCAATTATCTGTTAGATAATAAAACTCAGATTCCTTACACCAATTATTTGGCTATTCTTTATGGTTTTCCCCTCAGTTAATGTTTCTCTTGACAAAATGACTAACATTAGCACCAGAAACTCAATGAACAACTCATAATTAGGCCCCCCTGCAGTGGCAGGGATGATGTCCATTAACAAATTAAGTTTGAAACACAACATAATCTATAAAATATGAAGTCCCCACAAAAAGTGTTGTTGATTTTCATTAATTAGAAACAAAAGGCGAGAATTGCCCAGAAGGGATGAGAAATATAATAAGAGAATATAACCTTGTAAGTTTTGTCACCAAAGAAGTGGATTTCACTGAACTCGTCAAGGTATCTCAAACAGTATGTCTTGTCCCAGCCCTGGGGGAAAACCTGTTACAAGCATCACACACCAAAAATGAAAATGATGCCACTCTTTCAATCCCGCCTTCTGATTGTTGCATTCAAGAATCATCATAAGCTAGATCAAATGGCACTTACATCGAAGCTTATCTGTCCACCTATTGAAAATGTGAGGTTAAGGTGAGCGAACTTTTCACGCAGCACAGATACCATTTTCGGGCGTATGTTATGAACCTGAGGACTCAATTTGCTCACTATTTCAGCATTAACATCAGCTATACAAGAGTCCAGAAGATGAACCCAGTGGCTTCCAATAATATTTTTTTGTCCAAATTCTAACCCGAGTCTTCTCTTACCCTGTCATACTTTTCAAAATCATCTCTTTCTTCTTGGCTGCAGTTCCGTCCAATTGGTGATACATTAAGCATCCCATTTCGGAATTCTATAAATGTTCCCCTTCAGAGATCATCAGAAAGCTTATATAAAAAATAAGTCATTGGAAAACAAAAAGGTCTCATTTCGCATCTTTGCAACATTCAGCTGGATAAGTAAAAACTGGCATTCGAGCTATGAATTCACTCACCTTTTTATGGGGATATCCAAGTCAGCAATATAATGAAGTGTAAAGTTTATGAATTCCTGCAGATTCATTCAAAATTTATTAGATTTTTTTAATATATAACTACTATGCCACCACATCCCTTTTTTCAATTATCTCAATGGGATGCGATTCTCAGCACTACAAGCTCAGTGTCAAGACACTGTTCCCTGCATCATTCAATTTATCCTAGATGATCTTGTTCTTGTTGGTGTCTCGGACAAGAAATCTATAGACATTAATGCTTTTAAGAGTCATCTCTTTCATAACCCCACCAAAATGGATTCATCATTAAATAACACAATTTCTAGACAAGTAATCTTAGAGTATTCCTGTATAATGAGCAAAAGATCTCACCTTGAGCTTCTCGTCTCCATTAAATGACTTCAAACTCTGGAGAAGGAGAAATATACACAGTAATTTAGAAAATCAAGTTAACAAGTAGTTAGCAGCTGGTATTTAAGGAAAAAAGAAGCAGATCTAATAGTGAGCTCAAGTATTTCAAATTTCCATCTCAAACTATACCTGGGTGCCAATAAGCTTCCCATCTTTGTGAGCAACAAGCCCATTTTCAGAAAATACATAATCATAGTCGTTAATAACTGCAGAGCCAAAATACAAAAATCACTAACTCCCCTTTTAACTCCAGAAAAATAGCTTTAAAAACACAGGACGCTCAAACCTGTCCTTCCAAGCTGCTCTGATATCTTGGAGAAATCAGATCCACCCACCACTCCTATTTTAACAACCTGCAGTTTTACCAATACTCTTTAACCCCCCATCCCTACTCCATAAAAGAAGAATAATCCCTTTTTTCAATGATAAAAAATCAATATAATCAATACCTTTCGGAGTTCCTTGATGAACTCTAACATACTTGGGGTGGCTACCTGGAATTTCAATTGAAGAAAACTCAATTTCAATGGCTGGATTAATTTGATATTTATTCTTATTTTACGCTGACAAGTTTTATTTTTTTTGCTTTTTAAAAAAAAAAAAATAATACCTTCCTTGGAGCAGTGAGAGTGTCATCAAGATCAAATAGAGCAATTAGACCAGGTTTTCTCGCGGCCATTACAGTCCTTACAAATTATCCTGCCATCCAATTCACAAAGCGAAGAAAAGCTCAAAACTTGAAAAATCAAATAAAAAGGTATGTTTGGCAGTATGTAATGCAAGTGGAGACTCAAAATAAAGAATGGAGGCTGCAACCTAACACAGAACTAGAGAGAGAGAGAGAGAGATGGAGTACCTTTAGCAAAACGAAGTAAAGAGAGTGATTAGTCAAAAGTGCGATGAGTGGAATTTTGTGGCCGATCTTATACTTTCTCCGCACTCTTTGACTCTCCCATCTCTTATTCTTTCTAGTTAATTGCGTCAAAGAACTTGCTATCAAGAAAAACCCTTCACTACATCTCTTGTAATACCCCGCAAGTCCCAGGAAGCTGCGTATTTCAGTCATCATAGCTGGTCTTTCCCCATCTTAAGACTGCTTCGATCTTCTAGAGGTTTACATAGATGCCCTCTACAGAGACAACGTGTCCTAAAATGTCACCCTTTCCAGCCAAAATTCACATTTATTCAGGTTTGTAACACCTGCTTTAACTGCCATTCATGTTCCTGAAAGAAGTTTGAATAGGCCGATATATCGTCTATGAACGCTACTATAAATTTATCAAGAAAATTATTAGTTTTATGCTTAATTTTATTGATTAGAATGAGGTTTGTGAGATTTAAAAATTGTGACTGTTTAGTCATTAAAGCTACAAAAAACCCCAGGTGAGGAAATCAGTTAGTTAGGGTTAGATCCGAGAGTGAAAATCTCATTCTGGAACATGAATTGGCAGTCACTACCAGGACCTCTCCATTTTATTTACTTGGTTGGACGGAAATTTCAATTCTGAAGGATACCGGATGAAAAAGTTCCAGACAACCTGCAGAAATATTTTAACTTAATAATAAGCAGCCAAAAGTTAGAAAAAAACACTACAAGCTATCTTTCACTATACAAGAAAGATCTTACTTTTTTGATGAACTTATAACTTATCCCCTGAACAAATCGAGTCAGCATTTGAAAGCCATGATATAACTTAATTTAGAGGCTGTAATCACGTCTGCAGGTTGCTTCTTTCAACTTTGTATTCATCATTTTTATGCTGTTAGTTGAATCGATGGGCAGGAAGCTAGTATTTTTATGCAAATGTGAATGAAACGTCAATAATTTCTGGCTTAAGCGAAGGAAGCACAGACTACTCATGTAAGAAATAGCTGAAGGAGACGTAATCATGGATACAGAGGGTGGAATCGAATAAAGCAGGATAAAATGAGCAAGGCGCTACAAGATGTATTTCATCTTTCTCCACGAGAACAATCCAAAGACAATTTAGAATTTAAAAAACTGGGTTAGAATCTTGTTGTGGACAGAGGGGTGGCCTGGCCTGTTCTCCATCTCTATGCATTATGAAATGAACAGTAAGTTTGGCAGCATGACAGCTGAAAACCAGAGTTTGAGAGCTGCTCTCTCAAACAATGAGCTGAGCTGAGCTGAGCTGCCAAATAAACCTGCTGTCAATGGTAAACCAAACTTTTGGAAGTGATAGGATAGGTTAGCGAACTCAGGCTGGGTGCCTCTGTTCGGGCTTTATTTCACCTAATATATTTACTATTATTATTCAAAAAAACTGCATATTCATAATTTTGATGCGTTGCAAGCCCAGCATTGCACATACTCACGATGAAGCACCCATCCAAGCATTTGATAGCAGTACATGGATGTTTGCTTGTTTAGTTCCATGAACTAATATATATAGGTCAAATATTTTGGTGTTGCATGTTTTCCGGTAAAAAAAAACTATGTGAAGATTAACTTAATGTGATATAATCAACTTAGTAGTTTCAATGACAACTTGAACGGAACATTAAAATATAGTAATCCAGATTAACCTATTAAATTTATAATATGAGTCATAAGAATAAAATAACCTCATAAGAAATCAAACAAATTATGAAACTCAATTTTCAACCATGTTTTTTAGAGTGTAATTAATGTTGCTTTTCAAAGTGTTTCTTATTCAAAGAAATATCTGATATTTTTTTATTTTTTAAAAATTATATTTGATATCGGTACATCAAAATAATCTAAAAACACCAAAAAAACTTGATTTAAAATAAAAAAAAAATTCAATTTTTTTCAAAAATATTTTTGAAACGCAGTGTCAAACAGCCACATGATAATGAAAAATGGCCTGAATCCAAGACCGAAGTTAATTAATTCGTGTTGGTTTAGGTTAATTAATACTTAGTTTTTTTAAAAAAAAATTCGAAGTTTAACCGACACAACTTCTAAATATTTTATAAAAATTCAATCTAGATCCGGCTCTGAATTGTTGCATTGAGTAAGACCGGATTTAATAACCGGCGAAAAATCTTGATGCTGATGAAGTATCAGAGCCAAAACGCTTCAACGGATCCCTGCATTGTTTACTTGCACAGATTTGCAGCAGGCATCATGCTTTTGACTTTTGCTATAGCTTTAGCAAATTATATGAATATGAACAAGAAAAACCATCAATTTCCGTACAGTTATTTGAAGCATCTTGTCCTCTTGACCAAGTAACTTGTACGTACGAGGTCATTATTAGCATGATCTTTCCGAGGTTTATCGAATCTTCCATGGCCAGCCTTGTTCTGTACTGATTAAATTACATCTGACATGAACATGAAATTTAAGATACGTTTTTTTTCCTGAATGGTGAAGGAACAAATACAAAATAAGCCTCCAAAGTATACGAGGGAAGAAAAAAAAGAAAACTGTATGATTGCTTTAAATTTTGTTTCTGGTGCAGAAGCCAAGAGCCACCATTAAAATTTACAGTGATAAATAACTAGAAGAATCCCTCACCACCACCCATAAAGTTTATCCTATTTACCTCCTCTTGTTGTTGCTGCCCAACAACAACGCGAAGTAGAACAGAATCCTGAAGAAAAAACCCCAGGCAATGGTGATCCACAGGCAATTCCATTTGCTTATATCTGTTATCCCCTGTTGCCTCAGAATATCTGTTCCTGTGACCACACAAGTGTTGCTTGTAATGTTCATGCCCAGAGTACTGCTAATGCTCTTCAGCATCTTCAATTTCAGTGCCAATGGCACCGCAGCAAGAGGCGTGGTGTCAAACATTTGCACGCCCCTGACAAAACATTTTGCTGGGTCATGAAATTCGTTTTGCAGAGCTGCCTCGTATGGGTATTTCACCAGAGATATATAGTGAAACCATAACCAGTACGAAGGGATTCGATCCCGAGAGATGAAGAATCCACTGAAGAGGAGAAAGTAAGCCAAAATGGCAACCACAACGGTGAAACCCAGCATAACATGAGAGACAACGCCTGAAAGAAAAGTAACGAACGAACTTCCAGCCCAGAATGCAGACAAGATCGTGAAGAAGAAGAAGCAGAACCCAGAAAACCCCCCGTCAAGTCCTACAGCCCAGAAAGTTGTTGCAGCAAAGGCAATAGAAAGTACGATCAGAGAGGGGATTGAGATTAGAGAGTGAGCAAGAACGTATGAAGATCGGCGATAAGCGTTGTAGGCGGTTTCTCTCATGAAAATATAACGTTCTTGGAGAAAGGCAGGGATGGATTCTGCGCAGGTGTAGTAGGTGGTGGACATGGCAAAAGCAAAGAAGCCTAATCGCTCTTGCGCACCCCTGGGAGAGTTGTCAAGATGATAGAAAACTGTAGCCAGGATTATACCTGTAACAAGAACAGCACCGAGGCGGATTCCGAACAATTCAGGCATTCTTTTTGCATTTAGTAATGATCTTTTGCTTAGAACCATCATTTCGGTCCAGAGTGGATTGGCAAAAGTCGGAACTGAAGATGTCAGGTTTGAATTGTTCGGGGCGCCGGAGACCAGTTTGCCTCTCGAAATGCTGGCACTTATTGCGTCCTTGAGTGAAAGCTTGGATACATTGCGGGTTCTGTTCATGGGGTTGTTCATGGCTTGCCATGACTTGTTGAACTCGACCAGGGTCTTGGTTCCATCAGGAGCTTCTTCAAGTTCACGAATCAAATCCAGCGCGAACTCAGTCCGGTTCTCGTTCTCAGGAATTGGATGTCCAAACTGGCCAAAGAATTCTGGAAGACTTCCCGGAGAGCCACCAAATACTGTTTGTCCATGTGAAAGAAAGATCAAACGGTCAAGCAAGGTCAAGATTCTGTAACTTGGTTGGTGCACGGAGAGCATCACAATGCTTCCGCTTCGAGCGATGCGCTGCAAAACCTTAACCACCATAAAAGCACTCGTTGAATCAAGCCCTGAAGTTGGCTCATCAAGAAACAGGAGAATCGGGTCATGAACAATGTCAATTCCAATAGAAACTCTTCTTCTTTCACCTCCCGACACACCTCGATGCCCTTCATCTCCGATCACCGTGTTGGCCGCATTACGCAAGCCCAGCTGGTCAATCAAGGCCTGAACTCTTGCTTTCTTTTTCGACCTGGAGAGGGAGCGGGGAAGCCTGAATTCGGCGGAGAACATCAGCGTCTCTTCCACCGTCAGCATAGGAAACAAAAGATCATCTTGCATAACATAAGCAGATATCACTTTCAACAGCCTTGACTCCAACACCTCGCCATTCAAAGTCACAGACCCTTTCAAGCTCTCCTTTGCAATCCGGTCGGCAAGTGCATCAATCAGTGTGGATTTCCCGGACCCGCTCGCCCCGAGAACAGCCATGATTTCCCCTTCTCGTGCTTCCCCTGATATATCATTCAGCAAAACCTTCGTGCTAGCCGTCTCTGAAGAACCGGGTGACTGGTCCGCCTTTCCACACACTGCAAACGGCATTTTTGGGCCAACTTTGACACTGTAAGTTAAGTTGTTAAAGGAAAGAACAAAGGGGTTTGATGGTGGCATAGAGCTACAAGCATAGCCGAGCTCAAGGACTTGGTGATGGTGATGGACAGGAGTGCTGTAATTGGAGGTGTCGCTTTGCGCGTCTTCTACACGCTTTAGGAGCTCACCGAGAGTAGGAGAAATAGAGGGTTTGGATCTTCTAGGATATTGCTGGAGCTCCATTTGGTTGTTAGGGTTAAAGAGTGGCCGGCTGTCACCGGTATAAAAACCAGACATGTTTGAATGTCCTAAACCGGACATTTCTGAATGTTCGATCTGTAGTTGCACCACCTTTTCCAGAAAATTTATAGGGAGGGATAGGGGGTTAGTATGTTTGGTGTATCAACATGCTTTAGGGTATACAGTTGGTGAGAAAAGTTTGTCATAAAATAGAAAGGTCAGGGATAAAAACTCACCCAGGCGAATTGATTAACTTAATTTCTCTTATACACGCACGCACGTGACTCCAAATCATATTATTTTATATCTTGATTATTATTATTATTATATATATATATATATATAAATAATTTAATTAATTGATCCTCGTAGATGTTTAAAGCCCAAAACCATATACAGAACTAATTGTTTTTGTTTTTATTAAACACTAAATCTTTTCTTATAATGGTGATTGAGATTTTGATGCTCTTTCCATGATGTTTTGTCGGATGTTAAATTAAAATATATACAATAAATCATCTGCATGTACTTATAAAGCAGGATAATTTCTATTCTCAATTTACATATACGGAAAATATTTTGTATATAAATTCTTAAAAACAATCATAAAGAGATTGTTTTCAATAACCAATTTGGTGAGAAGTCAAAATCAAGCAAAAACCCTCCTATCGTGAATTGTTTCTTCTTGCTAGCAGCAATGTCGAAATGTGAAGGTTAGTTGCCATCAAGATGATCGTCGTAGCTAGTTCCAGAAGGAAAAGGAAAAAGTTTAATGCATCGATCAAAACCAAAGGGCAGGCAGCATCAACATCCTGTTGTCCGTCTGTAACAAGAAATCTCAATTTAACGTATACAATTCATTTCGTGTATTTGCTAACCTTTCTTCGTTGCTTAGATAATTTGAGCTTCTTTTTTTTATTAATATAAATCTCCGGGTTTAGCTTGCGTATATCTCAACTAATTTTATAGATCCTGAAATTAACAACTATTAAAGTCTTCAATAATTATTATATAGCAGGAATTGAATCTAAGACTAAAACTACAAAAGAATCAAACCCCTTGATTCCAATTACTTGACAATTGAGGGTGTTTGTATGGCTGAGTGGTGAACCTACACTGCCTAATCCATTCTCTACACGTCTTCGTTGCTTCACGAAACCCCCACGTATGATTCAACTTTTCTCACCACCTTTCTTGAACTCCATTCATTTATTTATTTTCATGGGAGTGATAGGTGTGGATGTTATATCAACTCCACACACACACACACAAACACACACACACACGTATACATACATACATACATACATACATACATACATACATACATACATACATACATATTGCTAGTGGGTCTACCATTGTTTAACGTATAGTTGTCAAAGCTGATTTTAGTCCCATCTGACCCAGCTACAAAAGTCATAGAGTCAATCTATGGGTCACTTTATGAATCTCGATTTTATTTTTATAATTTTTTACATGGTTGAGTTTTGGTTGAAATTTAATAAGTTAATAGATATTTTTAAAAAAATCAACTCGTTGAACAGCCAATAAAATCACCATTAACATTAAAAAAAGAGCTTAAGTGTAAATACAATGGATTGTCTATTCCATAGGCTCCATTAACCAATAAGATCATCACGCATGAAACCATCAAAATATACTTGGATACAAGAAAACTACGTACGTGTCAATTGGACAATATCCTGATTGGCACTCAGTAACTGCTAGCTATCTCCGAACGGCATGGATTGGATGTCTGAAAATAATACTTGTCAGGATTTAAATACCATAACAAGCAAAGCCTCGACTGCTCTCCATGCAATCAACAAACCATTCACAAAACATAGAGTAGGTGAAATAGTATTTTATAGCTTGAAATTTAAGAATTTGTTTTTATTGTAATTTCAAATTTGAACCTTGTTATTGCCAATATAATAGTTATTGAAGACTTACATAATCATTAACTTCAGGGCTCGTAGTATTAATCAAGATACACGCATACTAACTCAAATACCTATATTAATTAAAAAAAAAATCATGATTAATCTATAAAACATTTAATCTAGGGTGTGCTATCATGATAAAACTATGGAAATTATATCAAAATAAATTGAGAAACTCAATTATAATGAACTAAATATTGAAATTTAAAAGAAAAAAAGATTTTATATAAAAAAAAACCCAAAGAAATTGACTCATGTAAACTATATCAGTGGTCGGTGAACATCATGAGTTTGGCCAAAAAATTTAGAGCGAAAAATTAAAAAAATTGCAGGCGATGCTAGGATTTTTAGAAAAAGTAATAATTCAAGACTCTAGTCATTGAGTCGACTAGGTTTAATAAGTTTGGTTAATTTCATAATATTAAAAAAGCAATCATAACTTAATGGTATGAAAAATTAAGAAAACCTGAGTTAATCTTCTAAAATCAGAACTCATGAATCTCATACCCATACTCCATTAAGAAGTTCAATTCTAAGCTAATTAATGTTGAAAGATAAAATAAAAAAATCCAAAAAACTTATTAAAGCAAAAAAAAGAAGTAATGTAGACTTGATTGTAGACTTATTAAATTTTCTCCTGACTAGTGACAAGCAGCCCCTCTATTTCACAACTAGTTCCCTTGATCTTTAAGCTCTGATCCTAACAATTATCAGAGATTTCCAGCATTATCAAACTTTAGGAATCAATTATGATGGCTAGATGCCCGCTTCACTTGCTTAGTTGAGATCCATGATCATAGGTTTAGCTTAAAACCAAGTTTAGTTCGCCAGCACACAATCCTGTAGAACTTCATATCTCACAAAATTATTCACTCACTCTAAAATCTGGTCAGGTGTTAGGTTTCCAGGATTTCGTACACAAGCAATATCAGAATTGCATACTTCTTTTTTTCCAGTGGTAAGGGGAACCTCAGGCCAGCTTATGCATCACCATCCACATTGGCCAGGTGGATTCAGATAAATTTAATAAGATTATGAGTGCTGGTCTCAAAATTTGAATCCAAGAAATCAAGGGAGCAAATCTACTTGACCGCATGCTGACATTTTACTCTGCCATGGTGAGAAAATACATCAACAGCTTGAAATTTTAGTGCTTGCGGTTCCATTATCACCCGATGGCTCTATAATGTCTCCTCTTCATTCAAAAATAAGTCAGCATTTCTTTCTGATAAAAGTAAAAACCAGACGGCCCGCTGTCAGGCAGTAGCGCCAGCCTCACGGCACCCTCAGCTCCTTCTGCGGCGGTGAAGTGGCCGGTATTGGTACTCAAGTCGGTCTTGCAATAGCCAGGGGAGACACAATTGGCATGGAAGTTAGGGTACCTTTTGGCCAGAATCCTGGTGTAGGCATTCACGGCGGCTTTAGCAACACTATAGGCAGAAAGTTGAGTCGGCCATCCTTTGATTGTTAGCAACCCTTCCTTAAAATCTCTCAGAAATTCCTCCACAATTTCATCTATTCTATCTCCGGTGAGGCTTTCAACATCATTCAACAATCCCTTAACACGTGCATTGGGTATATTCTGAACCACATAGCAGGAAATACTTGTATTATTACTTGCCATCTAAGCTACATGAAGACCTCATAGATAACAGTAACGCGAGAAATGTTATCTTTCAAGAGAAACAAGTTTCAAGACCCCATAACTGATCTAGAAAAAGGGTTGATTTGTACCTTCAACAGTCCCAATTTTGAAGTAACATTTATAATCCTTGCTGAATCAGAAAGCTGGAGGAGTGGAGTTAGTGTTTCAACCATTCCTCTTACCCCATAGTAGTTTGTTTTTATGCATTGCTCTGCCAACTCAAAACTTTGAGTTTCAATCTCTTTCCACGCTTCCTCTGGCTGCATTTTAGAAAGAAAAATCTTATGCCATCTGTAACTTTCAGTATCAGCAGAACGGCGATTACAAACAATAATTGCAACTTTTTTTCTGAAATCATTTCAATATATTAAGTCTTACCCAACGACCAGAAAGCTCAAAGGCTCTTTGGAAAGCATCAGGATTCAGCACAGCTCCACTAATCGCAGCATTGTTCACCTGCACAGGGTTCCAATTTTCTCATGGTGAAATTAAGAATTCAATTGCTCAACAAATTACAGGACTTAAACTCCAACAAATTTGTTATCCTACCAAGATATCAAGTTTTCCAAATTTGGTTTTGACAAATTCAACCAAAGACGCGATGGAATCAGGGTCAGCCACATCTAGCTGATGGAAAACCACGAGATTATCAGAGATGCCAGAGTCTTTCATCTTTTGAACAGCTTCAAGGCCCCTCTCCTCATCCCTGGCAGTCAACGCCACAACAATCCCATGAGAAGTCAGCTGCCTACATATTTCCAACCCGATCCCTTTATTTGCTCCTGTCACAACTGCATATCTGAGAATAATTAAGACTTTGTGATTAGTTAGAGACTTAAAGAGTATGATAGGAGTTCAAAGCAGTGCCTGAAAATGCAAAGTTGAGCTCGCCTCTTTGTTGCAGTGGATGTTTCTGCCATGGCTGAGGTGTAGCCGTACAGATTAACGCAGGACTTTATAATTCCTTGACAAACTGTGTCTACACACACATATATAATTCGGACACGTGTCACTTTCCACCATGATATTGGCATTAGAATTTCTAGGAAACTACTGAGAAAGCGCGTTGTGGTATACCTTAGAAAAGTCATTTTGTTCTTTTCATCCTTTTACGTGATACTTGGCTAAACTGCACAGTTCCTTGAATTATTATGGGATGCTTTGATCGGCACTCCAATGAGTTTTTCGTTTTTTTTATTATAACTTCTGAGCGATAGAATGTTTTGATTAATGATAAGCACTTAAAATAGTTATTTTGGTATCATAAATTATTAATTTTAATTTAAGTTTTTTATAGTTGTTTTCTATAATTTCTTGATGACCATTGAAGACGATAGGGGGGGAACGAGATCTGAACTTGATTGCGGATCGATTTCTCCCAATCGATAACACTGCTGGTTTTTTTCAAGTATCAAACAAATTCCCTCACCTTCATCTCAATTCAATTTAAACCCACCCTCTGATGATTGGATCAATAAAACGAGGGTTCGGTGCAATCCATCTTTATAAATACGATTCCAAAAGACGGGGGGAGGGGGGGGCTCCAGAAAATGAACTCGATATTGTACATAAACAAATCCTTCACATTAACAATTCACAACTCATCAGTATTATTGAGTTCCTGTTTCCATTACTTGCCCTTCTTCTATTTCCGAAGTTTGCAAAGTATGAGTTGAGGAAAATAAACCGAGAATATATCGAGGTTGGATGCAGAACTCCAGGCAGACCATTGCCTCCAATGGAAAAAATGATGAAATATCAGTCAAGCCTTATTTCTCATGAACAAGAGGGCTGTAAACAGGGAACCACATATTTTGCGTCACATATGCTACAGTCTCCTCCTGCAAAAAAAATGGAATACATAATTCTTACAGAGTTGTTTCACAAGTAAAGTCTTGTAGATATGCATAGAATTTCACAAGGCCTTACAGTGCAAACACCCAATTACTTTGACAAAGAAATTACAAGTATAAATCTGTCAAGTATAAATATATGATTAACAAAGCAAAAGAAATTCATATTTGCATATATTCATTCCTCACATTTCTCATGTTACTTTAACACAAGTTCATTTAAATGTATTGCTTCCATTCAAAATAGAATTTGTATTTTACTGGCCATATTTTTTATCAAAAGGATTGCATTTACTCTAGTAAGGAAACATACTTTTGACATGTGCTTGAGCTCCCGGGAGCCAACTTCACCATGCCCTTCTGCCAGGTCTTCTTCAACGGCTGCTCGCACAACAGCAGCTCCAACCTCAGCCGTGATATGTCGAATACTGCATAATAAACAATATGGCATCAGTCAACAACACGCCTGCATCATAACTTTTTTTGCGGTGATGAGAACTAGCCAGTCAGGCAACGCAACTATGGGTGTCAGCCACAAATAAGGTGTGCTTTATTATAATATGAAACCTAATATCCATTCGTCAATCTACCTTTTAAGTTTACTTACATGATATTTTTCTAAATCATGATAGAAAACAAATGATAATCTGATTCCATCCTTGCCCTTACATGGAATGATTGGATGCTCAAATTCCAGCAAATAAGCATTAAGTAGAAAATGAGGTTTTTTAACATAAATTAACCAAAAGGAAGATGATATGGTTTGCAGAATTATACCGTCTGCAAACTCGTATAAACGCTATAAATATGCAGATTGCAGTCATGCAAGACTTAATATTTCAAAAGGCAAAATGTAAGTAGAGATCCCCCACCCCCACCCACCCCAAAAAATAATAATAAATAAGGAGCAAAAAATTAAAACAATGTAATCACCTACAACTGAAAACCTTACCTATCAATAGATGGGTACAATATGCCCTTTTGGATTTCTTCATCCGTCATGTATGAAGCGAGGCTGTACAAATAGTAGATGCACGATTAATGTTTTCCGGGTTTTTATTATGAAGGTAATTTGTTCACAAATAGTAGATGTTGTTCACCAAGTTTAAGAGAACATCAACTAAATAACTGGAAGCATCTAGGTGAGCATGAATCGTATAACAGCTTATTAAAACTATCAAAGCATACATATCATTATACAAAAGGATGAGAGAATTGTAAACCATAAAATTTATACCAACTTATTGATCTATCAATCCGAAAATACAAGATGCAGGGGTAACACCAAATGCCACCCAAATTAGGCAGCCAGCTTATTATTTGATAATCATAGGACAATACATCAGTTTGCATCATAATAAGTAGACTACTGATTTCATTGAAAACATTTAAGAAATTACTACAGTATCAATCACAGTTCTTTCAAATAAAGCAAAACAGTTTCAGGTTAGGGAAAGGAGGCAAGTGAGCAAATTATCATGTCTATACCATTCAGCAGCTGCTTGCAACATTCCATCAGTTATAATGTGTGAGCCTGAGAGAAGAGTTCCTAAACCAATCCTAAAAATAGGAAAAAAAATTATAAATAGACTTCATTATTAAAGCTTGGTTGGCAAAAGTCAAAGAGTAAAACCAGAGAGACACACGAACCCAGGAAACAGGTACATATTATTTGCTTGATTTACATGTCCTACTTTTCCATTTCCTGCAACCACAAACATGATCATTGAAGTCAGAATTGAATATACCATGATTTAGAATGAACTTGTTATTACATAGAGAAGCAGGAAAAATGCTTCTAGATAATCATTATAGTCTGTCAAAAGACGTCCAAACAAACTAAACATCAATACAAAAGTATTGTACCTAGATCAACATTTTCAAAAGGGCTTCCACTTGCAAAAACTATATTTGGTCCAGCATGCTTGAAAGCATCAGCAGCATTGCATTCAGCTGTTCCATAGAAAACACAGACAATCAAAAGAAAAAATCTAGCAGCCTCCATAAATTCTGCAAGTTTGTGGGGATTGCCAAGGCAAACCATTCATCGTGGGGTTTGACATGGAAAAAATGGCTGGTTTAGGTGAATCTGATTCTCGCATGGCCCTGAGCACCTGATTCATTCCAATCAATATTAAGATAGATGGAAGGATAACAGTTAATGCATAATTATTTGACAGCAACATGGCACAATTTGTACTTGGGGGGACTGTATGGGATCTTACTAAGCTCCTAGTAAAGGCCCTGTTTTCGTGTAGTTCAAAGTTCTTTTTCTAAGGAATATGGGGATGAAACATTATTCATTCAGTATTTTATTTTAATTCAGGTTGAACTCATATGTTTGAACATGGTTGTAAAACTAATGCCATAAAGACAGTCAAACCCCCACCAGTCATAAGCAAGGTAATACTGCATCAAACATCAGTAACAACTAATAATGAAGAACATTGAAGGAAAAGAAAGGACCAAGGACCTTACCTGTTCATTAAAGATCCCACCAACTCCAGACAAACCGAGAAGCACATGGGGCTTCAGCTTTTTAACCTGAACAGGTTTTAGCTGTCAGAAACCAGAACTCTTACAAAAAAAAAAAACAAATTTACAGAGTCTAATTTTAATGTTGAGCAAGTAATCAGTATGCTTCTTCTTTCCACATAGATCATAAAATTTCTGCCTTGAGTTCATGCAAGTTTTACCACTTCAAGTAGACTAGCTCCCTCCTTAAGTCCTTCAGCATCTTTTATGTCTTTAGCAAATGGTGCTGCAGCTGGATCAAGATTTTTCCTCTCTTTTGTGATGAGACCCTGCATACAGACAAATCTCTTTCTCAAACATAATTTAGTGAATGACACCATGCATGCAGATGACATTTCAATCACACACCTGTCGACAAATAGCCATTGATCATAAATAACATTTACTTATTCTCCTTGCTAACCAACAACAAAAACCCACTAAGATTATGCCTCCAGTATAATAATCTCATAAAGCCATCAGATCTCTGATCCATTTTATCAAGGATAAAGACCTGATGGCATGTCAGAGAAGATACGCAAATGATGCAGTTGTAGAGAAAAGCATAGAGTTTTACATCTTTATCAAGTAAATAACATTGATTCTTTGCAGCTATTTCATTGTTCCCAGACATTCTAGAAAGAGCCTGTATTGTCATGTTTAGGACACCAAGCCCTGCACTATAAGGAGGAAAAGAGAAAAGGTAAAAAAAATGCAGAGGATTAGCACATGCAAGCAATAGAAAAATCATTTGCAAGCCCATTGCTGTTTTTTCCTTTTCTTTTTTTTCCTTTTTTTTTTTTTTTTTTTGGGGGGGGGGGGTTAAAAAGATGAGAGATGAGAGAGTATTATTTATTCCAGAAAAATGATTTTCTGCAAGTACCTCCCAGCACCCACTACTACTATCTTTTGGTTAACAAAGTCAGACAATGGTCGGCCTTGGGCTCTCACAGTTCCCAGTAATCCCGCAAGTGCAACACCAGCAGTTCCCTATAACATCGAAAGTAAGCACAGTTTACATAACTACAGATTATCAATGATAGTGTACGGCCCTAAGCAATAAATTACATGCTCCGAGTTATAAAATACTGGCATACAACAGCAAGTACTCAGTACTCACCTGTACATCATCATTAAACATGCAAAACCTTTTACGGTATCTTAGCAGTGTTTCAAATGCCCACTTCATCTGAAAATCTTCAAACTGACACATTTTCCAAATCATCAAGTTAGTGGCATGAATGAGACCGCACACAATTGAAAGAAGGGAAAAAAAAAGTGAAACTCCAAAAAAAGGCAATACCTGTACAATGGCTTTGGGCCAGCGAGTATGAACAGCTTCCATGAACTCATCAACAATTGATAGATACTCTTCTCCTTCCAGCCTCGGTTGTCGAAGTCCTAAATCTGTGAAAACAAGTCATAGGGTTTTTTTTGCTAGAAAGAGCAGATTCAAAAGGCACTTCATATAATACATTCATTCTTTAAAAAAAACAAGGAAATTAATAAGATCCAAAAGGGATGGAATGGTCTGAGCCCGCATGCTTTACTCACAAAGAGGATCTTCAAGCAGCTTTTGATTGTTAGTACCAACATCTAACATAACTGGGAGTATCTGTTAGCCATGAACATATAGGTTCAGCTATACAGGTGGTAACAGATTAAATAACAAAGCAAATAATATATTATAATGAGTAGATTTAAATATAATTTCCGAAGTTTCAGAGACTCCAGACCATCAAGCATATACAGCTGGGTCATTCATAATATATTCTGTACATGCAGATAAAAACAAGAATTATAACAGCAAATTCTATATATAAATATTTAAACAGAGCTAATAGTACACACAGAAAACCAGCAGGGAGGGTAAGAGGGGTACATACTCTCTGTGGATTGATACCAGCAGCAGCAACATACATATCAAGTTTTCCAATAGGTATTCCAATTCCTTGAACTCCAAGATCACCTAGGCCAAGAATACGGCTGCCATCAGTGAGGACTATCATGTCTACCTGCACCACACAAATGGAATTTAAATCCATGGTATAATGAATAGAGTAAAACAAAATCTTCATTGCTCTATCAACAACAAATCTCCAATAAGGAAGAGAGCAAAAGAAGATTCTGTATTATTTCACACTCATTCAAGATTCAACATACCTGTTGACCAGGCCAGTTATAGATCATTGACATCATCTCTCCCTTATCCTTTGCACTAAAATACATTCCACGTGGACGTCTAAATAATCCAGAGTAATTTTGACACACTAACCCTACTGTTGGAGTGTATATAATAGGAGCAAAATCTTTGATATTATCAATGAGAGCCTGGGGAGTAAAAGACAAAAAAAGTAAAGCCCATTAAATTTCAAATGGATTTTCATATATTCAAGATGAAATTTGCAATGGAACTTACTCGGTAGTATAATATCTCATTCCTGTCATGAAGTCGATTCAAGATCCTCCATTTTGCTAAGGAGACTACACTGTATGGTTGGCCTTGAGTATTCTTCTCAAGGGACCTATATGATTCCACTAAAAAACAAAATACAAAAAACTTAATAATGTTAGTTAAAGTGCCAAAATGAGAGACCATTCATTTAAAGAGACAGGGCAGCAAAAAAGAATACAGAAAAGCTTTCCTCAAGATTCCAGTTATAAAGACGAGACATCAAATGATTCCAATAAATATGTTTTGCAAAAGTTACTGCACTTTGTATTTAACAGCCTAACTAATTGACTGATTAGTTAATTCAGGAATTATGAGATCTCAGAGGAAATTGTAATGTGGATTTATCAATTATTCAGCTCATCAATTTTTATTTTTCAACTTAATCAACATTTACAATTCTATAACCACATTAGCCTTATTTTACTTAAGCGAAAAGCAGATACTAACAAATTTAAGGAGGTCAGTGTTAAACTTACTAAAACGATCATATTGTTGCTCAAAGGATATAACACGAGGTGGAAGCAGACCACGTAGTCCTAGTCGATCTCTTTCAGTCAAAGGAAATCCTGTATCCTGCTCTTAAATTTAAAAAAAAAAAACATATTACATCTAAAAGTCAACGATTCCAAGAAGATATGAGGTTACTTAAACAAATCCAACTCCAGAAGTAAAGAAAAAAAAAATTGCAAGATTTCAGCGCCCATAAGTTCATTTTATGCAGAAAACCTAATAAAAAACTTCAATGTACAATTCAACTAAATCAGAATCTCAAATTCACTACAAGTCACGAATTCTACTCAATCTTGAATTTGCTTTTCTTGCTAAAACAACTAGTAAACTACAAAGAAAGATCAAGGAGGAACAGAGTAACAGAAACAACTATCTCCAAAATACCATTACAGATAAAAATACAGAAATGTTAACCTTATTGAACCAAGGATCATGAAGGATATCAGCGCCACGTTTATGAACAATACAAGCACCAGGAATCACCGCCGCAGAGAAAAGCCGCCGCTGCGACGAACTGCGCACATTCGACGCCGCAAATCGCGCTACTCTCCACATTATTTTGCCCTAGATTCAATCAAATCTAGAACTTCGCAGACCTTGCTAGCTAAATCGGAAAATCTAGTAACGAAGAAAAAAGAAAAGAGCTTCACAGTATCTCAATTACGGGCTGGTATTAATAATGATGATGATGAGTCAACAAAGTCCACGTTTTAGATGTATTTATTTATAGTGAGTTCATAAATTATTATTCACTCTTTTTTTTTGTTTCCTATTTTTAATAATAATAAAAAACTGATGTGATTTTAATAAGTTCTCCTTCCTTTAGAGTTGGACATGTCTGTGAAGGAGAGGCTGCCCGAGTGATAAACCGGGCAAGAAGGGTATGTGCTGACTGGGGGCCGGTTGCACGTGCGCGGGTTGGATTTGAATCGGTAGGTATAGGTTACAGTCACTTAGTGTCTGCAGTGTGATTTAGTTTATTTAAAAAAAATATATATTTATAAATGTATTTAAATCAAAGGGTGGGCCAGAGCTATTTATCGTCGAGTGGCGGGTCCCAAGTAAAAATGTTCAATTATTTCTATTGTCTCTCCTTCTTCTTCTTCTTCTTAGTATGAATGCCTGAGATGCTGTTGATTTTGTTCCGCGGCATCTTCCATCGCCACTAACTTTTTTCCGCGTATTTCCTTTTTCGCTTTTATACTTCTTTTAATCATCTTTGCGACGTAGCAGGAACTGCTTGACCGATCCAAGCAACGAGAACTCCGAGCGTGTGTGTAGTCAATTTCAGCTGCCAAGCAGGAAATTTGGATCGCAGGCACCTGATTGTTTAGTGCCTCACCCTATAATTCGATCGCGTCTTTTATCATGTGGTTATGTTATCTTTCATATTTAATCCGTCTTTTTCCTGAAATAAAGTGCAAATAAGTTTAAACAGTGAATAATTCTAACAAGTGTTTATTGCAAATTATTTCAAAATATATTAAAATATTTTTTATTTTTTATATCAATATATTAAAAATATAAAAATATTATTAATTTAATATTTTTTAAAATAAAATATATTTTTAAAATACATCTAAAAACAATTATCACATTCCCAAACACACAGCTACGTTCACATCTCCATAACTCCTCCTGGTCGTCGTCATCCCAAAAAGCTTCTCTTATTCGCAATGTGCATAAGAAGAATATCATCATTTCGGGTATGTTATTGTAATTTTAAAATATAAAAAAAATTAATAAAATAATTTTATAATTTTTCAAAAACATGTTAAAACACAGTTGACTTTGTGTCACACAAATCCACCAATAAGAGGTTAGGGGACACGTTGATGGCTAGCAATGATGACTGCTTCCTAAAGCACAAATTCAAAGAGAGCAAAGATTCCAATAATTCATCAAGAGCTATGCTTGCAAATTCTAAAATTCATGGGGAAAAAACCATCAAAACTGAACAGGACATTCCATCATAGTAAACAACTATGATTTGGGTTGTAGAGATGTTGATGAGATTGTGCTGCAGAAAGTTTGTTGCATACATGGTGCGTGAGTTGCATAGATGCTATTGATGGAGGAATTAATGCGCATCTCTGGTGGGAGAGTAGGCTAGTAATTGGATGAGAAATTAAGGGTGCACAAAATCTTTGAGGAGGAGAAATTCATTGGAGGACAGAAAGGTGCTGCATTTTCCTGACCTGGGACTAGGAGAAACACCTTTTGAGACCTTCTCTCATTACTCTGCTAATACTTGCATTGACAATGTAGGGCTCAGATTATAAAGAAAGGAAAATAGCATCAAAATTGCAATTTCAAACATCAGTTTCAACATTTCTTGATGGCAAAAAATAAAACAGAACAATTTATTAACAGTATGACCAAACCCACTCCTTAAGTTGTACGGTTTAAATCTTATTCTAGTATTACCGGAACATTCTCAATTTACTGAAACCTGCAGTAAAAAGATACAACAGGCGCTTTGCCACGTTGAAGTTACAGCTGAAGCTCCAAAAGTTACTGCACGTCATTGTAATCTTTAGCCCCAAAGTTCTTGCACCAGAGCTGTGATGGAATTGGGCGAACAGGTTGGTGTGGCCGTTGCTGCAATAAAAACATCTCAGGTATTTAACAGAAACCAAATTATGATTTCAACCCAAACATTAATTATAGAAAAGTAGATGGTTTGCTAATTCTATCTCTTCCCAGCTCCCTCTGCTCAGTTACTAATGGAGCATTGGACTTGAGGTAGAAAAGCTGAGCGCATATTGCGTAGATTATACTCATCCTCATAACATGCAGTCATTAAATTAAGTGAACACGGTGTGAAACAAATAAGGAAAAAACAAAATATTCATTCACGTAAAAAACATCAGCAGCATGTCTATTTGATAAGAAGAGAGCTCCATAGCAGTAATGTTGCGGTCTCTCGGTAGGAAACAAAGAATGGTTCGACCATTCCCTGCCAGTCTATACAACAACCTCCATATCAAGTAGTTCCTTTCATCAGAAAAAAGGGGAAGATCAAGGCTGCAATCCATCAGAGGATCAATTAAAAAATCTATTCCCCCAATCTTGCCCCGGCACACACCTTTATGTATTTTTTCAAGTTCCCAAAGTCAAGCACATACACTTTCCATGCATATTGTATTTTTTCTATGCAGATGGTTCTTTTTCTATGTAGTGTAGGCATTGTTGTTCTAGCCAATGGTTATTTCCTGGTACTATAATTGATCAACATCTCCACCAATAGCATACATAGCACAACAACCCTCAATTTTCAAGGAAAAAGTTACCATCTTCATCAATGACAAGTGTGACCCAACACTCAAATGGATCAATTTTCTAGGAAAATATTGTCCTTCTCCATGAAGCAAGTTCAAGGACTGGGTAAGAATACACAAGTCATGATTACATATACTCTAGGAGACAAAAGCAATTTTACATAAGAATTTTCTCCTCTACCATTTCATTTTATTTTCTATTACTAAGATTTTTTTCCCCTTACATTTACTAGATTAAGCACTGGAATGTTTTGTTCCTACAAGGAACTTGTTTTCAGGAACAAACCAAGCCAGCGAAAAACAAATCACATTCAAGACCGGTCACTACAATCATGAAAAGCCCATATTAAGTCTGAGTATTTTTTCACAACTACATTAATGCCATGGCCACCAAAAATTTTAGTCAAGAAAAAACACATTCGACTTAGAAAGCTTAAATGATCATCTTTGCCATTCATGTTAGAAACAAGTGAGATGTTATCAATTTGAACTTCTATCATTTGGCAAGAAGAGCTATTGGAAGTTAGAGCAACAGCATTTTGTAACCTAAGCAGATGAAATTATAGGTGCTCTAGCAACAACACTTTGTAACATAAGCAAAAGAAATTATAGGTGCTCTAGGAGCACTGCTCCCCTACTCACATGAAGCTGGGACGCATCATTATATGAGTGGAGGCGTAATACTCCCAAAGTACCTAATAATTTTCCATGCATGACTGGTCAAGAATAGTGGAAAATGAAGCGGCAAAAATAGTGGCAGATGCTGGAGGACTTATGAGGGATATTAGAAGTTGAAAGTGAAGGGGGGGGGGGGGGGGTTGAGAGCTAGGGGTGGAGGGTTGCAATGCGTTGTTGCTGATGGCCGGAACCCAGCAACATGTTAGGAAAAAGAATATAAGATTACCCATCAATGTAGCTAATCCTTTTCAATATGAATAAAAGAAACTTAATGCAGTCCCCAACAGAACACAACCGTTGCACAGTAACATAAGGAACTAATATCTCATAGACTTGCAGCATTCATATTTGAAATACCTAATCGCACAAAATTCAAGGACTTCACTACGTTTGTAATAAACAACCAGTAAGCCAATTGTTTATAATAGCTAATCATTGATTAGATACTGGATTGTTGCTACCTTTATGATGAGTACAGTTGCTGGAGATGCCAAGAGGCCTCCATTCATGTAAAGAAACAAAAGGAAGTACCAATAGCTATAGGTCATATGAGTAAAAAAAGTATAATAATAATATCATAAAATTCAAGGAAGTCTCTACTTGACACAAAAAAAAAATGTTTGCCCGGTTTCCCAATGATTGCTAATCCTTTCGCATGGATGACCTCACTATTTAACACTAATTAAGTAAATTAAACCCAATAAGAAAAAAAATGGATATTAATTCTATAGGAATTGAGAAGATACCGAAAATCAAAAGATTTAAAACAAGTTAATTGGACTCCTGAAAATGATTAACTAGACCAAACCAGCACAAGCATGTCAGCTTAGGTTTCACTCAACTAAACCAAACCAAACCAAACAACCCAGTCAACAATTTTGGAATCAAGAATCCAAATCCATCGGATTTACGCAACGCCTCTCAAAATGAATCGCCGTCTACTACACTGTTTTAAGGATCTAAGATCCAGAATTCAAACATTTAATCATTCCCCCAACCAAACAGAAAAAATATATCAAATTAATAGCATGTGAAGGGAGACCTCGAGCTCAGCCGACTTCATGGCGATTGGAATGCAGATGAGGAAGACGCCGAACATGGCGATGGCGGTGTTACGGCGCCAGTGCTTAGGCCTGCAGTTTGGACCTCCACTCATGCTCCAAACCTTCGCCCTAAAGTCACCGTGGCCCCCCTCAGCTCCGTGACCGTGTTCTGCTCCTCCTCCTCCCATCTTCGATCGGGCTGGTCACTCGCTAAAAAAATGGATTTGAGTTATGTTTACAGTAAAAACCCTGATAAATAAATTACCAGTAAATTAGCGGGATTTACCAGAGAGATGAATAGTCAGAGAAAGAGTGGAAAATGAAGATGATGATGAGCTCTCCTTTGTTATAGTTGTTGGGATCTTTCCTTTCCCGATTCCTTCCAAGCGTGGAGTACTGTGGACGGTGGAGCTGCAGGGGTGTGCGTTTGCCTTGAATTGATGTCGTTCTTGCTAAGGAGGGCATGCTTGTCTTTCCAGCTCTCAGGACTTAACGAGGTGAGAATGAGATGACATAAATAATGGGCTTTTAAAAAACAAAAGGCCCAATATCACTTGGGCTTCAATGTTAGCATCCACGCCTCCTCCGATATTTGTTTGGAGTTTTCTTCTCTTTTTTTTTTTGTGTCAAAGATAAATTCTTTTCAGGGCTATTTTTCTTTGTTTTCTAAAAAACCTTTTCGTGATTTTTAATTTTAATTTTAATTTTAATTTTAAAACCACAACTAATAGCGTTATGTTTTTTTTTCCCTTTCAAATTTTTCAAGCATTTCTTCCACTAACGAGTACATTTGGCAAGAGAGTGCTCCAACGGATAAAATTACAAGGGTCGTCTGTTTCCTCAGCTTGCCTTCTTACTGATTGAGATTGGCGACTGCCACATGAACTTGTAAGGCTCTCAGCCATGAACAGAAGGCAAATGACAAATTGCAGAGTCCCCACTCCCAAGTTGCATAATTTAGTTGAAGAAATCTCTGTTTTCGTATGTCTACTTGTACGTTTATTTTTGGGGGGCACTGATGAAAGAAGCAAAGAGATGGAAATTCACAGCGCAATTATTTATACACAATTTGAGAAAATGAATAGGTTTTACAACTTGAATGCCTCGCAGCACGAGCAACAAAGATCCACCTTTCATGAATCCTCCAATTTGGCAAAACAAAAGGGAAATCGTTATCCTCAGCAGTAGCTTACATATGATGATGATGAGAAAGGACTAAAATATATCTCCATGTATTTAAGCTAATTCAAGTGTCAATATGACACCGTCTCTGAATGAGGTGGGCGATATATTTAGTGTTTGAATCAGTTTTGAAATATCCATGGATATGTCAGCTGGCGATGAGACTCCGCGATAAACCTGAAAAACAAGTGTTACATAATTAAAGCCACCACATGCACATGAGCCAAAGAGAAAGGAGCAATCTTAACCAGAAGAAGAATAAATGTATATTCCATGTATTTTTGGAGGTGATGGAACAGAGAGAAGGATAAAGGCAGAATTGAACAACATGCAAGTAAATTATCTGATGGATTGAGTTGCAATCAGATGAGTATGTGATAATCAAGCGATGCCTGAACCAGGAGGCCAACCACACAATCAAATGAAAAGGCCTTAATAAATTTCATCTGCTTACCGAAGATGCCGATACTTGCTTGATCAAAGAGGTGCTGTATCCTCTAACATGAGCAACAGTTTCAGCCATTTGAACACGAGATACTCTGTCTGGTCCACCAACATTTAAGAGCAACTTCATCTGCTTACCCTCTATGAAAAGCACCACCAATATCACGATGATCAGGCCAGATCAGATGTCAAAGCACAGTGGCAAGCAGGCAGTAGGAAAAATCAAGAAGTACAGTTCCAGCAAAGAAATATATAACCAACTACAGAAGAGCTATGATTTTCAGTTAAATTTCCATCACATGTTGGCACAATTGATCATACTTCAATAAGCAAGTAAGGAAGCAACTTATTTTAACTCAATTTAGTTTTACTTAAGAGATAATTTTTTTTTGGATTCGAGGAAACCTCGCTCCCCCAGAAAGTGTATTTTGTGAGCCCAGCTGAGTGAGTAAAACCTCGGCTGTTCCAGGCTCTTACAAGAAGTACATACCACGCTCCTTTTGGGGACTACATAAGAGATAACGTGCACAAAGGAAAAGGAAAAAAAGAAGAGAGGTTTATGGAAAAGACAACATAATAAAATAATGTTGAAAAGAAGTTTTGTCAAATTAGATGGTTACTTTAATGAATCTAAGCTCTTTCAAGAAGTCAAAACACAGAGCATTAGATGAAATGTAACTCTTGCTTTCCCATCCTAATGCAAAGAACATTGTGTAGTTTATCAATGTGGGGCTGGTGCGTGTAGTTTAATTCCATACCTATTATCCACTTGTTTATCAAAGACAGTATAATGGTCACAACATCCTTGACATACACTGGGCAGCGGAACTCGTCATGGAAGAACTCTACTTGTTCTTTTTTGGAGAGGACGCCATCAATCCACTGCATCAATTAGATGTCACATATCGGTTAGACAACAGGTAACCATGGAATCCAAATCGTTTTGTATCTTTGCAAGACAGGGAATACAGAGTGGTCAACTGTAAGGTCTAGATTCTATGTGAGAAACTGGTCACCTGAATTGGAAGTGATTTTGGGACGGGAGAGATAGTTTGTGGCCCAAAGATGATACTGCTTCTCAAAATTGCAAAGTTTGGCCAACTCTTAGAAATAAACTGCTCTGCTGCCACTTTTGATTTACCATACACATTGACAGGAACAGCTTCGTCTTCTTCCTTGTAGAATGATTTCACCCCTTCATAAACTGATTGTAAAAGGCAATAAAAGAAGGATTGTAAGATCAAACCAGATGCGTTCCAACAGGGCTTCATATTGATAGAAGCATTGATGGGGCACGAATCGATGTGCATTGGGGATGATGGCAATATAAGATCTAAAAATAACGATCCCGAAAGCAAACACAATACTTGCTAGTCTTAATTTATATCCGTGTGAGGTTAAAGGGAAATGGAAAGTTAATGAACAGCATCTTTTTACAGGCTTGTTCAATTTGACATTGCCTATAAGGTTCATCATTTGTATTCTAAAAATATTGTAAGAAAGGAAAAACCCATCTAGTGATGAAGATTTGATACAAAACTTCACTTTCCAATTCTCTAACTTTATCATTTATTTCCACTCTTTGTTCTTATAGAAATCTACTCAATGAATGATGCCAGCATTACAAACAACTAACCTTGATCAGTTGATAAATGGATAAGAAGAGTATCTCTCTCCTCAAAGCTCGACAACCAGTTTACAAGAGAGTTAGGTACATTGATAGACATGGCAGCATCAGGGTCCTTCTCACAAACACGAGGCACAGACAGTGCAGCACAGTTCACCACAACATGAGGCTGCCAGACATTTAAAAAATCTCAACAGATCATTAAAAATAACGAACAAAAGAGAACTGAAGAGGTTAAAATTCTTAGGGGGGATTTGTACCAGGCCAAATTTGGAGGCGATGGATTGGAATCCGTCGCCCGTAACTAAATCGACGTGAAAAGCGAGAGAGTGAGGGATGGCGTCAAGCAAGGGTTGAAGAAGATTTGAATTGGAGTGGTAAGTGAAAGCGAGATCATAAGGGGCGTTGTCTTTGATTTGTGAAAGGGATAGTAATAGGTGTTGGCCTAAGTAACCTGTCCCTCCTACCACCAACACTCTCTTCGTCTCCATCGCAGATGCTGCAAGCGGATCAGGTTCCTGGGAGTGGAGGTGGTGAGTGGGTGAGTGGGTCGGGCGTGTTGATTCTGTTTATTTTTTTCAAACAGATGAGGTACGGTGACGAAGGTTCTTCGGTCAGTTGTCACTTCTTTCCATAGTTTTCCATGCGATTAATGTTAAATTTTAAGAAATGGCTTTTTTTATACTGTGTTTAAGGTTGATTTTTAATGAGATGGTTGTTTTAAAATATATTAAAATAATTTTTTTTTATATCACCGTATTAGAATATTTAAGAAAAAAAATTATAAAAAAAAAACTAATTTAAATAATATTTCTGAAACACGATTTTAAATATGAGCTAGAAAATATTTACACTTTTGTATGAAAAAATGTTTATTATTCTTATATCATACTATAAAATAAAATCTATGTTAGTACTGGTGTGTGCATTCATATTTAACTTTGATTAAAAAAATATTCATGATTAGATTTATATTTGATTTTGATTTAATTTTCATGAGGTTATTATCATCTCATGATCTCGTGTCACAAATTAATCTGGGTTAAGTTGAGTAATGGATTAACTCGCATTGACTCAATCATTTTTATGTTTTTTTTATTGATTCCAGTCACATCTTTCAATACTAGGTTCATTGCTATTGAACTTCATGGTTTTTTCATATTTTATTACTAGGTCATCCTAATTTTATGATTTAAATTGTATGTCTAACAAGTTAATTCGGTTGCCTTAAACTTCCTCTTTTCTTGATTAACTTTTTTTTCTCAGTTTTATCATTCGACACTTAATTAATTGAAAATTAGATTTTGATTTGTTTCATCTTGCTCTTCACAATGCTATTATTTATTTTTCACTCAAATCATAAAGCTAACAAGTTAAATCAAATTGACCAAAGATTGTTTTTTTTATTATTATTTTTTATCATTTTTTTAGCTCAAATCATCGACACTTGATTGATTGAGAATTAGATTTTAACTTGTTTCAATTTTCTATTCACAATGTTATCATTTATTTTTTACTCAAATCAATGTTTTTATCTATAAATGTTTTTATCTGTATTTATTTAACTTTGATTAAATAGAAACTATCTAAATAAAAAAGAAAAGAGTGTCGAGTATCTCCATCTATAAATGTTTTCATCTGTATTTATAATTTATTTAAATTTAATATAATTAATAATTAATAAAATATCACTAGTTACTCTACAAAATAACACTATACAGTATCACTAGCTATTTAATTAATAAAATAACACTATAATTACTGATCCTAAAATTCATCTGTATTATTTATTTGCCGCCATGTAGAGAAATTTTCCAGGAGAGGAAAAATAAAATAAAGGAAAATAAAGGAGAGAAAGAGCAAGACCGTCGATATGAATATTTTACAAGACAATCCAACGGTTTAAGTAAACGCCAACGAGTCGCAAAACTGGAGTACACCGAAATACTGAATTAGGGTTTCCTCAACTCCTTGCCTCCTCCTATATAACCCACACTCGCTAGGGTAGAAGGTCGTCTCATCGTTTCCTTGGCCAGGTTTCACCATCTCTCGCTTTTATTGGGTTCTTTTTCTGTCGTTTCTCTTTTGCTGTGGTGTTTCTTTTTTTTTTTTCAGCTGGAAAACCATGAGTTTTTGTGTTGTTGAATCTGTTCTTGTTTTTAAACTCGAGGGATAAGATGAAGATCATGGGATGAAGAAAAAACTGCAACAAAATGATCGATTAATTTCGTGATTACTAGTATTTAAGTCTCTGATGATTTCATTTTGTCCCTCCTTTTTATTTAATTTCATGTTTTCCTCTTCTTTTATATTTCAGTAATCTCAATGCGTTCCACTTGGAGATATGATGAGATAAACTTTGGTCCGTGTTTCTGATTTAACCGTGACCGATAACTTTTTACCAATTTCTGATCTCCAATCTGGATGAGATTTTTAAAATATTTTTGTATGAATTCAATGTGAATGCCAGTTCTCTGTTGCTATGATGAGTCATGAATGAATTCACATGTCAGACTTCAGAGATGTTTTCCTACCAGGAAAATTCTATGAGAACATATTCATGCTCCTGAGCACTCGATTAGCTTATGATTAACAGGGTTCTAATAAATCTTACAGCTGAATGCTGAGACCTGTTCCCCTGGAAAACCGTCAGGTTGGATTGTATTTATGCTCCTGAGCACTCGATTAGTTCATGGTTAGCGGGGTTCTAATAAATCCTACTGGAGAACCGTTCCTCGTCAGGTTGGATTCGACTCTGCAAATATTTGATTTGAAAACAGGGGATTGTGAACATGCTAAAGAAAACTGATCTTGTTAGCCTTGGAATTTGAATTCTGACCAAAAAATTAACTGGTCTCTTGGAAAAATAGAGGTGCGCAAGGGATGATTATTGAAATCTTGTGAACTGAATAACATAAGAAGTTGAAACGAGTACTACAAAGGTCTGTAATTTTGATTCAACAAATTGAAATCATTTTAAACAGTGGGCAATGCAATTGTTAACCAATAATTCTGATCGATAAGAATTTGAAAAAACTACTCCAAAGGTCTGTAATTTTGATTCAACAAATTAAAATCATTGTAAACAGTGAACAATTCAATTGTTCAAACAATAATTCCGATCACATGAATGCTTCCCGCAATGGGAACAAAAGCCGACAGCTTGCTTCGAAGGGCATTGAAAACAATAACCCAACTGAATTATAATATACTCCGGCGATGGTTGGCAAGTAAAGACTTTCTTGGTGCGGTGGAGGTGGTGGAGAGGGGTGGGGCTTAGCTATGCAGTTTCTCTAATGCAAGCTTCTGATTTGGTGATACAATCCAAAAGAGCCTCACTCCACTTCAACGGCTTTCTGGGGAAGCCCGGGACTTCTCAATATGCGACTCAATTTTCTGACATGATAAAAGCAGGCAAGTCAAGGACAGTTGACTTGAAATAATTGAACACATGCAGAAGCAACTATCGTCGCCTTGACAAGAAACTAGTGTCAAGATATTCGTGTGCCTAGTTTATTTGAAAGTTTTACTTGTAAAAATGGACAGCTCATAAAATCATCTGGACTGAAAGTTCCAAGGAAGTTGTTGTTTCAGTGAATGCTTACCACTTTATTCAAGGTTGAACAGATGAAAACATGTTAAGACTAAAAATTCATGAAACTATTTTGTTTATCTGCATTTGACAAGCCCACATTAAGAAAGTACACGGTCCATACCTTCACTGATTTACTGACTTCTTCGAGTTTATTTAGCAGCATTTCCCCTTGTATCAAACCTCTATGCTCCAGCGAAGTGTAGCGTGGTGAGCCTGTAATCTGAGAAGGGGCGGCATCTCTTAGTTTTAAGCAAATCAATTTGATGAATGTAGTAACTAACGCATTTGCAACAACCATCTATACTTCTGAGAGTTCAGATTATATATTCTAATAAAATGGACTCCAATTTTGTAAGGGAGGTAGAAATCACAACACCTCAATGTCTTGCAAGCAGAACAAGTTTAAGGTACACCTTAGTTTGAATGGAGTACAGAACTGGCACAGCGCCAAATTGACTCACACCTTAAATCGTGTAAGAAGAACCACAACATCCAAGGTTCATTCGCTAAAATTAAAAATTAACCCGTAATAACTTAATCCATAATGATTCAGGCTGTTACAAATCGAATAATTTAACTTGAACAAGACATAAAAGCCTCGACAATGTTACTAAATTGAGATTGAAGAGTATGAATATTTCAAAGGATACACATCTCAACTTAAAGTGAGAAAAAGGAAGCGTTAGCATTCAAAAATAAAGAGCTGGAAACAAATTCCAGAGAATACATAGACAAAGTTTGCAGTTTAAATTACCTTCCAGCTTTTGGATGGTGATTTAAAGATTACATGTCCCTCACTCAATGATCCCACTCTAGACAGACTTTCGTCTTCACCAGTAAGGGTAGGTTTGCAACCTTTCCCCAAATCTTGTAAATTCTTCAAAGCTTCAGTTATTATCACCTGCAAGAAATGCATTGTTTACTATCCAGCTCATCTTGTTTAAAAAACAACAACATTCACAGTGAAATAAGAAAATAAAGTAAGGAATCAAGTCTGTAAAACCTTCCTCAAAACTCCAGGATCAGTAACACCTTGAACACGCAGTTCATCGACAGGTGCAGCTTTTCCATGAGCAATGCTTTCAACTCTAAATGTATGGAGTCCATAAAAAGACTGTAAGCAACCTATGAAAATCGGAACATATTAATATCACCAGTCGTTTTGAAGCATCCATTCAAGAAGGAATATTGATTGAAACATTCGTCTTTCACTTAGAAGAAGCACATACAATTCATGACATCATCCAAAAAGACAAAAAAAATTATGCAAATTTACAGCGATTAACTAGCATATTGTTCCCCCATTTTTCCTCAAAGCTTCCCTTGTAGCAAGCCAAAGTTTTTGACAAGAAAGCTTGACAGTAACCAATACTACAGTAGCTGTCTGAACAGCAGTAAAACCAATCACGAAGCCTGACTGGAAAAAAACTGCATAGCCATTTCTTCTCTTTAGGCCATATGCTTGGGAGACAGAGATAGAGACATACATACATCTACCCTAGACTATCATACATGTAACACATAAATCTAGCAAATGGAACAGTGAACAAAAAAGTAGCAATGCAAATGAATCACAACAAGAATCTTCTGGCATTGCATCAATACCTTGCTCAATGATGATATCAATCACCAAGGAAAGTGGAGCGCGCTTCTCAATTGTTGTAACACGCCGAAAGAGAATCGAGGGCCTTGAAAACTTCAAATAAGAAAAATAATAATGACAATATAAGAATTACAACTACGCTGACAGTTCTCTCCTAAATTTAGCAAGAGAAAAGAATTCACTACACACACGAGTACCTTGTAAACTATTTCATTAGCTGTAACATACAGTTTGCGGGAGGAAATATCCTTTTGAAGCATGAATCGTCTTATGGGCAAACACAGCAACAGAATAATGCCAATCCCGCAAGCTAAAACCAGCAACAACGAAATGGAAACCCATATAATGGTGTCATATTGGACATGATTTCTCGCAAGCTCTTCAAAGGAAGCTGCATGCAGTATCTGTTCTTCTTCGTCCTCATCATCCAACAATGATTCAGGATAGGTAATTGGGTGATTACTAGATGACCCAGGTCCGGATATACCATCAGCATGTCCCATCAACATTCTTCAAGCTCTCTGAACACACAACATCAGTATTAAAACTCCATTTGCAACGTTAATTCAATACCAGCATTTGATTGATCCCGAAATATCACATAACGAAAATTAAAGCTAATCTACTGCTGTGGATGCTAGAAGAAACAAACCTAAAATCTAACATCAATTCTTTTTACTAAAATATTGTTCACAATCAGACAATCACTCTCATTTTTTAAGCAAGTAGCTGAAATGATGCCACTGGAGCTTTTATGATCAGCTGAGTGGTAGAAAGTAAAGGCTTAAGTAAGTCTATTAGGGCGGAAAGATAGTGATTTCATGCTTTACCTGGTAATTATTGCAAACCTTGAGAGCCCAAATCCTGAAATTTGAGGTTTGTAGCTAGGGTTTTGAATATTGGGAAGGGTTTATAGTTCAGGCAAATCTACCGGTCCATGCTTTTCTGTTCCTAGTCAGTTTTTTATTTTTTATTTACTACTTCCTGAGTTGGACTATAATTTTTTAAATATAAAAAGATACCCAAGCTTTGAAAAATTACTTGAAGTGCAAGTCCATCCTCAAAAATCCTCACTCAACTTCTTATCAAATCGTTTTAAATTAAATAAAATGAAAGTTTTTTACTAAACAATCCATCAACAAGAAAAATAATAAAGGAAAAATATGATAAAACAAAAATCAAGCATGTTGATCGAAAAATAATTTGGATAATCGATTTTTTTTTAAATAATGTCGATATTTTTTTTTTCAAATAGTGAGACAATGCTATATTTAATTGATTTTAATTAATTAAGGTTAATTCTCTATATTTGTGATATGTGTTGTGGATACTAACGAGTATTTAAAAAAAATAATTAATTATATGTTAGAAATAAAATATATTGAAATTCTTTTTGACTGGTATGGTCAATTCAATCTGATTTAATTTTTTATAAAAAAAATTAGTATTATGTTGATGGCTTTTTTTTATTATTATTATTTAATACTAAATCAATTATGAATTGGTTTTTTAGGTAGAGAATTATTTTTCAATGTATTTTATTCCAAAAACACACAATAAACACCACAAAAATCACTTACATACACCAAATCAAAAATCATGTAATAGAAAATAAATTAATCAAACCTAAAAATATAAGATGAAACTTTTTTTTGAGGCGAGCTTATATAAAAAAACTTAAATTCTCTCATCGAATAAAACGTATTTGCATCAAGGTTGACTATATTTTTGTTGTTCAAATCACGAAACCATTTATATATTTTATATTTCACTATTTTTCAACAACTTATTTTTTATTTCTCTAACTCGAGCTGTAAAATAAACAAAGTAATAGTTATTATTAGTCTTGAACGAGCCATATATTTATTTACGGTTTACATTTCAATTCTCTCTTTTTTTATATACATATATTTATACTATAACATGAACAGTGGCCGCCTCCGAGATATTTTTAGTTTTTGTATACTTCAAGCAATTAATAAGCACGTTAAACAAGGCTGTAGGCTCATAGGCTGTACCCAAAGTAGTACAGCAACATGGATTGATCATATCTTATCCTGTCCCTGTACTACGAAATTTACCATGATGACCCCTGTACTTGTTTTCTTAAACTAATCGGTCCCTCTAATCTTGAAAATTTGTGAATGAGATCTCTTTGTCCAACGGCTTATTTTTTTCTTATCCTAAGTCGTGTTTATTTTTTTGGCAGAGCTATGGTTTTATAAAAAATAATTTTTATTCTTTATGTGTTTTTGAATATCTTAATGTGTTAATATAAAAAATATTTTTTTAAAAACCACTGCCACAATACCGATACCAGGCATTAAACACGTGTAAGAAAAGGTGAGCATGTATCCACCACAAGCCTGATCACATCTCGAGAATTAATGTAGAGTTGGATTGGGGATAGCATGAAGAAATGTTATCGAGTAAAGGGACCAATAAAATAAAATAAACCAAATTAATTAAAGGTAAGAATACGGGGACCAAGTTGGATCTTTCTTATAGGAACCAGAAGGGATAGGGAGGAGAGGGACCCAATAGCATATTCTCCAAGCCAGCCAGACACGAATCATCTTGCACCTTCCTTGTTTCTAATTTACCTTTCCGAAGAATATCTCCGAGGTAATGGGTTGCTCTTGTTAGATCTTCGTTTTCTGCAGCCGTTTGTTCTTACGTTAAACTTTGCATTCCTTCCTGATTATTAATTCCGTAGGTTTTATGTCTCTCCCTTAACTATTCTTATTATTTATTGTTTGAGAAAAGAAATCGATTTTTCCAAGTTGAGAGCTGTTATGAGTTAATGGATAACAAGAAGCAGCATATTGCAATTTTTACAACGGCCAGTCTTCCATGGATGACTGGAACTGCCGTAAACCCTCTGTTTCGTGCTGCGTTTCTTGCGAAAGATGGGAGTAGGGAGGTCACTTTGGTGATTCCGTGGTTGTCGTTGCAGCATCAGAAGTTAGTTTACCCCAATAATATCACCTTCGCTTCACCTTCGGAGCAACAAGTGTATGTCCGTCAATGGCTTCAGGAGAGGGTTTCATTTTCACCTGGTTTTAGCATACGATTCTACCCCGCCAAGGTAATCACCATCAATTTTATCATATGTGATGTGTTTATTTGTCGGAGATGGGCGTAAAGTGTGATGCTTCCTGGTTGTCTTGCAGTTCGCTGTAGATAAAAGAAGCATTCTTGCCGTAGGAGATATCTCGGAAGTCATACCGGATGAAGAGGCTGATGTTGCCGTCCTTGAGGAGCCTGAGCATCTCACGTGGTTTCATCATGGGAAGAGATGGAAAACTAAATTCCGCCTTGTCATAGGAATTATACACACCAATTATTTGGAATATATAAAGAGAGAGAAGCATGGACGGATTAAAGCAATGGGTGTTAAATTTATTAATAGCTGGGTTGTTGAAATCTACTGCCACAAGGTATGATTCTTCATTATTGTTAGTGTTACGAAACAGTGATTCATGTTTGAATGCCTCGATGTTTGAATGACTCGATGTTGTCCATTCATGTTTGAATGGCTCATTGCTGTCCTCTCTGTTAAAATAACTTGTTAATACTCGGATTGAGAGTTCTTACAAAGATTTCCGTGCTCATACTTTCTTGCATTATGATTTTTGTTTTTTGCATCATCCCGTGTAAAAGATGTGCATTGGGTGATTTTCTAGTGGACTGGGCATGGCTTCCAACCAGTGCCATCATCCCTCATTGAAACACGATCGCTGGAAATTTGTTTCAACACCAGTGACCTCAAAGCTTTGAATTATAGTACAGGGAATATTTACTTTTTAAGCCTGATTTATGATTGATGGCTAACCTTTTGTCATGTTATATTCCTCTGTGTTTGTTGGAGCAGGAAATCAATTACTTCGTAAGTAATCCTAGTCTTTGTTAATTTCTGATTGTTATGCCCTGATTTACAATCAGATTGCCATGTGCTTGTTTGAATTGTACTACAACAAACATCTATAATGGCTTGATGTGAATGAGGAAAAATGGTTAATGACATTCAGCTATCAGTATCCATGGATGAAAAAAAAAATCAAAGGAAAGAAAGAAAGTTAGCAGTGAACCCTTGTATCTTTAATCATTTTTCAGACATATTTTAAATAAAGGTGGCACCATAATGAATGGAATTGCTCTGGGGATCAAGAAATGTCCTTTTGGCCCTGTGTTCATTCATCATTGCTCTACATGCCAAAAAAACCAATCTTGAAAGAGTTTTATTTTGGCGTGGATTTCATATCTTTTTTAGTACAATCTTAATATAATTGGCTGCTGACCAGGGTACACTTGTGATGTGCTTACAGGTAATTCGATTGTCTGCTGCTACCCAGGATTATCCTAATTCCATAATCTGCAATGTTCATGGAGTGAATCCTAAGTTCCTTGAGATTGGCAAGAAAAAGATTGAGCTACAGCTAAGTGGGAATGGGAATCAGGCCTTCACTAAAGGTGCTTACTACATTGGAAAAATGGTGTGGAGCAAAGGCTTCAAGGAGCTTATTAAACTTCTTCAAGACAATCAAAAAGAGTTAATTGGGCTTGAGGTAGATTTATATGGCAGCGGAGAAGACTCCGACCAAGTCCAGGCAGCTGCTAAAAAATTGGATCTGGTAGTCAGAGTGTATCCTGGGCGTGATCACGCAGATCCTGTATTCCACGAGTAAGATTCTTGCTGTATGTGCTGCTACTGCTAATTTACAAGTTTGATGAATCATTCCCTATCATATTGAAAAATAAAACCTTCAACCAGTTGGCAGCAAATAGTGGCTGAACAAAAGTTGTTATTATCTGCATATTGCAACTGTAATCCAATCAGGAATTATTCCACCTCTTATATATATATATATATATATTTTTTTTTTTCTTTTCTTATGGGAAACTTTTATCAATATCCTCTTTCTTGGTGTTCCAACAGTTATAAAGTGTTCCTGAATCCAAGCACCACAGACGTTGTTTGCACAACGACAGCAGAAGCATTGGCAATGGGAAAGATTGTTGTATGTGCTAATCACCCATCAAATGACTTCTTCAAGCAGTTTCCAAACTGCCGAACTTATGATAACAGCAATGGATTTGTGGAGGCCACGAGAAAGGCTTTAACTGAAGAACCTGCTGAGCTGACTGGTGCACAGAGGCATGAGCTGTCATGGGAGGCCGCAACAGAACGGTTTCTGAGGGTTGCTGATCTGGACCAGGTATCTGCAAGGATACCAGCAAAAAGTCTTTCAAAAAGTTTTGCTTCCATATCTTTGAGTACACGAATGGAGGATGTATCGGCATATCTGCACCATGTGGCTCTTGGTTTTGAAACATCAAGAAGAGCATTTGGTGCAATTCCAGGGAGCCTGCAACCAGACGAAGAGCAATGCAAGGAGCTTGGGCTGGCTATTCCTGCAGCTGCCCAAGGATCAAAAGATCCTGTTGACAAATTATGAAATACACTAGCAATTCTCATGACTTGCTTGTGTGGACGTGAAAGATATTACTAAATGGTACGGTAGAACAATTGGGTTTTTCCCTTCATGGTGAGGGAATTGTTTATGTAGGCATGTATTTCTTACGGTGAAAAATAAGACTAGTCTTGTGAAGGAATGCGGAAAAATGAAGGCTTGAAGATTTGACCTGGGGGAGCCAACAAATCAGCCTTTACAAAATTCTAATCGATAATAGCATTTGATTTGATGATTTGGATGCTTTATAATAGGGTGTAACATCTTTTGAACTGGAAACATGTCTTCTCGTTCCCAGTTGATGTACTTCCCATTTAGTCCTGGAACGAGCGATACGAGCTCTGACCATCATTCTTGTTCATCGTAATATTGCCAAATTTGATTGCGGTATAGCGCTACCGTTGCTAATTGACACCACTTCCACACAAGGTTCTTTTGAAGGGAAAAACATGGAGGCGATGACTCTGACTCTGAACAGATTCGATGGTGTTACGAATGGGAATTGGCTCCCCTTGATCATCGTGTTAATTACCCCACACCAGCTGTAGGGATTGTGATATGAGAATGAATTAATCAATTTGAAAAATCCAATTGTTGATGCCGAATTATATGTTTAATGGCAATGGAGATCCTTGTGATATTTAACCCTTCGTGTTTACAGAACATGCAACTTAATCCTCGATATTTAGAAATTGAATCAAATTATCTGCTCATCTGTCTGTTTTAGCTATCTTCATCTAGTTTTTTTCTTCCTTTTTTCTCACGAATATTTTCTTCCTCAAGCTGGGATTTTAATCCTCATATATGACCATACGTATTTTTATTGGGTTGACGTGACCCGCAAGACATTTCAATTGGAAACTTGAAACTGAGGCATAGGCATCATCTTTGGACTACGAGTTATGCAGATCTCATTTTCCCATGGCATGCTAAGATGCAGTAGCTATGAACTTGAGATCATTTTTTTTTTTGTGCTGTCATAACCATGCAAGGATGAGTCTTTCTGTTGTCATTTGACATATTTTCTTCAGAATAATTAAAATGACCTATTGACCTGGCTGTGGCACAATCCTGCTATAGCAGGGGACATGAACTTTCACAATGCGTTGTCAATTTACACAAAAGCAAACCAGGACAGAACTTGTCTCAACCTCGATATCCAAAAATCATACCGAGTCAGCTGCAAAATTTGAAGTTTATACCTTACCATAGCCCTGACCCATCACATAACATAACCAGCTGAACTCTCCTTTGCTGTTGCGAACTACACCTCCTAGGGCCTAAGCCAAAATTTCCCTGCTCCTTTGATGCGGATTGCACCGTGAGACTGCTGGAAACTGTTTTACAAAATGTAAATAGAGTTTCTAAGAACACAATGAAACATTTATTTTGCACCTTCTTGCTGGTGCAAACATGTCCTGAACTCAAACATTTAATCCCTTTACAACTCCACAATAATGCCGCTATATATGTATCACAAAAAATCCTATGCATGGTCGCGATACATCATAATAATAGGGTAATAAATCCCTAATTCCTTGGCATGCCTTACAGGAAGTTGTCAACCAATTTTCAAACTTTGGCAGTGCTCATTAATTCCTTGGCATGCCTTACAGGAAGTTGTCAACCAATTTTCAAACTTGGTAATTAAGAAACTTACAGTCTAGCTTTACTATCATTATTGGTTTAACAAACTATCAATTGTCACATTTCAACTAAATAAAAAAATGAATTTTACAACTCTTTAAATAGAAAATTAGGAAACCCTAAACTTGCTTAAGATAGAAAAAAATTAAAAATCTAAATTATTACTACTTAACTAAAAAATACATGCCTTGTCAAAATTACTAATCTTAGAAAATCCTACAATTTAATAAAGATTTCAATTGAAATAAATAAACCAAAAACAACATTGCGAACAGTGCTAAGAATTTGCCATGCAATCTATCCTAGATTTTTCTGATGTTTCATATATATGCAAAGTATGAAAAGATGAAGAGTCAAGGAAGCACCTGAGCAGAATCCTTGCATTGTAATATATTCCAAATTCATGATAGAGAATTCCAGCAAAATTACCTCATTTTATTCTTTCACAGCCATGTGCGGTTGGTTCTTTTTATTGGTTCCAAAACCAGTGCCTGGATCCTGCTCAGGAGGGACCTCACACCCTCCATGTGCCCCAGTACCTGCAGCTGAATGGAGGACTTATACCATCCCAGGCAATCCTAATTAACAACATTTGAATCAGCTTCTGAAAAAAGTTTGAACACAATCCACAAAAATATTGTGCCATTGAGTGGCAGCAGCATGCCAGACAGTTAGTTGTATAGGAAAAATCTGTTATCATGACCAAGTTGGTGAGACCATGCAAAAATTTCTTAATCTGCATGTTATAACACGGGAAAAAAAGAAAATAATATATAACCTAAAAAGAAGTCAAGTCTCCAAACTACACATACCTCTAATTTCATGCTCACCATTCTGAAATCTAGAACTTGTTGCATAAATGGGTTCAAGACACTCATAATCCATGATTTGAATCTGAAAAATGGCCAGGTAGTGCCAAGAAAAATACCTTTGACATACATATCTCATGAAAGTAGGAACGCTATTATCTTCCAAACAAGATTTGCAGAACACTCTACTGAGGCAGTTGCTTGGTATGTGAAAAAACTTGATGATTGCATGGAAAGAATAAAGTAATTCATAGAGAAGATGATATCACAAACAATTAAATCAGATATTTCCTCAGCTAAAGTGAGTTTACAACTATTTTTGAGAAGCATATTACCCAATGTTAATGGATAATATTTATTGGTTACAAACTGCAGATCAAGAATGATTTCTTACCAAGATGACCCTGCTCCGTTGCCACGTGGAGCGGATCATACCCATTCCTAGCTGCAACAGACGCAGTCTCCAAGTTCATATATTCCAGCATCTCAGTAACTACCCCAGCATGCCGATTCTTGGCGGCTGCATATAGGGGAGTTTCTCCTCCTTGACTCTGCCTGCATTGTCAACAGAACTTAAATTATTACCATCAGTAAGTATTCTGAAGAATCTCTCAACTCTAATTAAATTCCCTGTTCAAGCTGCCAAATGAATCTGTGAGCAACCCCATGCCTTCCATGAAGAGTCCTTGGTCTTTCGTCTCACCACCACCAAGAGACACCGCCAATAAAACTGAGGTCGCGTCGTCACTATAAAACCTTTCGTTTCACCATAAATCTGCGAAAACCCTTCTACTCCATGAAAACTTGGGTTTTTTTTACCACTCTATGATAACTCGACCCATTTTCTGTTACACCATGAAAACTAAGATGTTATTCCTCTGTGAAAACTCAGCTGTTATTTTTTCTCAAAAGGGCTTAATTTCTCCACAATGGCATACAATTCTCATAGAAAAATAAAACAATCTCAAGAAGTAATCACCTGATTGTAGCTGAAACCTTGATTGTTGGATTGGAATCTCAATATCACTTTTGTTTCAGTAATTATGAAGCAGGAGCAATTTATCTTTATATATTTTTATGAAAATAGTGTGTGTGTTTGTGGTGTACATAGATATTCAGTATGAATAAACTGATTGTCATGTATAAAATAAAGTGAAAATGACACCGTGAAATTTTATGTTATTGCTTTCAGAAATATTTTGGATGTTACTATCCTTGCCAACTTATCATGTAATATTGTTAAAAAATAAGAAAAAAAAAATTTAAAGAGAGAAAATTAAATGGTATAGAAATCAATAATGTTTGGTGAGATAAAAGGAGCTCAAATGACTATTACTAAAAAATGAAATATATATCATTCCTCAATATAATTTTTTTTATTAGTAAGTAATACTGTTAAACAATTTGTTATGTATTATTACTAATTTATTTATTCAAATAAGAAAAAAACAAGGCAAATTAAGAGCAGACATGCAGAACACGAACGTAGTTACTAGTGCTTTTAATGTGCGTACAAAAAAATAAAAATTCAACTTTCCATGAAGTGCAAGTGGCAAAAGATGGCAAGTATATCATCACAAGAATTTAAAACTCAATAAATGCCTAAAATGGTCAATCCAGATTCAAACTAGATTCTCTGATCCTACTTGAGGCATGTCAATTAGAGAGTTGAATCATACAATACAGAATTAAGTACAAGAAGCAAGATCTAGTTATACCTGAGAGCTCTCTTAATAGAAACCGGATTCTTTCCTGTTTCACTAAAACTTGTTATAAAAGTTCCTGACATGAGATGATTGGAGATGTAAAACAAGATAGCTGAATCTACTTGTTAAAGAGAATATATAATAAAACGTGGAAGAAATTAAGGGACCTGGTGTGCTATACCTAAAAGACAAACGAGCACGGATCCAACCAAAGCCATCACGGCAACAGATGAAATTAGGGCAAAGGAAATCAAGAAATTATGACAAATTATTTGAGCTCACAGATTACAGAGCCTTAGAAACTGTTTCCATTGTGAACTGGTAAAGCACAAACTGCTAATCTAGCATTCTGTTCTTGACAAAGACACTTTGACTTATTTTAAAGCCTTCTTCTTTCAACTTCTCCAGGTTTATTCTGGCCATATCCCTTCTATGAACATTGAAAAGAAAAGGCATTGTAATGTTTTAGACAAATCAAGATGGGAACAAATAATCTGAATACACACGAATTTCTTTGTTCTTCTTACCGACACACTTGGCATACGTCAACTTAAACAATTTCCAAAACAAGCAAATCAAATTTCTTAACCTAATAAGAGAACCCTACACCTCCTACCAAAAAAGAAAGTTATAAAACACAACCTCAGAGCAGCAGTGGTACACAGTCATAGTCACACATAAATAAACACACATGCACTCATGCATACGGGCAAGCATGTGCATGTGCATGAGCGCATACACAGAAAATGTTTAAGGAGAGAGAACTTTCATCTTTAAGAACACCATTCATCCTTAAAATTCACCACTCTTCCTATTGAATCAATTTGAGCTTAATGTATTCATAATTTCAATTATTAAACAGGCCTAAATAAAATGTCAGCTAAAATCACTTACACATATGAACAACAAACCTAACCAGCTCATTTGATCAAAGCCTGTGTGAAATTCAAACGATAATTTGGAAGTTTCAAGCATCAATTAATGGGAGAAATTAGCTATCACATTGATTCTAAATCCAGAAATCACAAGATAAAATTAAACAGTTGCGTGAATCAATGGGAGAAATTATGCTTCCATTTGCATAATTGAATTTGGACAGCTGGGCGTTATTATAGATCTATTTCTTAACTAATATCCAGCTGCTGTTTCCGAGTCTTCAGTTAGAGTATAGAAAACTCTTAACTAATTGTTGCCTCCCAGAAACACACTACAAAGCACACCACTATTCCAAAGTTTTTTTTTTAAGTTCCAGTTAATAAGAAACTCAGTGAATGCTTAGCTAATATGTGATGCATTGACTTCAAAAACCATAACTCACATCCTTGAAGGATTAGACAGGCCTATAAATACAGCAAACATTAAGTCATGAACAAGTTAATCAATTTGGAATCAAGAGAACAAATGAAAGGGGCAGAAGAAACGTGTGGTTACATGTAATAGCACATTTGAATGATCAATAAGCAAATTTACTCATCTAGATGCTTTCTGGATAAAATTATTTTGTTCTTTTATCTTTTTTGATAACACTGTGGACTGGGTTCTGGATGGGATAAAAGAGGAAACAAAAAACTTACAAGAAATTTTCGCAACAAGAATACTTAAGAAAAAGACTGACAAAACAGTCACACATTATGTTGACCAGGATTACCACACAAAATAATAATCCACGACTGATCTGTGGGTTCATTTTATTCCATCCAGGGTCTTCCTTGCAGCGAAGCATCATTTCAAATTCCATTTGAGTTGGCTCCACTAGTCTGGTCTCCTTCAGGAACATTTATAGAAGTCAAGGAATCAGAATATGGAATAGCTGGATATCTTTGAAAATAATCATCCACCGCAAATGCTGTGCAGTGAGAGCTCAGCTTTCTAGTATTGAAACTATATGAAAATAGCTTCTCAGGCTTCACAAGCATACACAGGATCTCTTCATGGAAAGCTAGAGCTACCAAATTAACACCAGTGTCTGTCTCAGGTTCATGTCTTTCCAATCGAGGCAACAAATGATTAAGCTCAGCGTGTCCTCTACAAAACTCAACCAGATCTAACTTATGCTTGAGCGTCCACTCAGGCTTGCAATAGTCTTTCAAGATCCACACTTGAATCTCAGTAAGATTTGCAGTGACACAATGGAGATAGCCTTCAGAATTTCCTAGACACTCCACACTTTCAAGCTCAGGGCCAGGTAATTTAATGACTGCAGAGAGCTCCTTTTCCACATCGAAAGTTATCATATAGTGGGCCATTGTCAACCAGTGAAACATATGACCAACAGAAATAACTTTGATTTGATTTATTGTATAATCGCAGCATAAAACTTCCTCAGAAGTTTTCCATTCCTTCGTCACTGATGAGTATATCACAAAAGAATACGAATTTGAGAGTGTCTTTGAATTCTGAATGCCAACCAACTTAAAGCATGGTTTAGTGGTTTTGGCCAAAAAACCATTGGGATAGAAAGTGAACCCGAAATACTGAGCTACGCTACTGATTCTAACTGGCTCAAATGCAACCGAAGAACTGCCTGTTCTTAACGGCTCAAATGCAACCCATTCCCTGGTAGCTGGATTGCAGACATATATCATAAATTGCAGCTCCAAACGTGGTTCTCCATCTGGATCACAATTTTTTATCCTCACAGAAGGAACCATGCCGCGACAACAAAGGATCCCATTTGAAGAGGCCATGAGGACAACTCGTTCAGGGAGAAACCTAAAAAGTGATTCCTGCCCTTTGGAGGAACTGTCATGTAAACCAATGTAGATAGCCTTCTTTACATGAAAGTAACTCCTAAAACCAGCCCCACTCCTCTCTCGAATCACAAAAAAGAGAGCTGAGGGACATGTCCAACGTTGGGAATGAATGCGCAAAAAAGCTGGATCGGAAATGAAAGAATTCCATGCTTTGGAGACGCATCTAGCAGAGCCAAGTTCTTTGGTGGATAATCGAGATAGGATTTCAGTGGCAATATCTCTGTTTCGGAGAAAATCTGACATCTTCTTTCTCTATCCCGTCTTTCTGAGCACAAGTATAAAATTAACAAAAAAAGAGTAAAATTCGCACACCCTTAAAAACCAAAGAAATTAGGATATAGATTAATCGTAAAGAACCTGAAGAAGTTGATTTGCAAATTAGGGTTTCTTCAAGCACTCGATCAGTGGACCTCTTGGGAGGGAGAATCAAGAGAAGTAAACATGTAGCAACTGTGAGCCAACCACGGACTTGGAGCACTCTAATATAATCCATACTCCTCCCTCTCCACCAACTTTCCTTCTTTGCCACAAATCTTATCCCTCTATCTCACGAAAAACTTTCCTTCTTTGCTACCAATTTCACTCCTCTCACAGCAGAAATTGTTTGGCAGACTTTAATATACACATCATATATTTACTTAAATTATGGAAGAAAAATTCATATCACTCCAAGAATAACCTGTTGATAGTTATGCCACCATCCATTCAGGGAAACCTATTAAATTCTTCCGAATCAGACAAAAAAAAATCCAGCTCACTCTGAAATCTTATAAACCCTAAAAAACCAAAGACCGTAACTTGGAGATTAATCGTAAAGATATCCTGAAGATGATGATGGGCAAACTGGGGTTTTATCAAGCTATCGGTGAAGCTCTTGGGTGTTTAGACTTTAGAGGCAGAGCAAATTATTTACGGCAAATTAAAATTAAATTAAATTAAATTAAAATAAAACTAAAACTAAAACTGTAGTTTTAGATTATTTTGATTTTATTTTTTATAATTTTTAATTAATTGTTTTAAGTATTTTTATATCATTTAGATATATTAATATTAAAAATATTTTAAAAAAATTAAAAAATATTATCTTAATCAGATAACTAGATTTCTTTTCATATCCACGATAATGTTGTGACATCATATTATATTCCTATAATTTTTTATTAATCTCTAATCAGTCGTCTAATTACCTATCAATTCTCAACCAGGTCTCCAAACGAGAACTATTCCTCATCAAGTCTCTAAAGTATTAAACATTCTTCAATTTAGTCCTCATTTCCATACCTGTTAATATTTTTCTGTCTCAATTTCCATATATTATCCATTTTATTTATTAAAAAAATCAAATATTTCAGATTAAGGGCCTGTTGAAAAACAAATAGATACTGCAGAGTTCCAACTGAGAAAAAATTATCCAGAGACTACATTAAGAACTAGTTCATAATTAACCAGACTCAGTAACATCCTAAGGAGTCTGGATTCTTCAAAGATACTCGTGCCTGAATCGAAGAGTCCTCCGAAACATGAACTAACGTTTTGAAGTTTGAAACGAACAAGCCGTTTGTTCTGTGTCCTCTCTCCTCCTTTTTCTCAGCATATTTCTCGAGTGATGTTATGAGCACTTAGCACTACAAGCACCGCCCTTCTCTTTTCCCGCGAATTTCTCTCTCTGCAAAATCTTGTCTTTGACATCAATGAGCAATCCCTTCTTTATCTTTATATCTCTAGAACAACTTGATAACTCTATTGCCTGTTTGGTTTAAGTTTTCTCTCACCCTTATCAAAAGTTTTCCTTTTGCTTCTTTTTTTAGCCGTTACGACTTACGCGTAAAGGAGGCGTTTTTCTTTTTAACAAACAAGAAAACTTCTGTCTATTATTCTTAGTTTCCTTAAAACCATCCTAAATTTTAATGTTAGCGTTTAATGTGCTTCCTAATTATCTCTGTTTCTTTCTTAAAAAAAACTGGATTACCGTTATGTAGTATTGTTGAAGTTGATAAATCTTTGAAAGAAAAGTCTTAATTTTTTCAGGGGTTTTAAGAATTTAATTTAGAAAGTTTTTTTTCCATCGACACACTGTTAAAGACTAAAGATTCCACCCAAGGGGTCCTGGTGTGAGTGGTGAGGGCGCTCTCATCCCTTAAGAGAGGTCAGGGGTTCAAACCCTCCTCTTGTATGGAGCCGGCCATTTGGGGAGCACTTTCACCCCTTCGGAGCCCACCCGGTACGAACGTGGATTAGTCTGGGCCAGCGCTTGGGACACCGCGTGGTTTATACCAAAAAAAGACTAAAGATTCCCCCCACCCCTCTAAAGGGTGGCTTGCTTTTGTTTTGTTTTTTGTTCATCTAGAGTGTGAGAGAGATCATGGTTGAAGTTAAGGAGATCAATTCTAATTCAAAGACAAAGGGTTTAGTTTATTGGACTGGTTTAGTGCCCCATGATGGCATTCGCAATGCAATTCAAAATCAACAAGGGTTTGTCATTCTTCAATTATCTTTCTCTTTTTTGTTTATTTATGTTCTAAATATTAGTATCTCTTTGATGTTTCTGTAGTTTGAACTTAATTCCTGTAGCAGATAAAAGAAATTAGATTTATGAATTTCAGTTGTTTTTGCACCAGCTCTCTCTCTCTTGCTCTCTGTTGAATGAAATATATACTTGAATGATGCTAGTTTTTCTTGTGTTTTAGGAGGATCACTGGTCCTGCCAGACGATCAAGCAAATGGACAGGGGATGAGGTTAGGGTTAGAGGTTTTTTTGTTCAGTCTCAAAATAGCTTTTGTGGCTCTTTTTTCCCCTGTAAAATATTCCATGGTGTTTACCAGAATAGATAGCTCCATTTATGGCATTGAATTGTTTATCTTTCTAGTTTCCCAATTTCAAATAGTTGTCGATTTGTACATGTGAATGGCTGCTTGTTGTTTTGGGATGAAATTGTACCTAGGAGCTGTGCTTATACTGTTTGTAAGGTGTTTCAGCTGCCTTAGAATTCAATTTTCATATGGACAAATGACCTTGCATTTGTTTTCTTGCTTATCAGGATATGATTTTAGCTGATGCGGTCAAAAGATACAATAGCAGAAATTGGAAGAAGATCGGTATGCTCCATCACTATCTCACACTCAGCTTTACTTACTTGTAATAGTTCTATTTTGAATCTGATTAATGGTGAGCTGGCCTGTTTTTTCTTCATGCTTGGATTAATCCCTTTTGTCCTTGCAAGAGTCAATGAAGGCTGTGATCTTCATTAGCTGGTCTTCAATGTCTGTTCCGGCTGAGTTCGAGCTCATTTCAGTTTGGTTTACTAGCTGTCATTGCTGGTGTATTATTCTGATGAAGTTGAGATCTTTTGCAGCTGAATGTGTTCCTGATAGAACAGATGTTCAGTGCCTGCATCGATGGCAGAAGGTTCTTGACCCTAAACTTGTTAAGGGACCCTGGAAAAAAGAGGTGAAATTTTTTTGGTCCTTCATCCCAAAAAAGGAGGTTGTTTTGTTTTTGTATAATCTGTGACCATGACTCATATTTACTTCATTCGTTCACCAGGAAGATGATCTCATTCGAGAGCTTGTTGAAAAACATGGGAACAAAAAATGGTCTCAAATAGCAAAACACTTGCCAGGCCGCATCGGCAAGCAATGCCGAGAAAGGTACTTGAACACATTTCACTTTGCAGAAATGAATTTTGGATCATTCAAATGTGCTTCTTTGTTTGAGAATATTATTATTTGAGAGCCAAGCCCTCGCACGAAATTTTTCAGGTGGCACAACCATTTAAATCCAGATATTAATAGAACTTCATGGACCAAAGAGGAGGAGGCAATTCTCATCAAAGCTCATGGGGCATATGGTAATAAGTGGGCTGAGATCGCAAAGCTTCTGCATGGAAGGTATCTCTACAGGTTTTGTAGAAGAAAAGTTGGTGCTAATACTCAAAAACAGATGACTTTCTGTTTATGCATATGGAAAATCACGTTGTTTTTGTATTTATTGGAAAATACCAGGACTGAAAACTCAATAAAAAATCACTGGAACTGCTCGGTGAGGAAGAGAATAGAATCATATCCAGCTCGTGGTTTGGACCTGTATAGTTACAGGACAGAAGCAGATGGCAAGAAGCTCGAGGTGGGCAAGCAAAGAAATGATCGGGGTATGAACTTGTGCTCGAATGTGGAACCTTGTTCACTGGATTTGGTTCTTGGAAATGTTGGTCGAAGGGATCAGGGCCAATCGGTGGCACCAGATAATGAAATCTGTAAGGAGTGGAACGATTCAGCAAAGTCCACTGGTAGAACTATAAGTACTAAAGCTACTGATGCATGTGGTCTGTCCAGCCAAGATTGCAGAGAAGGTGCTAGTAGTGCATACACATCTGAGTCAACCGACCATTCCTCCATTAATCAGCCTGGAAATATCTGCGATATTTCTTTCGGTGGTCTTATGAGGTCTCCAAATTCACAGGAAAGGACTCGTGAGACTGCAAATACTGTCGATTCATTGCCTTCCGAAGCACTTTCTTCGTCTCTGGATCTCTCTTTGAGCACTCCATTCAGTTCACGTGGATATGATGAAACAATGGGTAACGTTTCTTCTCCCTCTCTCATTTTCGAGCATGTAATCTAGAGTTACTATGAACATTGCCTCTGAAAGTATCTCGAGGTGAATGTGCCTTAGCTACAGGGTTAATGTATAAAGTATGAGGTGTTTTAAAATCACAAAATCAAATCAAGTAACTGAACTGATCGTCATTATTCTCTTATAATGACAGATGAACATGAGAAGAATACAGGGGCAGGAGGACCTAACACCTCGGATAAATTACATCATGGCTTGTGCTATGAGTCACTCCAGCTAAAGGATTTGAATGTTTTCCCGGAAACCGGTAGTTTTCCCAGTACAGATTGCTACATCGGAGGCCCAGGTTCCTTCTCCACTCCAGTAAGCCGTAACAGAGTGTCTCCTAACTGTAGCAGCCCAGAATCCAGATTGAGAAGCAAAGCAAGGAGTTTCAAAAGCACGCCATCAATTATAAGGAAGAGAAGCTCTGTTACTTTGAGACAAGCTGGCTCATCTGACAAAGATGATAATGGTCTCCGATCGCTAGGTTCTTGCTCATCTGACAAAGATGGTGATGATGATGTGGATCTATTAAACAAGAAGCAGCTTTTCCTTTCTCCTCCGAAATCTAAGAAGCTTGAAACTTCAGAAGGCATGAAATCTGTAGAAAAACGCCTGGAATACGCTTTCAACATATAAGTTTAATATACTGTAGGACTAGGCCAGATCCATACCTTCCATAACTTCATCTACATCATCTGAAAAATTTTCTCCTGCTAATTGTGATAACTGACAACGTTGTTTTCAATCTTTCCACTTTCTTTTGGTGCAGCCATTTTTCCTTCTCTTGTAGCTGACCCTCTTATTTGCAGATTGATTAGGATCTACAGTGGATGCACACTGGCATTGCTTTAATCTTTCATGGGTCTTAGGAGTAGTGGGTTAGCAAATCTGTCTTTTGTTTTTCAGAAGAGACGCCATAGCTTCTCCTGGTTTGCAATGAACTAGTGTCAATTGACTCTTTGGCAACTTCTTTTATCAGCAGCGAACGGCTTTTGTGGTAGAAGGTTGTCGATAAAATGACGACCTCTATCATTCCACGTAGAGTGAAGAACAATTTAGGAAAAGTCTATGGTTTTATGGTGATTTTTCTTCTTTTTTACTGGTTATAGAGAAGGGATCCATCCACTAATTGAAATTTCAGAATTATATTTTCCAAACATTATTAATGTATTTTTAAAAAAAATATTTTAACCATGAATTTAAAATTTGTTGTATATTGAATGTTTTTTTTTTTTGAAATATTGTGATGGTAAAATATTGAATGATATATGTTTTAAAAAAATAATATTGAGATAATAATATATTAGAATAACATGAATTAACTCCTTTAACCCGTGAATTAAATCATGAAATCATGATAATACTTAAAATAAAATAAAAATAAAAAATTAGAAAGCTCAATTTTTAATTAACTTTGTGTTGAAAGTTAAAATTGCTTAAAAAATCAATTAAAAGAAAATGAAAAAAAATTACTTAAGCTATGAAACTTGCAACCTGAGTCATGCTCCTCACTAGATTTAGTTAAATGTTTTTTTTTGTTATATATGGGTTTAATGTTCATTTAATTATACAACAACTAGGTGTAAAGTACTTTTTTTGTATGAAATATTTTTTTAAAACAACAACAACTTGACAAACGTGTGGGATTGAATAGCAAAAACAACTTTAATTTTTTAAAACTAATTAACAAAAAATAACATTTTTTTTATTTTAAGTGAAATAATAAAAATAGAACATTGAATAGACAACTTTTTGTGATTGAATACCAATGAATTTTTTTTTTCATAACTAGTTCTATTGGTATTAGACAATTTTTTGGTAGTGGTAAGTGTTTATAGTTGAAGGATTTATGACAAAGAGTGGAAGAAACTTGACCATAATAGCATTTGATTCCAGAATACCTTCCATCCCATGCTTGTTGTGGTTAGCTGATAATTTATGTTTATAAGCTTTTTATAGTGTGATTAAACATGAACATGTATGAAATAATACATGAAACTTGATTAAACCGAGGCTTAACTGAGTTTGAGTTGAGGTTTGACCAAGCTATTTTTGAATGGTCATATTAACTAAAATATAAAAGGTGTGGCTGTTTTACTGTGTAGTGTACATAGCATGTGAGGTGATCTATTGTGGATTCCAACAGTGCACATTCTATTTTATCCTTAATAACCCCTATTGTATTTATTATTGGCTGAGAATAGTTTTGATTTTTCATCTCATTTTAAAATTGTTGCGGTACACCCTACCCGTTAAATAAACCACTCACCGATCTGTCAAAATATATATATTCACATCCCACATGTCATATCAAATCCTATCATAATCTTTCTTATTTATATATTCATCATGTTAGATATATGTGGGCAGATATGATGATGACGTAGCATTATTTATTATTAAAAATAAATTACCATGGAAGGATTGTTTATTTATTTATTGTGGTTTCAGCTTTCAGGGAATGAATTTGGTTCCTCCTGCTGAGTTTTTCTCCCATACGTGCATAGACTGCAATTTTAAATAAAAAATCTCTTTATTTGTTTTAGTTCCAATTTCTTTATTTTTTCAGTTTTATTTTTTTATTATAATTAACTGTATTTTTTATTTTTTATTTTACTCTTTATTTATATATAAAAAATTATTTAGTATTAATTCATTTGGTTTTCTCAGTTCTTTTTGGACAATATTTATTTTTTACCTGTATTTATACATCTATGTTTTTAGTTTTTTATTTTAATTTTTGTCATTTTAATTTTTGTCGAGGTTTTATTTTTATTCTATTTAGTCCTAAAATTTTAATTTATATTGAGGATCATTTTAAAAATAATATTTCTCTGTTTTTTCCATTTGTTCTTTTTTTTTTCTGGTGTTTTTTTAGTTATTTTTATCTATTTTTCAGATTAGATGATTTTATGGTTTTATTGCTTGCGAAATAATAATGATAATTTTAGTGATTATTTTTTTTTATTGTGTTTTTGTAAAAATGTTTTGTTTTTTTAATTTTTTTTGGCAATTTAATAATTTTAATTGTTTGGATAATAATATTGATAATAATTTTAACTGTTATAATCATGATATTGATGGTAATATAGGGATGAATTTTCAATGATATTTTTTCTTTTTGTAGATAGAAATGAACTGCTTATTTCTGTTATTTGGTTATTGCAAATGTTTTCACAATTTATATTTTATTTATTGTATTTAGTTTAAATTGGATTGTAAAATTAACTAATTATAATACACTGAATTCGGTAATTTAGGTATCCGAATCTTCTTGCTTTTTTAATGATAATGATAATTTATGCTGGTGATTTCATTAAAACCTACTAAACAAATAAATTTATATGGATTTAAAATTTATATATTTTATAGAATACTCACATTCTATAGGAATTCTGCATTGTTTTATTATTATTTTCCAAATTTATATTATAATAAAAATAATAATATAGTTAATATCTTTTGCGTTTAAAAATTATGATTCCAGCCGCGACGAGGCGCGGGTAAGTGACTAGTTTACTATTTATAAATAGTAATATGCATGACACTGTTCATAAATAGTGATATGCATGGTACTATTCAGAAATAGTATTTCTTATATTTATTTTTTAAAATATTTTTCAAGTTATAAACAATATAATTCATATATGTTTACAATGGGTGTGACGTGGTGATAGAGGAGTACTGAAGATCTGCACAGCAGATCTCGAGTTCGAGTCAGGGCGTGCATATCTTGTAAGAGTCTGGAACAACCGGGATTTTACTTAGTCACCTGGGCCCACAAAGTATGAATTATAAAAAAGAGAAGTATAATTCATATGAATGATGCTTGATAAATAATATCTTCAATGGGTTAAAGAATACACTCTTGTCTCTCTAGATGTAAAAATTATTATTTTTATTTTCTTGAATTTTTATATGTTCACCACTTGATAAAATAAAATCAATTATTCGCGAGTTAAAAACTGAAATGTCTCTCGTTTTACATGTGTAATTCATACTTGAATCTCATCGGCTAAGAAAAGCCTGATATTTTTTTGATTGACAACCAATGCATTCACGGCTGAAAGTGAAAGAGAAGAAGCGGGAGTTGAGCTATCGCCGACACTGATCCGCCACCATCAACTCATCTGTGTGAACCACCGTGCACAGAAAATCACGATTTTTCCCACTTCAGATCTATTCCGGCCATAAATAAATATATAAATGACACTTCCATCAGTTTCTGCGAGAGCTGAATTGTGACTTATTTATTTGATGAGGCTGAATTGCAAATGAAATTGAAAACGTTATACGATGTGGATGGCTGCTTTAATGGTGTTTTGGCGGCAAGAAGTTGGTCGGCAGTCACTGGAGCCTGGACTTTCAGAGTAAAATAGAAGCCGACAAACTGTGCCCGGGTATCTGTGGGAGACAAGCTCCGATTCTTTTTAAGAGCATGGACAAACCTTCGACGACAGAGATGGAGGGAGCGAGTGGGATTCTTTGCTTGCGCTTGTGCTGTGGAGCTGTTAAATTGTTTTTAAAAGTTTTTTTAGTTAAAATATATCAAAATAATATTTTTTTAAAAATTTTAAAATTATTTTTAATATTATCATATATAAACTATTCAAAAATATTAAAAATTTTAAATTAAAATTTTAAATAAATAATTTTTTAAAAAGTTTTTGAAATGTAATATCATACATAATTTATATGTCTATTTGAAAATATGATTAAAATTATTTTTTAACATGATTTTTATTCAAAAATATATTAAAATAATATTTTTTTAATTATTTTTTTACATCAACACATAATAATAATCTAAAAACATTTAAAATTTTATATTTTTTTAAAAACAAATTTTGAAGTGGATAGAGATATTTTTCTGGCATCTACATCACGAATGGCCAGCTAAGGTAAAATTTAATACGGGACCCACAGTTAGTAATTGTCGTGGATTTAGAAAATGGTATCGTGGAAATAGACTATTCTTAAATAAAACCAGCATGCAGTACTTTGTGGTAATTTTTTTTTTAACATGTGAGCAAAACTAGGTGTGTTATTTGTTTTTGTGTTTTTTTTGAAAATATATTCTTATTTTAAATTATTTTTTAGTATTTTTAAATTATTTTAATGTATTGATATTAATTTTTTTTTAAATAATTTTTAAAGCATTTATAAATAGAGAAACAACTGCTATTACAATCATTGTCATCCATTTGAAGATAAATAAGTAAAATTATTGAGTAAAATTAAGAACTTGAAGAAAAATAAATAAAATTATTGAGTAAAATTAAAAACAATCGAAGCTACAGATACCACATTGTCACTAACATCAAACTGTATGTATCGACTTGTAAATTACCTTATATACGTTGCCTTGACTCTGCCCCTCTCTCACATCTTCTTTTTTCAGGCGCTTCCGCTCAAGCAATTTACGCGCTGTGGCCTTTAGTGCTGTACTAAAAAGAAAAGGAGAAGCCTCTCTTCTTGTCACGGATAAAATAAATCGAGAATGTCAGAGAATGATGTGGAGAAGAAAGTAGCGGATAGATATCTAAAGCGAGAGATTCTTGGTGAAGGTACTTATGGTGTTGTCTACAAAGCCATCGATACTAAGGTAATTAATTTTACCTGGATTTTGTCCCTTAGAACTGGGAATTTTGAATCTTTAGGTTCTGTTTTGCTTGATATATGACAAATGTATAAAGATTGAAGAAATTTTGAACTATTTAGGGTTTGTTTTGTTTGCTTTTAGAAAGGGATAACAAAAGAAAAGAAAGAAAGCAGCGTTTAATTTTGGTTTTCAGGGAGTTATTTTAGTTAACAATATCAATTTAGTTTTACTTAATTTGATCAGATTTTAAGTTGGCATGCATAGGGTAATTGTCTGAAATAAATAAGAAATGGGGGTTTAGGTTACTTTGGATTGTTTTTGTGTTTTTAACTGATAGTTTTGGGCATGTTGCAGACTGGGCACACTGTTGCAATCAAGAAAATTCGGCTCGGAAGACAAAAGGAAGGAGTAAATTTTACAGCACTTAGAGAGATTAAGCTTCTTAAAGAGCTTAAAGACCCGAATATAATCGAGTTGATCCATGCCTTCCCTCACAAAGGGAACTTGCATCTTGTGTTTGAGTTCATGGAGACTGATCTTGAAGCGGTGATTCGTGATCCCAATATATTTCTTTCGCCAGGGGATATAAAATCGTACTTCCAGATGACTTTGAAAGGACTGGCTGTTTGCCATAATAAATGGGTTTTGCATAGGTATTGCATTGTTGTTGAGGAGCTAGTTTGTGATGTTGAGTGTTGCCAGATTTGGTATCAAATGTATTGTGTTTGTGCTTTGCAGGGATATGAAGCCAAATAACTTGTTGATAGGATCTAATGGGCAGCTCAAGCTTGCAGATTTTGGTTTAGCACGTATTTTTGGAAGTCCGGGTCGGAAGTTCACACATCAAGTAAGTGTGTACGTTCAAGCATTTTCAGCTAAAGGATTTTGATAATTAAGGTCTGATATAGTGTTTTGCTTAAGAAATAAGCTTAGTAAACAGCAGTGATAGCTGATCATATGATAGATGACCGGTGTGGAACCAATTCAAATCTTTGTTTATGAACCGTACATAATGTGTCAGGAATGTTGCTGCGATGTATAAATCATCATCACCCCCTCTAAATTTGCACTTCGTATTTTGTTGTCATTTCTTTTGATTAAATCTGCGTCCAATCTTCTTCTCATGCTGATGCAAGATATTCTTTGTTATTTTTGCCTTTCTCATAATTGGGCATTGTTTTGATCATTTTCCTTTCGTCCTGTATTTCAATTTTTTGATTCTCCATTTAAAATTAAACTTGCAAGTTTGAATACCAATGTCCAGGTCTTTGCTCGATGGTATAGAGCACCTGAACTTTTGTTTGGTGCCAAACAATATGGTGCTAGTGTTGATGTATGGGCTGCAGGTTGTATATTTGCAGAGCTGCTTAACCGCAGACCATTCCTACAGGTGATTAGATTTTCATGCTTGTCATAAATGTGGTTCTCACTCTTGAAAATATTCTTCATAGTTTTAGCAGTCATATTAGTTATGCTGTTGGCCTATTCTCTTTCATGTAGAGTTCTATGTGGATTAAAGTTGTATTTTCAAACATTATTTGCAATTGGATCTCTAGCTGTAAAATTGGGAGTGCTATAAACATGGTTTGAAAATAGGATCTCTAGTTAGAGTTCTATGCAGATTAAAGTTGTACTATTAAACATTGTTTGCAATTGGATCTCTAGCTGTAAAATTGGGAGCTTGAGTTCTATAAACATGGCTTGAAAATAGGATCTCTAGTTTAATTCATTGGTACGGTGGCTACCAGCAAACTTTCACTTTAACACATTATTTTCTCATTAAATTTGGAATAGTTTTTGTGATTTTTCACAAAATGTTAACTTAATCCAATGCCTTTCCTCAATGCGAAGACTAATACCCGGGTTAGAGGTTAAGGGACCCAATTCTAACAATGATGAAAGAGGAAATTTTCATGATGAATCTATTTCCCACACTTGGAACTCTTTTCTTGAAAGTCCTTTAACTGCATAACCTGCAATTATGCCTTGTTTTTCTGCTATGGCAATGTGAACTTCATTGTTGGTGTTGGGGCATCAAAAGATGTGGAATGGAAATTCTAAGATGTGTGGTTAAAATGGGCCTAAAGATTCATGTGGAGACTCTGGAATTTTTTCTCCTTCTCCTCCACCTCCTCCTCCTCCTCTTTGGATTTGAGGGATTGGAGAATATAATAAAGAGCAATTTCCAAACTTCACAACATATGTGTTCATGCATTTAAGTTAGTTTCCCAAACAGTAATTCACCAAGAACAGGGATTGGAGAATAAAGCTAAAATTCCTTATTTGTGAATAAGACTTGTATGAATTTTCCACTCCCACCCAGTTATTTTGCCAATATTGTCAATGGACATCAAAGGGAATTCTTGCCTAAAATTTGCTAAATGAACACCAACAACAAGGAATCTCATCTGGCCATTTTCTTTTAAATAATAATGGGGTTCTGCCTTCGTTGTGAATCAGTAGGTATATTCTTCCTAGGTGCTTTATCAAAACTCAGCACATATGTTTTCTTCCTTTTGCTTCCTTTCTAAGAACATGCTGAATAGTGGATACAAACTGATTTTGCTAAAGCTCATTTTATTGTAACATCTAGCAAATCATTTTGATGTTTATCATTTGTATGTCCATGGAGTATTTTGCAATCATCACTTGCAGAACCAGTTTAACTTTTAGAGTTTGACAGGGGGATAGTGATATCGATCAACTAGGAAAGATCTTTCAGAAGCTGGGGACTCCAACTCCTTTGCTGTGGCATGATTTGGAATGGCTTCCTGATTTTGTAGAATATTCATCTCAGATTACACAACCTTGGCGAAAATTGTGTCCAACCGCTAGTGACGATGCTTTAGATCTGTTATCTAAGATGTTTACATATGATCCAAGAACTCGAATTTCAGTGCAACAGGCATTGGAACACAGGTGTGCAAAACTTTCAAATTTGAAGTCTATATTATCATTTTGTTTCCTGCTCTCATCTCTGTTTTGCTTCTAGGTATTTCACCTCCATACCTCTGCCCACAGATCCAGCTAAGCTCCCAAGACCAGCTCCCAAGAGAGAATCACACAATCCTAGAACTTCGGATTTAAATGATGGTCCTGTTGTCTTGTCACCAAAAAGGAAGGCAAGAAGAGTGATGTCAGATCGTGAAGGGTTTGATGGAAATTCATTCCAAGTTGATAAGGTTGATGAACGCGGTGGTGAGATTAGATGGGCAGCTGGGGATAACTCTGGCAGGAATGAACCGGTGCTGATGTCAGTAGATTTTTCTGTCTTTGGTTCAAAACCAATGAGCAGACCTACAATTAACAGGTAAAATTATCTCTATGAAGAATTACTTCAAAATGGTTAAACCATGTCTTTTTTCCCAAAAAAATAATGAAAGCAAACAAGGTTGCAGCCCGTTAAACTTGAAGGTGGAGTTTAGATTTATATTCCTTGTTTCATTTATTTTCACAAGAAGTTTCATATTTGACCTAGAGCCCAAGGCGTCAAGTTTTCAAATTATGTGGGCATAAGCTTCAAAATTTAAATAAGTGCTTGTGGGACTGTTTTTATATTTTCCCTTTTCTCTTCTTTTTTCTTGGGGATTACGGTGGAGGCTAAGCTGTGTAAAATTGAATAAGGCTAGGAGCACTACATAAGTTGGGAATGTACAAGACAGGCTTCATTATTATAAAAAAAAGTGACATTGAATTAAATGACCAAAAGCTAACCTGATGGTGGGATTTGAGCATTTAATCCAATTCATTTTACTCTTATAAGGTTGGAAATTTCACTTGTAAACTTGGGGTGGAAACAAGGTTGATTAATGAAACTTAGGATCAACTCTCTTGTGATTCAAAGTACCGTGAAATTCATGACAGGTAGCTAGAGAGGCTTATTTTTTCCCTCCCTTTCTGAAGGTTTTTTTTTTTTTTTTTTGATATTACTGAGAATTACTATAAATGAATCCCACAAATTGAATCATTTATTTGTGTCATGATTCTCTTACCATACAAGCTCACTGTTTGAATTTTAATATGATCATTAAACAATCATAAATAGACGGGAAAGGCATCTAGAGAAATAAAATGATGGCTGTGGATTATAAAAATATCATTTAACTAACTAAATAAAACTAGCTTACCGAAAAAAAAGTAGGTAAATAAAACTACATTAGATTCCAATTCCATTTTGTTAATGTGAAATAAAAAGTGAATTAGATTTGTATGATCATTAACTTTTTCCCCGGAAACTAAATTCATTGTCTGAGAAATGCATTGTACTCAACCTATATATCAGGCTTATACCTTGCCTCACATAACCTTGCCTTCCACCTTTTGGAAACACAAATACAGGTAAATATGCTCTTGAGACACTCCCTCCCACTCCCTTTGTTCAGTAAAACTAGTTCTTTTGATGATACCATAATGTTTAAGGAAACTGCAACACATGCATCCAGACATTCAGTTTGCAATGATAATTCAACTTTACTCTCAGTGTTCTTAATATGTGTTGTTCTTTCTTCCCTGGTGCAGTGCTGACAGATCTCATCTAAAGAGGAAACTGGATCTTGAATTCCAGCATCCTGAATAAGAATCGTTTGTGTTACCCTTACTGGATTTGACAATTTCTATAGAGGTCGTGTTATTTCTGGTCCTGCATTTATGACGAATGCTGTGACTTTCTTGAGTTCGTTGTAATTATATGGCGGCATCTCCCTTTCTCATGTTGGTGTGCCAGATCCTCCAATTGGCTATTTTCTGTCTAGAAATCATAAGGAAGCATCACACTACTAATCATTGCTTTTCTTGTGGCTGGGAAGTCATAAATAGTTGTCAAACAAGAGAGAGAGAGAGTGAGAGAGACATATGGCTCCTTAATTTTTTCGGAGAATCTACACTAGTTTATGATTGGTCAAAATTTTGAAGTCCGAACACATTTTTAACTGTATTCTATACTTAAGAGAAGTTGGACAATTGCTCACCGTAATTACTTTCCAATATACATTGTGTTTATTGATGAGTGTACTTGGTTTCTCTTGGTAAGCTAAATAAGAAAATATTACAAGGCACCTCATGTTTTTATTTTTTATGTTCTTTCTTATTTTTTCATGTGATTTTGTTCGAGAATGTTTCATCTTGATATGAGAGTGAGCCTGTATCTAACTTTCATATAGTCTCATTATTAAGCAATTTAGTGCCTGTTATTTGCAGTTTATATGAATGTCTAGTCTTGATTTCTACATATAGTTTGGGATTTGGGGAATTTTCTTTGATGAACTGAGGATTTTTGATGGACAAGTTACATAATTAATTTATTGCAATGCATTTTAGATCAGGTGGTTCTTATTAAGCTGATTGCTGAGCAATCTAGCTTGCAAGACTTTGCCCTAGAGACAATGATGAACTATGATGACAAAGACCAAACAAAGAATGAAAGCACGTTATGCAGTTCTTTATTTGTTGTTCCAAAAATAAAATTTAAACAAGATTCCTGCTTAAGCAACCTAGCCTGCTAAACCGTGACCTTTGGATTGAATGTGGTTTGACAAACCCTATCTCTTCTTCTTTTCCTTTTGAATTTCTGAAATATCATATTTGATTTTGAAATGATTATCTTATCAGAGCAATGTGAGTGGCAGTCGGCACAAGATATGAAATGTGTCTATATATATATGTACAGTGCTAGGTTGTGCTCACTGGTCATCATATGAGCATTTCTAAAAAATATAAACATAAAAATATACATGAAATATTCTCTTGTTAGTTTTTTGTCCATGCAATCATAATGAAAACGCGTACACGTTCTTTTATGAAATATTCCTGCAACAGACATTTTTATTTATCTATTTATTTGTCAAAAACTAGGTACATAACTACTTCGCATATGTTAGGTCTGCCCTGCGAAAGAATTCTCTCACTCAAAAGCTTCAAACTTTTCCCTGGTTGACATTGCAGTCAATATTGTTCAAGAAAGGAAGAACATATTCACATGTTTATCGTGATGCTTGAATCTTAATTTTAATGCAGAGAGTGAGATTTTTCAAAATTTGGGAGTGCCAAGATGCTCTGATCCCTAAACCTAGGAATGGCAATCATATGGAAATGAAATGCAATGCTTCTGATATATTTTTTTTGTTCATTTCATTCACGTTTCGATAAATGGAGATGCTAACCACAACTGGCTGCTTTTTGGAGCGTGTGATTGTTCCGAGGGCAAAACTACAAGGGCTCTCAGTATTCAAAATCAGACCAGCAGATAGCTCCAGCCCCATTGCAATATTCAACGCAGCGTTTGACATTACTAATCAAAACGGTTCGTTTTGATGACCTCGAGTGGAGAAGCAACGGTCATATTATTTGAATCCATTGCACCATCAGCCTTCTTTCCCCGCATCTTCTTCCTTCTCCTGTTGAACTGTAACAGTTTCTTTGGTGGTTATTGCAGGCATAGAAAATGGGAGAAAGATGACGAATTTTCGTTTACCCTTGCTTATTGACGGGTTTTTAAAGGTTAACTATTATGAACAAAATCATCAAAAGATTTAGGGGTAGTAGAAAGGCTTAATTAATATATGCAAAACAATCCGTGGTTTATGAAATCTTAGATGATAAAATCGATAGCTTTAAGTGAAAAATTATGATAAATGAAAGAATGGATCTTAAATTCTAAGAGTAAGAGTGTTTTTTCTTGTTTTTTTTTTTTTTAGTAACCGGGGTGTCCGGTCCAGCTTGCGCGCACCTCGACTATTCCCCGGACCCACTGAACATCCTGCAAGTCCAGTGAGTATGTAAAGCACCGCAGGGGTGACAGGCGTACCGGGCAGGGATCGAACCATGGTCCCTAGAAGGGGGGCGCCCTCCAACTACCGCTGGGATAGACCCGTGCTGGTGTGTGTTTTCTTGTTTGCTATGATAAGTGCTTGGGATTTAAAAATATCAATACTTAGAGAATATAAATAACAAACTCTTTACCTAAGCGATTCAAGGGGGTATTTATAGCCTATGAACCCTCATGTTTTGCTGGAATAGAGGGGTTGAAGAGTTATCTCTCCTGGTAGCATTAACGGAGAATAAATATCCCTTACACAAATTTAATACGAGACAAATATCCATTACAGAACATTAATAGTATTGGAGATATAGTAAATCCTTAAAATACTTTTATTCACCTAGGAAAAGGAGATGAATATCCTTAATGTTAATATTTTATGTTAAGAGTAATGAGAATAAACAAATAAAGTTTTATGGTCCAACACGAGACCTCTAATGATATCTAGAACAATTGGGCTAGGTCTAGATATCATCTTTCATTGACCAATGAGGGTTGATAAACTTGTCTAAATTTAATGATTTGTTAGTTGATTTTATTTGAGATTGTCCTTTGAATTATTAAGAATTAGACATGCAAATTTTTTCAATTATTTTCATTACAGCTGCAACTGGCTGATGGAACCACTGTTCCCTCAGAAACCAGTCATTGCTACAGGTGTATCTATCAGAGCACATACACGGTCAAAGTTCAGCCTAGAGAATGGGGAGCAATATGCACTCATGTTAATCAATCTAATGGGGTATCTTCAGTTGATTACTCACAACGAATCCAAATTTTGTATATAATACTCAGAAAAATTTAGTCAGTCAATCTTCACTGGATCAAGACCTAAATCAGAAAAATATATGAGCCAACATTTAACATATAGTACAGAGTAGTGTCCCGAAGAAAACATACATTTCAGATCTCAAGTGTAATAAAATGCAATGCAAATGGAATAACACTTCAAATTTTAACAAATCCTGTATCCTACTTGGTAGCCTGGGAAATAATGTTGCTTAACGAACTGGCCTGCTCTTTTGCAGCCTCCACCAATGAATCCTGTAGTTCAAACAAGGTAGCACTTGGATATCCTGACAAATTAACGAATCAAGAAATTGTCAACGGACAAGAAGAGGCGGTACCTGAGCAGCTATTAGCCTAGCCACTGTTTTCTTGCTGGACTCTTGAAGTTCACCAGCGATCAAAAGCTCATCCAATGCATAGTAGGCCTTCAATGTTAAAGCAGCAAACAAATAAATAAGCAAAGAAACTTTCGTACCCATGCATGAGACAAATGAAATATGCTTTATTTACTGAGACATGTTTGGAACAAACCACTTACGACCACTTACGGCATTGTACTGCTTACAGCATGGGGTAAACCAAGATTAACTTTGAAGTGCTTGAAACTAAAAATAAGTTGAAATGAAAAACAAGCAGGCATACCTTATGGAAGTTGAAGATCAAGTCCAACTCACAGACCTGGAAGCAAATATAAATTGTTGAATTATTAATAAATGTGAACCATTGAATGGGAACTAGAATGCCAGTCAAAAAGACTTTGCAGCCCTTACAATAAACCAGAGTCTAAGGTCACTCACACTGCCAAAGTATCGGTCCAGAATCTCAACATAATGGTGAATTATTTCAAGGACCTCTAATTCGTTGTCCTCCTGATCAATGCCCATGCAAAAGTAAAGGCTAGCATACCTGGATGATATGCACATTGGAACCAACAAAGTTTATCAGCTCTGAGATGGATGGACAAACATATTCCAGATATTCACTGCAAAACACTGAGTCATATTCTAGCTTTACCTTTTATAAACAACTTTGTGTCCTCTCCATTCAACAAAATTACAGAGCTTGGGCCCTCGAGTCAAAATTACTCCACTGAGTTCACGGATGACCTTCTCAAGGTGCATTAAGATATAAATAAGTATTGATAATAATGTAAGAAAATGCAGATTAATTCCAGAGAAGTATCAAAAGAAAATTGTTCAATATACAGTTGAGCAGTATAAAATAGGTATTGCATGGACCAAAAACTCATTAACAAGGTAGCATTTTAAAAACATACATATCTAGGGGTTGATGATCTACAATACAGCAATCTCAAAGAGAAGATATTATTGACATTACCTTACTCCTTTCCTTCTGTGTATAAGGTGAATACCATTTTGTCAATCTCACTTTTCCTTGTCGACTAATGAGAAGTACAAATTGAATCTAAAACATACAGGAAGATGAGCATTAAAACCATCATTAACATAGAAACTTTACACTTTACAATAGCTGAAAACAATCCTAATCATCGCAATTCTGACACCACAGCTAAAACCTTATTTCATGCCTAGTAGAACCCAGTACAAACAACCAGTCAGCTCAGCCCTTAAGGATCCTCACTAATCAATCAGTTTTCAATAACATAGACGGAAAATTGAAAAGAAACCCTTGATCCCAAATACGGTAAAAATCGACGAGAAAAACAAAACAAACCGTCAAATGTTACTATCAGATCTAAACTCTTGTACATAATAAAGATGAATATTGGATAAGTCAGCACCAAATCCCAATCACATTCAGTGTTCTCTTTAACATTACAAACACCTCATCTAATAACAAAACCCAGTACATACAAAGAGGAAAAATGAAATGGGAATTCAAAATATAAAAAAGAAAATGGGTTTTCAATCTAAATATTACCATTTTGTTAGTGTTGAGCAATTCGGTGATTGCCCCAGCAACCAAAACCTCCAAAAAAAACGCAGAAAAGAAGAGAAGATAGAACTGAATTCAGCAGATGGGTCTGCTGTTAATTGAAGCCCCACCTTGCTGCTTGCTTTTACCTTGAAAATAAAAAAGGTGCCAGCTTGAAGTTTCTGATCTGGACGAAGACGGAGAAGGGAAGTGGTGAAGTGGATTTTATCGGGCTGGGCTTAGAAAGATGTTTTCATTTTTGATAATGGCTTTTATTTGTTCAGGTCTGTGGGCTCGATCCATTCAAATCTGTATACATTCCCCCTTCGGGGTGAAGTGCTCTCTCCACTTGCCTGATTGCTGACCATGAGTTAGCTGCTATACCATACAAAGTGAGGTGAGAGATATAGCTGCTGTAAAACAAGGTTTAAAATCCTTGCATGTGTTCTGGTGTTACTTATACCATCTAAGCTTGCAGACAATGGAGTTTTATATATTCTTATTTTCTTACCTTTCTCTTCTTTTTTATACCTGAAAAATGTATTTTATTGGCCTAGGTGAGTTAGTAAAATACTGACTATCTCTGATTTTTATAAAGAATACATGTACTAACTTGAACTCAAAATCTGTTATACATGTACTAATTTAAAAAAAAATCTGTCAGAGGAACGAGCAGCTTCATGAATTCACATTCAATGGAGTTACGGCATCATTGATTCTTTAAGAAGCCTTCTTTGCCTAAATCAAACGGGCAAATAGGAAAAACGAACAAGATATGATCAGTTAGAAGAATTGTCGGAATGGTAACGGTGGCAAGACAATGAATATATTTCTAAGATTACATGGAGGCTCATCGATATATGTATCTGTGAATGAAAACAAAATTCCTTCCTTAATTGCTCTTGTTTTGAGTAACCCTTGAAAGCAGGTTATCAATTTCGTTTTGTTTTGGCTGTTTAGGCTGATATATTTCATATCAGTTAAAAAAAAGATAAAATAATATTGTTTTTATCTTGGTTTAAATTCCATTTCATTCAGGATTTTTTAGCCAAATACTAGTCGAAACATTCATGTTTCATTCTGCTCGTTCTGTTTAAGGTAAATAGTATTTTTTTAAAATAATAAATAATTTTACAATATCAATCATATCTTTTAATTTAATCGTTAGATTTAAATAAAATTTTACGAGTCTCTTGACATATATATATATATATATATGTGTGTGTGTGTGTGTGTGTGTGTGTGTGTGTGTGTGTTATGTTAAAATTTCAGAGCAATCAGAAAATGTAATGACCTTGCGAGATTGATGATTATATTCTCATAATATTTATACATGTTTATAATTTTGTTCAGAAAAATAATTTTATTATATTTTTATTAGATTAAATTGTATAATTCTAAATAATTTTATTTTTAGATTTGAACTATTTTTTTAATTAATAAATTTAATATATATATATATATATATATATATATATATATATATATATATATATATATATATATATATATATATATATTACAATCCCGAAATATTCCGTTATAATAAAAAAAACAAATCACCATCCATAATGAAATTGACAACGAAAGAGACCTCGCTTGCCTTCGCCAAGTAATTAATATCCAGTTATTAGAGTCTCGTGCCTTGTTGTTTCCACCGTGAACTCACTTGATAACGTGCTAGTCTCTCTCTCTCTATTCTATCATGGAGAACTGTTTTATTGGTCTAGATAGCTTCTCTTCTTTTTTTTTTTTTTCTCGTATATAATTATATTTTAAATTTATTTTTATGAAAGATAAAATAAATATTTTTTATTTATTTTTCGAAACTTTTTATCTAACTAACTAACTATATATTAAATTCACTGTTTAAAAACCACCACAAAAAATATTTTTCTAAAATCATAACACCAAAACAGAAGGTTTCAGGCTTTGGTCTAAGAAAGATTCCAAATTTAAGGAATTGAAAAACACTGAGAAATGACAGAAACCTCATCTTCTTCTTCTTCTTCTTCTTCTTCTTCTTCTTCTTCGGCAACAACAATCATCTCCAAAGACTTACCTTCAGAGCATGTCTTGGCAGTCGAAAGGTTTTTTGAAGGAGTAGGAATCCATGCCTCTCCCCCTCAGAACTCCACTTCTAAAGACTTTTATTCCGATCTCTTTCGCGACCTCTTCAAAGTTAACCATGTCCAACGTGGCCGTGTCTCCTGTATCGTCCCTGTCTTGCCTGTTGTTGGCGTAAGATTTTCACTCTTCCCTCTTGTGTTCAATTCATCAAGAAATTGGATTGAAAAATAACTTTTTTTGTTACTGCTCTAGAATTACTATAATGGGCTACATGGAGGCGCTGTTGCAGCGATAGCAGAGAGAGCGTCCATTGCTTGTGCTAGAACTGTTGTGGCTGATGATAAAGAGCTCTTTCTTGGTGAATTAAGCATCTCTTACCTCTCTGCAGCAAAGCTAAATGTGAGCTTCTCTTTTGGTGCATGCCATTTCAGTTTCCTGCTTTTGCATTTGTTTTGTTGTTTAGTTTTTTAAATTCGTTCACTTGCCAGGGCAACCTCTGTGTCTGAGTTTCTTGGAGCAACTAATTTATTTGTGAATATTATATATGGGTTTCACATGCTTCAGGATTTTTATCTAATTTACTACAATTTAAACAATTTATCTTGACAGGAGGTGTTGGTAGTTGAAGGGTCCGTATTGAGGGGAGGAAGGAATTTGACGGTAGTTGCATCTGAATTCAGAATCAAGAACACCAAGAAGTTGGTTTTTACTTCTCGCGCTACCTTCTATCACATCCCCGCTGCCAAGTTATGAAATTTCTGCGGTTTTACATATGATCTTGTCTGCAACTTTTTGAATGCTCTGCCTGTAACCTTGAATAAAGCCTTTTCATTTGTTCAATAAGAATGAGATGCCCATGGCTGTACTCTGATATCCTGTCGCAGATAGAATGTGTTTATGAATGTGATGGTGAAAGGGGATGTTGGAATTTTTGAATCGAGTTCATTATCATGGGTCGGAGCTATCTTTTGCTTGTTTTATCATCATAGAAATGTTCAGCAGTGGATCCAAGCTCAGGTAAAAAGGATCTTTCTTTCTGAAGGGTAAACGTTGAAACAGAAAAACACTCATAAAACTGTGGAATTTCGATGCCTCATCTGGCATTTTTGAACTGATTTCTTTTCAATGATGACCAGTAGAATAATTTTGCTGTATGAAGTATGGAAAACTTACTCTAGGGATAGTTTTTCCTCCTGCCAAGGACCAACTTCCCCCCCGCAAATTGAAGTGGTGAATCGTAAACGGGAAAGAAAAGAAGAAGCTGAACTGGATTTCTGAAACAGGACATGATAATCCTAGAACAAAGCGAAAATTCACTCAGCAAGAACATGGCAACGATTAGAGCTCTTACATTCACAAATTCAGTACTTTGTCAGTCATTTCTGGTTCGCTTCCACATTCAGCATCTTTTACTGCTGCATTCTAGTCTTCTGTAATATTATCCATGTCGATACTTGTTTCTATGAGCGATTTGCTGGGAAAGAGATTACAAGGTTTCATCATCTTCACTCGAAAACTCACTTGGTTGATAAATCAATATCCAACTCTAAGACATTGTTTTTATTATTATTATTATTACAGTCCAGTCCTAAGATACAAGTGTTTACTTAACTGGGGAGTTCAACTGACAGGCTTATCAAGGATACAACCACCCGTACCAGCAGGGCTGTGGCTCGGTGGTTGTTGGGGAGTATCCTCTTTCATTCGATCAGGTTCGAGTTTCAGTGAGAATGGAGCTGGAGGGTTCCTCCCTTCTTGTCTCTCCTGGGTCCATCCTTGCTCGGTATGCCTATCATCCCTGCGGTGTCTTACACGCTCACTGAGTTTGCAGGATGTTCAGTGGACTCGGAGAATAGTTGAGGTGCGTGTAAGCTGACCCGGATATCCCGGTCAAAAAAAAAAAAAAAAAAGATACAACCACCCGTCTATGATTAAGCGTAGGGCTCGCACAATTAGGATTTCTTTGTTCTATAACTGGCCGCTATTCCTATTCTAATTTCGAAAGAGCAGAGGAAGATTGTCAACAGAAGCTCTTTCAGAGAAGGCCGGAAAAGCCCTTTATTTTTTATTCAGAATATATTAAGTAATATTTTATTTTAAAAAATAATATACACATAAAATATAAAAAAATAATTTTTTAAAAAAATATTGTAAAAAAACTCTAAATAAGTTTTTAGGAAAGTTATTATTTTTAAAAGTTATTTCAACAAAAGTCGTATAGTATAATATTATACAAAATTAAATGCAAGGAGAGAAAGTGAGAAAATGATCATAGAAAAAACGCTGATTTGAGGCCGAAACGACATCGTTGAAAGCTAGTTTATCCATAGAGGAAAAAAAAAGCACTCACAGTTGCAGAGCTAAGAAATGGCCACTCTAGCTCATCATCTCTCACTCCTCTCAAAACCATCACCACCATCACAACTCAAAAACCTCTTCTTCACCATCCCTAGAACCCGGTTAAACCCACAATCCAAACCCACTCGGTTCAAATGCTTGGCCAGCCAAAGCGGGTTCTTTACTAAACTAGGTCGCTTAATAAAAGAAAAGGCCAAAAGTGATGTTGAAAAAGTCTTCTCAGGTTTCTCCAAAACCAGAGACAACCTTGCTGTCATTGATGAACTCTTACTGTACTGGAACCTTTCTGAAACCGACCGTGTCCTCGACGAACTTGAAGAGGTTAAGGAAATGCTTAAATTCTGAGCTTTTTTGTAGAAGCTAAAGGATGAAACTTTTGGTTTATTTTATATTTGGGCTTTGATTGTAGGCTTTGTTGGTGTCTGACTTTGGGCCAAGAATTACTATTCAGATTGTGGAGAGATTGAGGGAGGATATATTAGCAGGGAAGCTTAAATCAGGGAGTGAAATAAAGGTATTTATTTGATTACTATAAGTGTCGATTTATTCAGCTGTTCAGAAAAGATTGGCATTTGAATTGTAATGCTTTTTGTTTGTAGGATGCACTAAAGAAGAGTGTGCTGGATTTGTTAGAGAAGAAAGGGAATAAAACTGAGCTTCAACTTGGATTCAGGTTCTGATGTTTTTTTGTTTTTTGTTTTTTTATAACTCTTTGTTGCTGTGCGATGGTAAAGTTTGTTTTTTTCGTTTGGAGCTGATATGGTTAGTGTTGTGTTATCAGGAAACCGGCTGTTATTATGATAGTTGGTGTTAATGGAGGTGGGAAGACAACATCTCTTGGTAAGTCAAGAATCGAGCTTCTAATTTTTGGTTTTGAATTGAATTTTGGAAAAACGAGGGTGAATTTTTTGAGTTATCAGAATATTTACCTAAGCCAATCAATGAATGTCAATTTTTTAATGGTTTCTGGTAATGTACACGTTGAGATAAGTATGGCCCTGATAAGGAAGTTGGTGAAGTATCACGAGGTAAATTGTGGGGTGGTTTGAGTTGTAGATTTTACCTGGAAGCTTGGGGAGGTTTTATTACTCTTTTGAGAAATTCAAGGTCTTTCTTGAGTTTTTTCTATATATATATATATTGTTTCCAGTCGTCGCTAAAGAAATATGATCTCATTTACTTTTGCTGCAGGAAAGCTAGCATATAGATTGAAGAATGAAGGGGCAAAGGTGAGATTTTGTTTGCCTTTTCTGCAATGTGATAAATGCCTTTACGCAGAGAGAGAGAGAGAGAGAGAGAGAGAACACTAGAAAATTGGTATTTATGTAATTTTTAGAGCTGAATTGAAGATAATATTAGTCAAAGTTTCAGGCAATTGATTTTGACATCTTAAGGAAAATGTGATTATGGAGATGAGGACTCAAAGTTTTAATGAATATGCTGTTGAGTTTTTTCTAATATCTCTCTATGATTTTGTTTTACCAAATACCGATACCGTCTATTGATTCTACTGATATGGATTAAGATTAGATTTATCTCGGAGAATGCAAAATCTTCATCCTTGTCCCGCATTTAAAGTTCATGGTCTATGTTTCAAAAAGACTTACATCAAACAAATTCCTTGATGATTGTGTTGTATGGACTGAAACTATGGATGTAGCGCAATGTGGACTGTAAATTTTTTATAATTTTTTCTTCTTCAAAATATAACATTTATTCTTCCTTTTTGCTGTATCGTACTATTCTGGGTTAAACTAGGACAGAGAATCTGTCGTATGTCCAAATGTAGAAGAAAATTCAGAACTGCCCTTTATTTGAATATTATGTTATAGATCTTCTGGAAAAGAATTGCCATGAATTCCTTGAATAGATAGAATTATCACAGGGGATTAGAAAATTGATGTTGTCTCCTAGGGGAGTGAATAAAGTTAATATCAGCAATTGTAGAGGGTGTACCAGGAAGTGCAGTCGGAGTACTATACTATGTTCAGGGATCTTGCTGAAGTACTTGTGCATGTGTAACTTTTTTCTTTCCAGCTGAATTGTTGCTTAGGTTATCCTTTTGTCTGCATGATACTTTCAAAAACAGAGATTTTCTTATCCATAACAGGTCCATCTTTATTTCCTTGTGCTTTTGCTATTGTTCCAGATACTGATGGCAGCAGGTGATACATTCAGGGCAGCTGCCAGTGATCAGTTGGAGATATGGGCTGAAAGAACTGGGTGTGAAATTGTCGTGGCTGACAAAGAAAAGGCCAAAGCATCATTAGGTAGACAACTGAATCTCTGATGAAATTATTCTCTTCTTTAGCTTTTACCAATCCTTAAAAGTTTGAATAACTTGGTATAGCTGCTAACATATGATCTTAAAGTGTTTTCTGAATAGTTATTTCTCAGGCTGTAAAGAAAGGGAAAGAACAAGAATTTGATGTTGTTTTGTGTGACACATCTGGACGTAAGTCAATGGTTATCCCATGATTAGCTATCAACTTTATGTGCTTTCTACCTGTTATATTTGATATATACCTACTTGTCAGGTCTCCACACTAATTACAGCCTCATGGAAGAGTTGATCGCATGTAAGAAAGCTGTTGGCAAAATAGTCCGTGGTGCACCTAATGTAAGCTCAAAATAGTCCATCGTATTAGCATTGAAGTGCTTCGATGCATCCTGTAAATCTTTATAATCATGAGTTCATTGTGATGTTTCGTATTCAAGTTTTTACTGCTATACCATTGTTTCTGTCTCCTACACCATATTTCATGGTTAATTTACAAGTTTCTAATCTGATAAGTTTTAGCAGAAATCTTAATCCCTTGAAATCTTTTGCCCAATGTTTTGTAATCACGGCTCGATATGGAATTTTGAGATAAGATATATGGTTATGATCACTGGTTATGGAAAGTTCTTTTGCTTGAGTTGAATATCGAAATTCTCTGCTCTGTCATTCCAAATATCTGATTTGATTTGAAACACCAATTTTGTAGATTTGTGAAATGCCATTTCTTAAGATTTGCAGGAAATCTTGCTAGTGTTGGATGGGACTACTGGTTTGAATATGCTTCCGCAAGCAAGAGAGTTCAATGAAGTAAATCCCTATCTCATATTTCTCCATCAAGCGTGGCTTGTTATTCATTGTTTTCATTAAGATGATTTAATTCCTTTTCCGAAACGTGATTATACCCCTTTTGGGACTTGTGAATACATATGCATGTTCTGGAGTTTTGGGGAGGAAACATTATCATGAACATGATGTTGATGATTTACTCCGGAAAAAAATGCTCTGCATTGCCAAGGACTGAGCTTAAACAATAGATGGAATTCTTGTAGAATAGAAATTAACAAAATATTTTAGTAATTATCTCTTCATTTATAATTTTCATGTTCTCAACTTCCTTGTGGAAATTTTTGTGCCTGTGATACTTTTTGGAAGAAAGGAAAGAAGATTCTTAGAGCTTCCAGATGAATAATCCAAAAGAAGGACAGGAGAGAGGCCAAACCTAACAACCTTATTAAGGAATGAACAATTAGACAAGTTGCTTGCAACACACTCACCTATAGCTTTTGTTTTTTCATTTATGTAAAGTTTCCCGATTACCATGCTTTGATGCTATTATTCTTTCTTCAAGTGTCAAACATCTCGTTTGAGTCTTTAACATGCAACTGCACTGACAGGTTGTTGGAATAACCGGTTTCATTTTGACAAAACTCGACGGTTCTGCTAGAGGTGGCTGTGTGGTATGCTGCAGTCTCAATGGATTCCTTTTGGTTCATAATTTTGGTAATTAATGACAGCATTACTTTTCTTATGCAGGTCAGTGTTGTTGATGAGCTTGGCATCCCTGTAAAGTTTGTGGGTGTTGGAGAAGGTGTGGAAGACCTCCAACCCTTTGATGCCGAGGCTTTTGTTAATGCCATTTTTTCTTGAGGCAAGTCAGCATCATTTGACATTACACGGCAAGTTGCTGAAAAATCTTGGATACTCGACCAACTTAATGAGCGCTCCACCCCAGCCGGCGTGCCCGCCGCCCCTGACTATGGTTGCATCGAACAAAGTGGCTGCCGCTACATGCCAAATTATATGTTTGAAACCTGTAGGGAACACTAGTTAAAATGATACTTGTGAATTGGAAGGCAAAGAGAGGTTTTTGAGATGGTAACTCCGTTTTCTTTGTCATTAGAGACCATCATCCAGGAAATGAGCCGCTTCTATTCAATTGCATGTATTTTTGTAGCAAGTGGCAGTAATCGGACCCAAATCCCTTGGACTGTTCTTGAAGAACCGGAACCGAACCTCGGTATGTGAAAGTGGTTTGAGAATACCCTTGACGACAAAACTACAAAAAAGAAATTGCAGGGATGCATGTGCAAACGGGGCGAAAATTAAAGGACGCACATGTAATTGGAATCAATTTCAACACATCTCTGTCATAACAGAGAATGGTCTTCAAATCATTTTCTCTCACTATAAGAGCTTCAAATTCTAACATCCAAATTTCCATCCAAGAATCTTCCGAGCTAGCTCCACCGCCGTCTCCAACTACCATTGAGACTCATAAGCCAAAACCTGCGTCTTCAACTTTAGTTCACCCTTTCGTGGAAATTATTAGTCGTCTGAACATCCACGGCACCATCTACCTGTAAAATTCATAAGATCAAATATTTTTCTAATTAAAATGTCTCCAGCTAAACATCCATTTCGTTGTTCAAATGCTAGGAAAAGGGGAAGATAACACTATCCAATTTCAACACACGTTCACTTGACCACCATCTTCCCCTTAAAACCGTAGGAATTAGATAGTGGTATTTGAATATTTCATCAAGTTACTGGAAATTGATCATAATTAACTCCACATGCATGGCTTTACGCCAGGCTACCAGAAAGAACATTTCAGGAATACAGAACACTTCGATTATCACGTCAAATGAGTTCATAATATATAATCCAGGAGCAGGTATCCACTAGCAGCCTGCAGGGCAGATTTTCTCATCCGTGGACCAGGTTTAAAAACAAAATCAGCACAAAAAAACTATACGATAACATATAGGTTGCATTGCTCCAAAGGGTGCAATCTATATATTCTTTTAAAAATTAGGTGTGTTTAGAAAAATAATACTGAATTATAGATTATATTTTTCACAACCACAGCCACATGAATTATGAACTTGTGTTATGTTTTCTTAGGTTATGTTATTTTTTGAAGACTTAAAAAAAAAAACAATAACCTTTGTAGTGGGGTCCAAGTTTGATTGCCCATAAATTCCTCCCCCGGACTTGAATAAAAACAATAACCTTGGTTCAAATTGCTCCTCTGGCGTGTTTAAATTAACAAAGCCGATCCACTGACGGTTTACACGGCGAAAGCCTTCCGCCGAAGGGACAGCGAATTTGCATGTCGGAAATGCCGACCACACGTGCTGTTTGGTTCCCCGAGAAGTTATTTGAAACTTGAACAACGTTTTTTTTTTTTTTTTTTATCAAAACGAACAAAATAAACCCTGACCTCCATGTTTCAATTGTTTTTTACATAATAAAAATGGATGTATCTTATAGACTACAGGGTGTTTTTCATTACTTTTTAAAATTATTTTTGAAAATAATTGAATTTATTATTATTTTTTCTTTAAATTAAATATTTTAAGTATTTTTATATCATTTTCATGTGATAGTGCCAAAAATAATTATTTTAAAAAAAATATATTATTTTAATATATTTCTAAATAAAAAATACTTTTAAAAACAACCTCAACTACACTTTTCAACATGTTAGACATCAAAATATTAAAATGTTTGATAGCTTATTAAAAAATTCATATCACCTGTTAGGTGGATTAATCCTTAAATCATCTGATAATTTCAATAATATTTTTATTTTTATATCGAAATATAATTCAATTTAGGACTCCCATATATTCATTAGGCCCTATTTTATTAGTCTTTAATTTAAATATAAGTAGATGGTCAGGGTTTCCATGCTATGACTTGTAATTATCAATAAATTTTAAATGCAATAACTATATAAATGAATATTGCAGGAAAGTTGTAGAATTTTCTCCTCGGTATTCTATTCTTCTGGAAGAAAATTAAACGTTGAAGTAGTTCTTGAGTTTTTCCATGCAATTTCTTTTAATATATATTTCCTCTCTAGAGTTCCTTTTAAATTCTTTTGTTTCATTTAGACAAAAACTTTTTCCAGTCCATTATACTGGATAATTAAGCAATTTTTAGTCCAATTTCTAGATTTAAGAGTAAAAGAATGCATGCAAAATAATAAAAATATGTAAGAATAAAATATCAAAGAAACATGTTCTATCTCGCTTCTTAATATCACCCAACATGTTAATTTTAGTTAATCAAAAAATAATAATGTGGGTGTCCGGGCTATCTTGCGCACACCTCGACTAATCTCATTGACACTAAAATTAACGACCATGTAAATTTTCAATGATTATATATACAAGGCTCAAACCTAAAATCACATCTTTTAGTTAACCATGATATTGCCATTAACAGATATGGACGGATTAGTTACATGCATGACTTCCAGTTGCAAACTATGATTCTTCGATGTTTGCAACTATGATTATTCGATGTTTGATTGTCAGGCTTTTATCCTATGGTAAAATATTAGCTATATCAAATAATCATATCTGTCAACATTAGATTACATGTTAGAAAAATAAATTGATCAATTAACACCTCTAAGATATCATTTAATAATGCTTGTTGATTCTTATCATAATTTTAATTGAATTCTTAGTTTAAACGAAAATAATATTGAGCATGTCAAACTCGTTTAACCCATTTAATTTCTTAGAGATGTGATTAAATATATGTAAGACTCAACCAAATCAATATGGTGGAAAAAATATACTATTATTCTAATATAAAAATAATCTTATAACTTAAATGCCGTTTTAAATCAGTCTCTAAATCAAATTAACTATTAGGCATATAGACCGAACCCTTGGCGTAAGATAATGAACCTTGTAGGAACCATCAGAGGAAAGGGTCAAGCTTTTAGCCGAGCGCAGGTTGACCAGTCATGCGAGTACAACGATTTTTAGAAGAAACCTCTCTCTTTCTGTCTTCTTTCTAGCAAACTTCCTTCGTTTACGACGCACGCCTATAAAAACGTCTTCCCCTTCTATGTATCAGCAAGTATTTCAGTTTCCAAAACTCGAATCATATATCATACAGACGTGCTTTGACGCGCAGCAAAGTTAATTGAATCTCTTGCGATTATCTTCGTTAATTCTTCCATATGGACAAGCAGCACTGTCAAAAGGCTTCTCGCACTGTAGAAGTCACAGTCTTATCCGCAGAAAACCTACGCCTCGATCGCAAATCCGTGAAAAAGAATACTTACGTTATTGCAAGAGTGGACCCTCTTAACTCCGGATCAACTACAGCTGATCTTGAAGGAGGCAGTAGCCCTTCATGGAACGAGAAGCTTACCCTAGATATGCCATTCCAGACTCGTTTTATAAGTCTGGAAGTGAAATGCAGGACTGGCTCAGGTGACAGAGTTATTGGCACGGCAAGTCTTCCGGTTTCTGACATACTGGGAGATTATTCGCCGGAGAGTCATCTGCATTTCTTGAGTTACCGTTTAAGAGATGCAAGAGGTGAAAGGAATGGCATCGTTAATGTTTCGGCCAGAGTCAAGATGCCGGTAGAGTCTGTGTGTCCGTCGACGACAAAGAATCAAGTGGGGTATGGGTGTTCATCGTGCTGGCAGCAGCCTACTCTGGGAGTCCCTGTGGGTCACCGGAAGAACTATTACGGTGGAGTTGTGACGGGAGTTCCTGTGTGGAGTTAATTTTAATTTTCTCACCCCCAAACGGGTGGTCGTTCCCAAATTGTTGTCCTGTTAGTTTTTTTCAGATGAAATCCAAATCTAATCCTTAATGATATTCTTTGATTGATTGCGCATAAAGGGATGCTAGCCTTCGATGGTTATGTATTGCAGGGAGACAGGTGATGGAAATTTGTTGAGACTGTAAAAGGATAAGAATTTGATGTTGTTTTGTGTGACACATCTGGACGTAAGTCAACGGTTATTCCATGATTAGCTGTCAACTTTATGTTCTTTCTACTTGCCAGGCCTCCACACTAATTACAGCCTCATGGAAGAGTTGATCGCATGTAAGAAATGTTGAACACTAAGCTACTCACTTGTTTCATTTAAACTGGCAGAAGACAGGTCTTGAACTGTCAACACAAAGAAAAAGAAGAGACAGTGTATGTATAGACTAAACTGACATGGAGTGTTTGTTAATTCAGTTGTAACTAACTAAGAAGAGAAGATTAACTTGACCTCTCTAATTAATTACAGATCATGTGTAATGTGTGTTGCCTAAACTATATAAATAGGCAATCTGTCAAAGTCAAACACAATGTAAGCATTTGAGAAATACAAAAAACAGGAACACTTACTCTGCAAATTTCTTCTCTCCAACTTTCAAAGCTTGTTCATCTTAATTTCCAGCAAATCAACCTGCAAAAAAACTACACAATTCAGTAATCAATTCATACAATTAAACAAGAAAGCTGTAGGCAAAATAGTCTGTGGTGCACCTAATGTAAGCTCAAGTGTTTGCCACCTTGAATATCTTATTAGCATTGAAGTGCTTCGATGCATCCTGTAAATCTTTATAATCATGAGTTCATTATGATGTTTCATATTCCAGTTTTGACTGCTATACCATTGTTTCTGTCTCATGCGCTATATTTCATGGTTAATTTACAAGTTTCTAATCTGATAAGTTTTAGCAGAAATCTTAATCCTTTGAAATCTTTTGCCCAATGTTTTGTAATCACAGCTTGATATGGATTTTTGAGATAAGATATATGGTTATGATCACTGGTTATGGAAAGTTCTTTTGCTTGAGTTGAATATCGAAATTCTCTGCTCTGTCATTCCAAATATCTGATTTGATTTGAAACACCAATTTTATAGATTTGTGAAATGCCATTTCTTAAGATTTGCAGGAAATCTTCCTAGTGTTGGAGGGGACTACCGGTTTGAATATGCTTCCACAAGCAAGAGAGTTCAATGAAGTAAATCCCTATCTCATATTTCTCCATCAAGCATGGCTTGTTATTCATTGTTTTCATTAAGATGATTTAATTACTTTTCCGAAACGTGATTATATGCAATTTAACCCCTTTTGGGACTTGTGAATACATATGCATGTTCTGGAGTTTTGGGGAGGAAACATTATCATGAACATGATGTTGATGATTTACTCCTGAAAAAAATGCTCTGCATTGCCAAGAACTGAGCTTAAACAATAGATGGAATTCTTGTAGAATAGAAATTAACAAAATATTTTAGTAATTATCTCTTCATTTATAATTTTCATGTTCTCAACTTCCTTGTTGGAATTTTTGTGCCTGTGATAATTTTTGGAAGAAAGAAAAGAAGAATCTCAGAGCATCCAGAGGAATAATCCAAAAGGAGGACAGGAGAGAGGCCATAATCTAAACATGATTATCTTGGGGAAGAAACAAACCTAACAACTGTTGTAAAAATTATAATAGATATTTCAAAAGACATTTATAAAACTATCCCACATTAATAAAACACAAAAGACCCATGAGTGCAAAGAGTATATATAGGATTAACTATCCCACATTGAAAAAAGATGATTTTCATCAAGTGTTTATATACTAAAACTTGAGATGAGATACCAACCAACAAAGGATGTGGAGTGAGTTTGCTCACATAAGAATGAGTCGAGTAAGAGAAAAATATTTGATTCACCCCCTTGCTTTCACGAGGCAAAGCCTAAAATCTCTGAAATCTTTCTGTTGTTTTGTTAAAAATATTTTGATGACCCTTAAACTGAAAACATTAAATTTGTAACCACTAAAAATTATTTCTAACAGTTACAAATTTCAAAGCAATTTCAGTTTTAATTTTCTTTGTCATTAGAGACCATCATCCAGGAAATGAGCCACTTCTATTCAATTGCATATATTTTTGTAGCATGTGGCGGTAATCGGACCCAAATCCCTTGGACTGTTCTTGAAGAACTGGAACCGAACCGAACCGAACCTCGGTATGTGAAAGTGGTTTGAGAATACCCTTGACAACAAAACTACAAAAAAGAAATTGCAGGGATGCATGTGCAAAGTGGGCGAAAATTAAAGGACGGATATGTAATTGGAATCAATTTTAACACATCTCTGTCATAACCGAGAATGGTCTTCAAATCATTTTCTCTCACTATAAGAACGTCAAATTCTAACATCCAAATTTCCATCCAAGAATCTTCCGAGCCAGCTCCACCGCCGTCTCCAACTACCATGGAGAATCGTAAGCCAAAACCTGCGTCTTAAACTTTATTTCACTCTTTCGTGGAAATTATTAGTCGTCTGAACATCCACGGCGCCATCTACCTGTAAAATTCATAAGATCAAAAAATTTTCCAATTAAAATGTCTCCAGCTAAACATCCATTTCGTTGTTCAAATGCTAGGAAAAGGGGAAGATAACACTATCCAATTTCAACACACGTTCACTTGACCACCATCTTCCCCTTAAAACCGTAGGAATTAGATAGTGGTATTTGAATATTTCATCAAGTTACTGGAAATTGATCACAATTAACTCCACATGCATGGCTTTACGCCAGGCTACCAGAAAGAACATTTCAGGAATACAGAACACTTCGATTATCACGTCAAATGAGTTCATAATATATAATCCAGGAGCAGGTATCCACTAGCAGCCTGCAGGGCAGATTTTCTCATCCGTGGACCAGGTTTAAAAAAAAAATCAGCCCAAGAAAACTATACGATAACATATAGGTTGCATTGCTCAAAAGGGTGCAATCTATATATTCTTTTAAAAATTAGATGTGTTTAGAAAAATAATACTGAATTATAGATTATATTTTTCACAACCACAGCCACATGAATTATGAACTTGTGTTATGTTTTTTTAGGTTATGTTATTTTTTGAAGACTTAAAAAAAAACAATAACCTTTGTAGTGGGGTCCAAGTTTGATTTTCCCATAAATTCCTCCCCCGGACTTGAATAAAAACAATAAGCTTGGTTTAAATTAACAAAGCCGATCCGCTGCCCCTGGCGATCATTTAAAAGACGGTTTACACGGCGAAAGCCTTCCGCCGAAGGGACAGCGAATTTGCATGTCGGAAATGCCGAGCACACGTGCTGTTTGGTTCCCCGAGAAGTTATTTGAAACTTGAACAACGTTTTTTTTTTTTTTTTTATCAAAACAAACAAAATAAACCCTGACCTCCATGTTTCAATTGTTTTTTACATAATAAAAATGGATGTATCTTATAGACTACGGGTGTTTTTCATTATATTTTAAAAATATTTTTGAAAATAATTGAGTTTTATATTATTTTTTTATTTTAAATTAAATATTTTTATATCATTTTCATGTGCTGGTGTCAAAAATAATTATTTTTAAAAAAAATATCATTTTAATATATTTCTAAATGAAAAATACTTTTTAAAAAAACCTCAACTATACTCTTAAACATGTTAGACGTCAAAATATTAAATCTTTGATAGCTTATTAAAAAATCCATATCACCTGTGTTAGGTGGATTAATCCTTCAATCATCTGATAATTTCAATAATATTTTTATTTTTATATCAAAATATAATTCAATTTAGGACTCCCATATATTCATTGCACCCTATTTTATTAGTCTTTAATTTAAATATAAGTAGATGGTCAGGGTTTCCACGCTATGGCTTGTATTTATCAATAAATTTTTAATGCAATCACTATATAAATGAATATTGCAGGAAATTTGTAGAATTTTCTCCTCGGTATTCTATTCTTGTGGAAGAAAATTAAACGTTGAAGTAGTTCTTGAGCTTTTCCATGCAATTTCTTTTAAAATATATTTCCTCTCTAGAGTTCCTTTTAAATTCTTTTGTTTCATTTAGACAGACTTTTTCCAGTCCATTATACTGGATAATTAAACAATTTTTAGTCCAATTTCTAGATTTAAGAGTAAGAGAATGCATGCTAAATCATAAAAATATGTAAGAATAAAATATCAAAGAAACATGTTCTATCTCGCTTCTTGATATCACCCAACATGTTCATTTTAGTTAATCAAAAATTTTTTTTATTAACGTGGGTGTCCGGGCTATCTTGCACACACCTCAACTAATCTCATGGACTCTAAAGTTAACGATCATGTAAATTTTCAATGATTATATATACGAGGCTCAAATCTAAAATCACATCTTTTAGTTAACCATGATATTGCCGTTAACAGGTATGGACGGATTAGTTACATGCATGACTTCTTAGATGTTCGATTGCCAGGCTTTTATCCTATGGTAAAATATTAGCTATATCAAAAATTATATCTATCAACATTAAATTACATGTTAGAAAAATACATTGATCAATTAACACCTCTAAGATATCATTTAATAATGCTTGTTGATTCTTATCATAATTTTAATTGAATTCTTAGTTTAAACGAAAATAATATTGAGCATGTCAAACTCGTTTAACCCATTTAATTTTTTAGAGATGTGATTAAATATGTAAGACTCAACCAAATCAATATGGTGGAAAAAATATACTATTATTCTAATATAAAAATAATCTTGTAACTTAAATGCCGTTTTAAATCAGTCTCTAAATCAAATTAACTATTAGGCATATAGACCGAACCCTGGGCGTAAGATAACGAACCTTATAGGAACCATCAGAGGAAAGAGTCAAGCTTTTAGCCGAGCGCAGGTTGACCAGTCATGCGAGTACAACGATTTTTAGAAGAAACCTCTCTCTTTCTCTCTTCTTTCTAGCAAACTTCCTTCGTTTACGACGCACGCCTATAAAAACGTCTTCCCCTTCTATGTATCAGCAACCATTTCAGTTTCCAAAACTCGAATCATATATCATACAGACGTGCTTTGACGCGCAGCAAAGTTAATTGAATCTCTTGCGATTATCTTCGTTAATTCTTCCATATGGACAAGCAGCACTGTCAAAAGGCTTCTCGCACTGTAGAAGTCACAGTCTTATCCGCAGAAAACCTCCGCCTCGATCGCAAATCTGTGAAAAAGAATACTTACGTTGTTGTAAGAGTGGACCCTCTTAACTCCGGATCAACCAGAGCTGACTTTGAAGGAGGCAGCAGCCCTTCATGGAACGAGAAGCTTACCCTAGATATGCCATTCCAGACTCGTTTTCTAAGTCTGGAAGTGAAATGCAGGACTGGCTCAGGTGACAGAGTTATTGGCACGGCGAGTCTTCCGGTTTCTGACATACTGGGAGATTATTCGCCGGAGAGTCATCTGCATTTCTTGAGTTACCGTTTAAGAGATGCAAGAGGTGAAAGGAATGGCATCATTAATGTTTCGGCTAGAGTCAAGATGCCGGTAGAGTCTGTGTGTCCGTCGACGACAAAGAACCAAGTGGGGTATGGGTGTTCATCGTGCTGGCAGCAGCCTACTCTGGGAGTCCCTGTGGGTCACCGGAAGAACTATTACGGTGGAGTTGTGACGGGGGTTCCTGTGTGGAGTTAATTTTAATTTTCTCACCCCCCAAACGGGTGGTCGTTCCCAGATTGCTGTCCTGTTAGTTTTTTTTCAGATGAAATCCAAATCTAATCCTTAATGATATTCCTTGATTGATTGCGCATAAAGGGATGCTAGCCTTCGATGGTCATGTATTGCAGGGGGACAGGTGAGGAAATTTGTCGAGACTGTAAAAGGATAAGATTTTAAATTATAATAATAATAATAATAAGGACAAGAAAGATAATCCATATAATCGTTATTTTTCAAAACACTTTAATATCTCGTATTGACATTCTGATCACGGCAAGTAAATGAATATAACAATGTTGTCATAATTGAAAGTGGGTGAGGAAATTTGTCGAGACTGTAAAAGGATAAGATTTTAAATAATAATAATAATAATAATAAGGACAAGAAAGATAATCCATATAATCGTTATTTTTCAAAACACTTTAATATCTCGTATTGACATTCTGATCACGGCAAGTAAATGAATATAACAATGTTGTCATAATTGAAAGTGGGTCATTAGAAAATTTGAAAAATCTTAAGGCACATTATTCTGTTTGTGAGTGTGATTTATATTATTTTTCCAAATGTTTTTTTTCAAAAAAACATTAAAATACTATTTTTTTTATTTTATAAAAAATATTTTGACATCAATATATTAAAATAATATAAAAACATAAAAAATCAATTTAATGTAAAAAAATAATAATTTTTTTCAAAAATATTTTTGAAACACGGTGTCAAACAGGTATCGGAAATTTAACTGAATGTGGGTTAAACTCCTTGGCTATTTAGTGGGTGTTTGATTCTCATGTAAACACGAGCAGATAATTCTACTGCTAATTCATGTCCATCGCGTAGATTGATATTAGACCTAGGAGGAAGAAGACGATGGCACAACGTAAAACAATTATAGCATAACCATCGACCAACAGTCACCCTTGGCATCAGCAACTCCCCTTCTCTCTCTCGGTCGCAATTTTCTCTCTCAAAAACAGTCATTAATACATCCCTCTCTCTTCTCAGCAGTTACCGGCGAGCTCCAGCAGCTGCTCCTTCAGCACTGGCAACCTCTCCTCTTCACTGTCAGCACTTGCATCAGTCCAGTATTCTCCCACAACTCTGGCGTTAAGCAACAACAACAACAACAACAATCTTTCAACGCTGCTCCCGACCACCATTCGCAACGTCACTACCACAAGAATAACCACCTCAACATCCTCTACCTGTTACGTGAGCAGTGCAACACATCGTTTTCTTTTTTTAACTTTTAGGCTGGACCTGCTCTCGGCCTAGCCCAAGTCCAGCTTAGTTGGTCTGGCCCATTTAGTTGGGCTAGGTCCAGTCTGATTTTTTTTAAAATAGAAAATCATATTTAAAAAAATGTAGATAGAGATTAGCCGTGATGAAAGAAAAAAACGCGTGACTTCGTTTCACTCTGCAACCCTGTTGCTTTTCGATCGATTATAGATTAGAAACTTGCAACTGGATTTGGCCTTAGAACTATATCTTTACAACATGTAGATAGAGATTATCAGATGTTGTTCTCGATCAAACAACAAGGGATCGTAGAGGCCTTCACGTATCAATTTAATTCGTGATGAAATTACAAGAAGTTTGATGAGAGAATAAAAACAAGTGTCTAATTTACTTGAATTATTAATTATATTTTAGTGTTATGATTATTAATCTACAATATTTAAACAATAATATATGAGTGTGTGTGTGTGTGTGAGAGAGAGAGAGAGAGAGAGAGAGAGCGGGGGGGGGTCCTTTAAAGTAATTTCATAAGTTGACAATATTATAAAAAACATGGTAACCAAATACACGAAACTATTTTTCATTAAATCTTAAACTCGACTATAATTTTGATCAATTTCAGTTAAGCTATAATTAAAAATAATTTTCATAAAATAATTTTTTTTTTAATTTCAACTATAATAGGAATTGCAATATCAAACAAACTCTTAATCGGTGGTCTGCGTGATTGTTGGGGTAATTAGTCGCGAGGTTGGTGACAGATAGGCCAAACTTATCTCTAAGAAAGAGCAATGATTAATTAATGTAACAATTTTGACAAGGCTTTATTATTATTATTATTATTATTATTGCTGGTGGGCCGCAAATAACGCAAGCGCCGGCGATACAGTTCTACAGTTCAGGTTTTTTTATTTTGAGAAAGTGATTGATACTTTTTTTTAAATTGATTTTTATTTACAAATATATTAAAATAATATTTTTTTTTATTCTTACAAAATTATTTTTGATATTAATATATGAAAATAATTTAAAATATTTAATTTAAAATGAAAAAAAAAAATCTCAAACTCAGTATAAAACATTTACTTAGACTTTTGACATGGTCATAATTCATATGTTCTGAAGATTTGTATGCTGTTATTTTTTTTTTTATAAAAAGAAAAACATTTCTATGTCTGGTGAAGCTTAGAAAAAAGGAATGAATGCCCCCACGCCTACCTGTCTTCTCTTTTATGAGATCGACATTGGTTATCCACGATAAAGTTAAAGATAAGACAAGGTATGAAGTCTATAATAATTAAAATAGGTATGACCTTCATAAATATAGGTGGGACGTCATTATAGACATCATACCTTGCCTTATGTATGTAATAAAAATATGTTTAGTTAGAATAATAAAAATATAAGATTAATATTTTCTTATAATATATTACTATGAATTTCTATTATTTTCAAACATGAACGCAAATTGAAACATGGCCTTCTTATTCCAATGTTTTCCTCTCTTTTTGTTGTAAAACAATAACTAAACACTTAAATTCATGTGTGTGTGTGTGTGTGTGTAATAATTGATAATCAAATTAAAACTGATGTGATTCCTATATTTATTTTCATTTATTGTTTTTATTTTTCTAAGCCACATGAATCATATTAATTTAATGTGATTGTCCAATATATACGTGTCTTGATTTAATTGGATGAATTACAAAGTAGTGAGTGCACTTATAATAATAGTAAAAAAAAAATTACATTGCTTTATGTCATCCTGGGTCGACCCCTGGTCGAGTTTCAAAACTAAAATAGCAATTATTTTTATTTTTATATTGATTGGATCAATGGTCGACCCGACCATGACCCCAACATAGTCATAGGTCAACCCCCGAGTCTGATTTTAAAACTATGATAGTAATCATGTTCATCTTTATATTGATCCATGTCAAGGCCAACTCGACCCGTTACCCAGGCATAGCCTCGAGTTAGCTTCCGAGTTGGATTTAAAAATTATGACAATAATTATTTTTATTCTTATGTTAAAATAGGTCAATGGTCAACTAAACCTATTACGGGCCTAGCCTCAGGTCGACCATTGAGTTGAGTTTCGAGACTATAATAATAAATAAATAAAAAATTATTCTTACAATAACTCATGTCAATAGTGAACCTGACCTATAGCTTTTTCCTTGCTTTAGGTTGATATCGATTCAGATTTTTAAATTATTACAATAATTATTTTTATATTTATATAAAATTAGATCAATAATTGCTATAAGTCAACTCTTAAATTGTATTTTAAAATTATAATAATACTTTTTATTTTTATATTGATTTAATTCAATAATGAACCCAGCCTGTAATTTGAACCTTGCCTCATATCAACCTCATTGTGAAGTCATTTGTGTGCTGTCCAAAGGCATAAGAAACATCTTCATAAAATAATTTTCATTAGCCGTCCTGGAGTCCTGTGAAGTTTTTATCTGTGAAACTCTTCAAAATATCATGGAGTTTGAAATTTAAAAAGATCACCGCTTCAAATATCTCGTTGTGGGAAAATATTGCTCAATAATATGAAGCAGGGTTCATATTAAAAAATATAAAATGATGAGGACCTAAGTGATACTTTTTGATCTGTCTTTATGTTTTTTCAAGGATTTAATTCATGTGGTTCATCGAACTTTCGACCGTCTCTGCTTTTTTTTTCTTTTTCAATGGATCTTCTCAGACGCCTGCCTTTTTTAAAAAAGGTTTTTATAAAATAAAACGACGGCACAGATTATCTGACACGAAAGCAGAAGAGGACGTCTGCGTTTACCTCAAAGCAAAGCAGTAAATGATAAGTATGTTACAAGATATCATAGATTATTTATCAAGAAACAAGCAGAGATCTTATATACGGAGGCGCCGCCACCAATTTGAAAGAAATTGTTTTTGACTATTACAATTAAATTAAACATTAGCTCTCAGTAAATCAACTGTCAGGCACTGACCAACCCTTCGCAGAAGATATTGAATCTTGTAGGAACCAACGGCGGTGAGTTCCATGATCCATCAAGGAAAGGGTCAAGTTTTTGGGTTTGTAAAAGTCTTGTGCGCGCTTTTTGGCTGACCACTCATGCGAATACAGCTTGCTAGAAGAAACGTCTCTCTTTCTGCATCTTTCTGGCAAACTTCCTTCGCTACTCCGCCTATAAAAACGTCCTCTCCTTCGATTTATCAGCAATGATTTCAGCTTCCAAATCTCGAATCATATATCATACACGCTTGCTTTCACACGCAGCAAAGTTTTGAATCTCTTGCGATTATCTTCGTTAATTCTTCCATATGGACAAGCAGCACTGTCATAAGGCTTCTCGCACTGTAGAAGTCACAGTCTTATCCGCAGAAAACCTCCGCCTCGATCGCAAATCCGTGAAAAAGAATACTTACGTTATTGTAAGAGTGGACCCTCTTAACTCCGGATCAACTACAGCCGATTTTGAAGGAGGCAGCAGCCCTTCATGGAACGAGAAGCTTACCCTAGATATGCCATTCCAGACTCGTTTTATAAGTCTGGAGGTGAAATGCAGGACTGGCTCAGGTGACAGAGTTATTGGCACGGCGAGTCTTCCGATTTCCGACATACTGGGAGATTATACGCCGGAGAGTCATCTGCATTTCTTGAGTTACCGATTAAGAGATGCAAGAGGTGAAAGGAATGGCATCATTAATGTTTCGGTTAGAGTCAAGATGCCGGTAGAGTCTGTGTGTCCGCCGGCGACAAAGAATCCAGTGGGGTATGGGTGTTCATCGTCCTGGCAGCAGCCTACTCTGGGAGTCCCTGCGGGTCATCAGAAGAACTATTACAGTGGAGTTGTAACTGGGGTTCCTGTTTGGATTTAATTTTAATTTTAATTTTCTCACCCAAACGGGTCATCATCCCCAACTTGTAACCTTACTATTTTTTTTTTAACGGATCAAATCCCAATTATAAAAAATTATAAAATTGATATGTGTGCATCGTAGACTGAGGTAAATGTTTTTTGAACTTGCAGGGTAATTATTATTTTGCTTTTCTATACATGAAGTTTTTGCCTTGCCCGCGGGCTAGAATGATATCAGGGGGTGATTAGGATTTCGACTGGAAAGCGTATTGAAATTTTTTTATTTCAAAATTATTTTTTTAAGAAATAAGAATATATATAATTTTAATGTATTTTGAGCAAAAATCACTTTTAAAAGCAGTCTCAATCACACTATTAAACAGTTATTTAGTGTTATTTGCAAGTTAATTGGGAAATAATTTATTGATTTACATTTTTTTAGTTGAATTTCATATATACTCTTAAAAAAAATGGCTAAGAGGTATTCTGTGTTAGTTTATTTCTTTGCAAATAATACAATTATTTCACTGTCTTTAAAGTCAAGAAAAAAAATTAAGGTTGGGTCAAAGGTTATTTTAGTATTTCCAAATTTTTTTAATACTCTATTTTGATTAGGGGCAAATAAGTATATTTATAAATAAAAATTATAATAAAAAGGAAAAAGTTGATGTCGTGTGCTATCGAATGAACTTCACCTGTCGCTTTCAAGGATAACACGTGTTGCTCTGATCAAGATGGTTTAGTGGTGACTGATTTTTTTCTACCCTCTTATTCCTTCAAAAAATCAGTGTTAGCCTCCCATTTATTGTCTTTCGATTATCATCTTTTTTTGCCTTTTTTTTATTCTTTTTTGGATTTTGTTTGTCAACTTCATCCCTTTCTATTTTATTTTGTTTAGTTTGTATATCAATTATATTACTTATTTTCTTAATTGTTGTTTTTTTCTCTTCCTGGTTTTATTTTCTATTATTTTTGTCCCTTGATATTTTTATTTCATTTCTTTTTTCTTAATTAAGTCCTTATTTTTTTTTTTATCTTTTTGTTAATTTGCATTTGTTCTTTCAATTAGTGCCTCAATGTTTTATTTCATTTTTTTTATTTAATGTTAGCTCTTATTTTTTTATCCTTTTTCTGATTTTTTTTCTTTCAATTTTGTCTCACCATTTTATTTCATTTGGTTTTTATCCAATTTTGGTCATTATTTTTCTTGTCTCTAATGAAATTAATTTGACCAATTTAAAGTATAATAAAGTCCTTGCACTTAAATAAATCCTTCAATTGGACCCCAAATAAATTCTCAAACATAATCATGCTTTAAATTGGTCGACGATTAAAACAAATCAGCCTGTAAAAATATAATTACGCCGTTCAACTTAATTTTTACACAAATTTATCTAATAAAAAATTATTTTAGTCTTGAACCTGCATTTTGCTTTATTTTTTTACACAAAAAAGATATGATTGGGCTCTTGAAGACATTCAAAACTTCTATCTTGATTTTTCTATCAATGTCAGCCTCTTTTATTTTAATTTTGTTTTGTTTTTGATAAATTTTAAGAAATAACCTAGAAATGAATTATAATAGGTTAATAAAGTTAATACGAGTTTATTATGACTCATCCACTTGCAATGATATATAAATGTTAGTCAATGAATAAATGGTGATAATTTTTATCGTTAATGTTCTTAGACAAAACTGTCCAAATTTAATTATATTTGTATTTGGTAGTTTCTATCTAACTTATGTATTTTTTATGATATAAATAGAAGCCATAGTTGTGTACATGCAAGAGACAAAGAGTTTTGTGTGTCCCTTGGTATTGATATTAATAAAAGGTTGAATGTTTTTTCATGGCAATTGTTCCTACGATTCTTGTACTTGTGTTGCTGTGGTTAGTTTATAATTTGCAACTTAATTAGGAGAAAGCGTCTTGAGTTTGCCAAGCATTATAGTTTATAATCAATTATTATCTGTTTGTAAATATGATAGAATTTTTTATAAGTTATTTTTTATTTAAAAATATATTAAATAATATATTTTTTTATTTTTAAAAAATTATTTTTGAAATGAGTATAAAAATGATTCAAAAATATTAAAAAAAATAATTAAATAAATTAAAAATAATTTTAAAATACAATGACAAATACAAACACAATTATAACTGTATTGAGATAGGCTGATTCTATTACGTAACTGCGCTGATGCTGCTGCATACTTTTTTATTTTTTAAAAAAAGAAATTGACTATCGGACACCTGCCTTATTTGAAAGTTTATTAACAAAATAAAATAAGTAGGGACAGCAAAAAAGATCCGACCCAAAAGGCAAAAGAGGAGTTGGGAAACAACGTGTGGGACAGTCTTTACCTCAAAGCAAAGGAAGTGGTAAATGAGTAATTAAGTCATTACGTAAGCACCCAAGGGGTCTTGGCGTGAGTGGTGAGGGCGTTCTCGTCCTTTAAGAGAGGTCAGGGGTTCAAACCCTCTTCTTGTATAGAGCCGGCCATTTGGGGAGCACTTTCACCCCTTCGGGGCCCACCCGGTGTGAACGTGGATTAGTCTGGGCCAGCGCCTATGACACCGCGTGGTTTATATATATAAAAAAAAAAGGTCATTACGTAAGCTCCATGATGTCATCAAACGAGGTCATGAAACGAGTAGGTATCTTATAAACGTAGCCGCCGCTGCCTCCAATTAGCAAAGTTTAAATAAAATTATACAAGGGCCCTCCAAATGTGTTTTCGATGTGCTCGAGGAAATAAGAGAGAGTTTTTATTTATTTTAAAATATATTAAAATAATATTATTTGTTTTTTTTTAAATATATTTTTAACACTAATACATTCAAATAATTTAAGAGCATGAAAATATAATAATTATATAAGTTACAGGGCAATGTGTTTTAAATTTAATTTAAGACTTAGTTGAAATTTAAGGTTTTATTTATAATTTTTTCGGACTAAATCATTAAGCCAAGCTAAATTACTATTACTATTACTATTACTATTATTTTCCTCTCTTTTCGGTTGCGTGAGTATTTGATGTCATCAAACCCTTCCTTGGAGGTTAAACTTCTTTCAACATAGAAAATTTTCGTATAATTTCTATGCACCACCCTCTCTTAGTCATTTTTTTTTAAGACCGGAAGAAATTACAAGGATAGAGTGCATGGTTTCGTGATTGTTTAAGAATATGGTTGAAATTGTTTTTAAAAATATTTTTAATTAAAAATATATAAAAAATAATATTTTTATTTATTTTTTAAAAATTATTTTTAACATCATCATATGAAAAAACATCAGCATGTTTTTAATAATCTAAAAATACTATTTTTTTATTTACAATAAAAAAAATTATATTTTTTCATAAACAATTTTAAAACGAAATGACTACAAGACATTCATTGACCTAAAACAAAACGTGATTCATCTTTAAAGGCTTCTGTTTTTTGTCCAAAGCAAATCGGTGTTAAATCTAGACCAAGCAAGATTTTTTATTCCTTATTTATTTTATACCCCAAAAGCGTGCAGGATTATATTATAAAAAACATTTTTTTTCTGAAAAGACAGCGTGCAAGATTCAATTACAATTACTTCTAAGGAAAAAGATCTACATTTTTTCTCAGAAAAAAAAGACAGCGTGCAAGATTCAATTACAATTACTTCTAAAGAAAAAGATCTACATTTTTTCTCAGAAAAGACAGCGTGCAAGATTCAATTACAATTACTTCAACAAGACAATGAACTAAACCAGGTACTAGTTGGCATCTAGTATTGAAGACAGGAAATTAAGAAAACTATGAGTGATCAATCCACGAGATAAGAATGCTTTTGGACCAAATCCCCAAAGCATTTATCTTGCACGACTTCAAAAGTCATCAACAAATCTTCGATATTAGGATTCTTTTCCTATTTTTTTTATAAACAAAATCATCCTACACCAACAAATCTACACCTAGTGCATTCAGAAAAACTGAATATATATATATATATATATATATATATATATATATATATATATATATATATATATATATATATTTCATTAAATAATGGACCAAAAATCTGTCATACCTCTCGTCAAACTAAAAAGAATGGGAAGAAAATAGGAAATATTTTCTATTTTGTTAGGGGATGGAACGATGTCGAAAGTCATTTTAATTATAATCATCTTTATGTAAATATTTACATTAATTTGCTTTCATTGTAACTAGAAACAAAAATGGAAATGTCAAAGAAATTGAAGATAAAAATTAAACACATTTTAAAAAGCAATACCAACCTAATATTCCAAAACAAGAACTTCCACTTACCTGGAGTATTGACCTGAGCAATTGACTCGATTACATATATCGCTAAGAATTTCTCTTACTACTCGTATAATGAAAAACCGTCCAATTCTATATAAAACCTCGGTCGTCTCAATTTAGATTTTTCAAAAAATAGAAATTTCTTTAGGGTAAAATTGTTGAATCCCGTGATCACTGCTAGTAATCTTATCCAATAGCAGTTGGAAATATAATTTATTCATGGACACTCTATCTATAACATGTATTAAATCTCAAATATCTTGATAAACTCTAGGAGTTTATCTTTTTATTTTAGAGGGTTTTTTTCTAGATTGTTTCCCTACCACGCAAGATATATGAGTTTTTTTTTTTTTTTTTTTAAGTTGATATGGAATACACAAATTAGAATTATTATTTGATTAAACGTCTAATTAAATGCATAGATATTATTCTTAAGCAAATCTTTTTAAGTTTTGAAAAACTGAGCGCTAATCTTTTTAAATATCATAATGTATTTGTCAATGAAAATAATCTGTTAATTTCACGTAATAATTTAATTTGTTAGGTAAAACTCTAAATATAATTTATATAATTTTCTAATAGTATTCAATTAACAAAATCAAATGCTTATTTTTTTAATATATCCAAATTTCAATGTAACCAAACATTAACAAATGTATCATTTTAAATATTTTCTTTAAACATTTTTCTGTATAATTATTAACACCTTTTCTCTGTTTGATTTGTTATGACCTTATACACAACACATTAACAAAAACATTTTTAAATACTTTTATTTTAAAAAAATGCAATGTTGTCATTTTTTAATTATTTTTCATGATCATGGTTTATTTATTTTAATTACTTCTTTTTAGAAGAATGTGTGCTTGCAATAATGTTTTAAAGGCAATAGTTGTTACCAGTGCATGTATAATTAATAGCGTGAGACCCATGGGCAAAAACAATTTCTTCATATAAGAGGAAATAACGTGCGAAATCATTCAGTACATAAAAAAAGACTTTTTTTTAATAATAATAATAATAATTAAAAAAAAGAGAGGATAGGATACGAAGTTTCCTCCCAATGACCTCTCTACTTTCGCTCGGAGCACCGTTACCATACTATAAAACATTACAGCCTAAACCCTAGAACCAAATTTCTAGTTTCGTAGTTTAAGATCTCAAAACACAGCAGCACACGCGCAAGAAATTCTCTATGTCTCCTATCAATCTGAAGGCGACGTCGTCCTTCCAGACCCTAGAAATCACTGTTTTATCATGTGAAGATTTACGTATTAATGGCAGATCAGTGAAGAAGAACACATGTGTTGTTGTTCGAACGGATCCTCTAAACTTTCGCGAAACAACAACCGACACCGAAGGAGGAAGCTATCCTTCATGGGACCAAAAACTTGCCCTAGATATGTCAATACGAGAAACCTGTATAACCCTTGAAGTGCATTGCAGGACTCTTTCTGTGGATAGAATTATTGGTTCAGCAAGAATGCCTGTGAATGATTTCATGGGAGGGTATTTCCCACAGGGTTATTTGAGCTTTTTGAGTTATAGATTGAAGGATCCTAAAGGATTAGACAACGGGATTATTAATGTTTCGGTGAGACTAAGAGTGCCGGAATATTTGGCCAGGAGGAAGTAGGTCATCTCGCCGCCCCGAAGACAAATGTTCGACATTACAACCTGCGCTGTCATTGCCGGTAATGGATGGAAAGAATTATATGACGGAGTTGAGACTGTTATTCCTGTTCGGAATACTAAATTCACCTAATTGTGATGGAGGCTATTATTAATTTGTATTTGTTTTCTTATATAATTAAGTGGCCTTTAGTTTCAGTTAATTATTTTGCGTGCGTGCCTCTGAAATTTGTCTAATGTTTTCATAGACAAGAATCTGTCTTGATCTATTGGTCTCAGAACGCTGCTGCTGCTGTTATTAGTATGGAAAAACTATTTTCTTCTTTTTTGTTTTATATTGCATGAAAATTACGGTGTTTCTTCGTCCATATTGCAACCTCTCCTTCTTCTTTTTTTCAATCAGTTCCCAAATCATTCCTCTCTATCAACATGCCTCTCTTCCTTATGTTGTTGATCTGTCATAGTTTCGGTTTGCTCATGAGATGCCCATTAATGGGTCTGAAGCTTTCACGATAAAGGGCGATATGTGGTATTTATAGATATTATTACCTGTCACATAAGTGTAACAAGTGAAGAGATGAAATGACGGGAATATTTGTTTTGATATCTGCTAGTGTGGCACGCTTATCATTGATTGATAGGCTGTGTTTGAGAGTAATCCATTTGTGAAAATGTTGGGAAAGTTGATGCAAAGTGAGGCTTCTGATAGACACACACCGGCGGAAAAGGATGGTCGTGCTAGGAAAGTTGACGCAGAGTTGGGTTTAGGTATTTGATGAAAAGGATGATTGGGGTAGAAGAGTTGGTGCTGCATGCCTCAAGTTTATCTCTAGAGCCTGCAGCAGCACACGGGAGGAAGTTTCCTTGCGAGAAACACGTTTCCATGAATAATATATTTCCAACTTCCGTGAAGTAAGATAGCTATGATAAGTGCTGTTCAACAATTTAATTATTGCTCTAAAGAAATTTCTTTGAATATTTTATGTTGATACGAGGGTACATTTTTTAAATTACTCTGAGAATACCATCTTTTATCATATCATTTTATTTTTTTTTGTCTCTCTTGTGTGATAGGTAAAAAATAGAGCAGTCAACCTCAAGTAAACTTCAAGGCCTGCCTCCTATATTATCTGTGGATAAGTCAATGGACTTTTCTTGCAATTCTGGCAATTGATGATTTCTACAATCCCTTACATTTAATTATTGAGATAAACGTGGAATACCGGGATGATGCTTCCCAAGACATGACCTTCCCATCTATGTTTAATTGTAGAATTGACTTGGGAAATTAAATAAAATAAAAAAATGATATCACATGCTGTCATTCTCGAGGGAGAAATGACAGGGAGATTGGAATTTCTTTACAGATACAGACGACGACTACGACGACTTGGGAAATTCTCCTGATTGGACTTTGCCATCGTGGAAAAATAATATTCCAATCTCATCGAGACGTCTTCTTCGATCTCGCTTCGTGTTGAGCACAAGGGTGGCCAGGAACAAGAAGCAGCATGTCTGTTTCTCTCTTCTTTCTCCTCAACTTCCTGTCCTAACCTCTGCAGCATGGCTCTAGCTGGTGTCAAAGTCTTTTTCCAAACCTTAAGAACTATCCAATGCTTGGAAATTGCTTCAGAGAAATTACTTGTCGTGGACATTAATTTCAATCGAGAATTATATGAGATGTAAAATTTCCAGGAAAAAGTAGCCCAGGAAAATTAAGATCAGATGTTTCGATCCCCGGAGACCCATCGGTTTCTGTATTTGTTGGAATTTATGAACTAATTATTCTTCTACTCTTGATTTTCGACGGTGTATTATTTTAACCTGTGCTATTTTTTCTTTCTATTCTAGCTGGAACACTAAAAAACACCATTTTTTTTGCAATCTATATGAACAAGTCCAGCTGAGAATTAAGTTTTTTTTCCTTCTAATTATCTCCTTGAGCAAATGGTTGTTTCTTTGCTAATGACATTGTAATTATATCTCCAACATGTTAAAACTATAGAAGACCAAATTAGGTAGTCAACCATCACAGTTATTGTAAATTATTCAGTTTTATTTCTTTCCTTTCCTATGTAATATTCAGCTCAATTGTAGGCAATAGATTAGGATCCTAATACACGTATACTTGTATAAATCACAGAATGTATGTATAAATGATACACTGAATATACAAAATTCTTACCATTTGATTATTTTCTTCAATCTCTGTTATTGAATTTTCTCACAACAAAAGCTAGTTTGTTTGTTTTATGTTTTAAAATATTTTTGAAAAAAAAAATCTATTTTATTTTTTATTTCAAATTATTATTTTTTGCGTGTTTTAAAATTATGTTAATATACTGGTGTAAAAAATAATATAAAATATTATTTAATATATTTTCAAGCAAATATCATCAAACCCCACTTAAAATATAAACCAACGCTTAAAATTGAAGTTATAAAACCCAACTCCACTCATGAATGAAATAATAATGTTTATACTAGAGAATAGGCATGCACGATGTCACCATTCGGATTATTTTTTAGAAAGATATTTAGGCGTTTACATATATAATTTTTTTTAAAATAAAAATAAATCATGGATAATTTTTTAGATATGATTTAGTCAATTATTTGATTAAAAACATGTTTTAATTCAAACATTCTAGATGAATATTTTTTTATAAATATTTAAATGAAAATATATAGAATGGATTTAATTTATTACTAATTAACATGTGTATCTACATGTCACGTCATGAGATCATGATAAACAAATAAAAATCAAATTAAAACAAATTATAAAATTCATTTTTTTTTATGAATTCAATGTAAGATAATAAAATTAAAAACAAAATAATCTAAAAAATAACTTAATTCAGCCCAAATTAACCTATCAAATTTCCAACTTGAGATATAAAACTATGATAACTCATTAGAAAATGAATTTTAAAGTTATCAGGTTTAACACGAAGAAAACGAGAATTGAAATCTATGAGATCGAATCTCCCGTTGTTCCTCAGTAACTCAGTTTGTTAAATGAGTGGTAGGTTCGAATCAGAAAAGAGCATGTGAAAAGGGCAGTAAAAATAATTGCATGGCTTGAAATTCTCAGTTTACACTGATGCTGAACTCTTATCATCCAATCCATTTCTAGAAGAGAGAAGCTCCTCTTGCGATACTCACCGCATCTTCATGGGAGAGGGAGAGGGAGAGAGGACGTTAGCTCAATGGGCGTGTCAGTCATCATCCCTCCAAAAGATTCTTGAATATCGCCATTAACTTTCTCATCATCCCCTTAACTGTGAAGCTTGGATTTTAGTAATCGATCAATCTCTTCTATGGTTGCTCCTTCCTGTTTTCAAATTACAGGACCCCTCTCTGGACTTTGACATTTTGACGGCCATCAGTTCTAATATATATTCACGCCACATTCAGTCATCATCCCTCCACAAATTTCTTGAATTTCACCATCAACTTGCTCAAAATCCTCTACCCTGCAAAACTTGTGCTTTGGTAATCGATCAATCTCTTCTGCTGTCACTCCTTCCTGTTACCAAATCGAAGGCAATGCACGTTCAGGAACATAGCAAGAGCAAAACATGCATTTTGTGAATGAAATGCAAACAGAGATGACAGCAGAACTTTGTCTGGAGTTGGCCGATGCCTTTTGAACAATCAGATTCGATGACCTCAGACATTTAGCAGGCAATGCCATTGTGTAAACATGACATGTGTCACGACCCAGAAATTAAAATGACTCCATTGCCAGAATTTAAAACAGTTAGAAGCATCAATGGCTTCAAGACAGCAATGATGCGCTCATGTCACTCCCCGGAAATGGGTCTTCGATGGACAACAATTTAAGACTCTGTCCACCAAGATAATTCATACAAAGTATATCCAATTTCAAATTGGTAATAATTCCATTCAACTTTAAAGATCACAGATAATAAAAAATCAGCAATGATTTAAAGAGGAGAAATCCTGGATCTAGACTGTCCTCCAAATTAAGCAGCAATTTGACATCATTCATGCGTACAAAATATCATCATCATAATGTTTCTTCAACCTAACCAAATAGACACCAAAGCTTTCTAAGTTGGAGTAGCATATTTCCCCTTGCTCATTCTCGTCAACCTTTGATCAATGGTGTCTTACTGCTCCATCTGTCCTTCTAATAAAGGAAGTTATGTTTTTTTAGGTCTATAGGGTGAAACACTGGCTAGGGTTCATCAAAGGGATGGAAAGAATTATATGACGGAGTTGTGACTGTTATTCATTTGTAATTGTTTCTTATATAGTTAAGCTGGCCGTTAGTTTCAGTTAATTATTTTGCGTGCGTGTCTCTGAGATTTGTCTAATGTTTTCATAGACAAGAATCTGTCTTGATCTATTGGTCTCAGAACGCTGCTGCATTTGTTATTAGTATGGAAAATCATTCCTCTCTATCAACATGCGTCTCTTGCTTATGTTGTTGATGTGTCATAGTTTCGGTTTGTTCATGAGATGCCCATTAATGGGTCTGAAGCTTTCACGATAAAGGGTGTCTTTGTAATTCTATCTTCATGAAATCGAAAATCCCCAATCCATGATATAATTGACTTGTCTTCTTGAAAGAAAGTGCATGAAACATAAGAGTAAGAACGTGTTGGATAAGAGGGTAATGAAGTTAAGTCAGCTTGCTTTCACTACTTGGTGATAAGTGGTATTTATAGATATCATTAAACGTCACATAAGTGTAACAAGTGAAGAGATAAAATGGCAGGGGAATATTTGTTTTCATATTTGCTAGTGTGGCACGCTTATCATTGATTGATAGGCTGTGTTTGAGAGTAACCCATTTGTGAAAATGTTGCGAAAGTTGATTCAAAGTGAGGGTTATGATAGACACACACTGGTGGAAAAGGATGGTCGTGCTAGGAAAGTTGACGCAGAGTTGGGTTTAGAGATTTGATGAAAAGGATGATTAGGGTAGAAGAGTTGGTGCTGACTCAATTTTATCTCTAGAGCCTGCAAGCAGCACACGGGAGGAAGTTTCCTTGCGAGAAACACGTTTCCACGAATAATATATTTCCAAGTTCCGTTAAGTAAGATCACTATGATAGGTGTTGTTCAACAATATACTGCTCTAAAGAAATTTCTTTGAATATTTTATGTTGATACGAGGGTGCATTTTTTAAATTACTCTGAGAATACCATCTTTTATCAAATCATTTTATTTTTTTTGTCTCTCGTGTAATAGGTTTAAAATAGCGCAGTCAACGTCAAGTAAACTTCAAGGCATATTATCTTTGGATAAGTCAACGGACTTTTCTTGCAAGTCTGGGAATCGATGATTCTAAAATCCCTTATATTTAATTATTGAGATAAACGTGGAATACCAAAGAAAATTAAAAAAATTATTTAACATGTTTCATTCTCGAGGGAAACTTGGAGCCATTACAGGGAGATTGGAATTTCTTTACAGATACAGACGACGACGACGACGACTTGGGAAATTCTCCTGATTGGACTTTGCCATCGTGGAAAAATAATATTCCAATCTCATCGAGGCGTCTTCTTCGATCTCGCTTCGTGTTGAGCACAAGGGTGGCCAGGAACAAGAAACAGCATGTCTGTTTCTCTCTTCTTTCTCCTCAACTTCCTGTCCTAACCTCTGCAGCATGGCTCTAGCTGGTGTCAAAGTCTTTTTCCAAACCTTAAGAACCATCCAATGCTTGGAAATTGCTTCAGAGAAATTCCTTGTCGTGGACATTAATTTCAATCGAGAATTATATGAGATGTAAAATTTCCAGGAAAAAGTAGCCCAGGAAAATTAAGATTAGATGTTTCGATCCCGGCCCGGAGAACCATCAGTTTCTGTATTTGTTGGAATTTATGAACTAATTATTCTTCTACTCTTAGGCGTTTACATATATAATTTTCTAGACACTGTCACTTATTTTCCAGTCCTACAGTGCAATTCTGTGGATGCTGATGATATTGATAAATATCAAATCTCTCTCCATCTAAATGAACATGAACCGATACAAAACTTGACCTAAAAACAAAATGAAATTATTCTAATTCCTTAGCTGGGTATTGAAGAAGGAAAAAAAACCTGAAATTCATAATTGGCCTGTGATGAATAATTGTTGTTTTTACCATTCGGATTATTTTTTAGAAAGATATTTAGGCGTTTGCATATATAATTTTTTTATATATAAAAAAAGTTTAAATCATGGAGAATTTATTTGATATGATTTAGTCAATCATTTGATTAAAAACATGTTTTAATTCAAATAAACATTCTAGATGAATACTTTCTTATAAATATTTAAATGAAAATATATATAATAGATTTAATTTAATACTAATTAACATGTGTATCTACATGTCAAGTCATGAGAACATGATAAACACATAAAAATCAAATTAAAATAAATTATAAAACTCAATTTTTTTTATAAATTCAATGTTAGATAATAAAATTAAAAACAAAATAATCTAAAAAATAATCCAAATTAACTTGTCAAATCACCAACTTGAGTTATAGACTATGATAACTCATTAGAAAATGAATTTTAAATTTTAATTCTTGATCAATTAAGTGTTGAAAAATATTTTTTTTAAAAGAAAGTAATTAAATATATATATATATATAACTAGAGTTAATTTATCAGGGTTAACACGAAGAAAACGAGAATTGAAATCTACGAGATCGAATCTCCCGTTGAAATGATTAAGAATTACAAAGAAAGAAATGCAATACAGAGCCTGCAAAAGAAACCAGCAACAAAATCAATAAGCATACCGATAAAAAAAAGAAAGTAAATATATAAAGGGCAGAACAAAGCAGAATTTGTTCTAACAAACCAGTAAAGCTGACGTGAATTCTCTTCCAAATTTTGGCTACCAGCGGTGGTGACCCAGTAGAATTCAATTATCCATCACATTACTCGGAACAGTATTCTTGCATAACAGATCTCGAGTTTAAATTTGAAACAGAATATACATTTCTTATAAGAGTAGGATAATCAGAGTTTTATTTACTATATACACCACTTAAAAAAAGGGGGGAAAAGAAGCCTCTCGTTTCATTTTTTGCAAGATTGTTTTCGAATTTCAAAATGGTTTTCATATTATAATATCAGCAAAAAATATTATTTTAATATAACTGTAAAGTTATCTAAAGTTTTGATGTGGATGCAGAGGGGTGTGGGGGAAGAGGAGGCAGCCGTGCGTTCAATGATGATGAGCCATGGCACTCTCTTAACTTTGAGAAGGCTTGTATTTTGAACCCAAATTCTGAATTCTCGTAACTATATACCCTTCTATTTAAGGTTTATTTATATTTAGATTAGGCAAATATTTTGAAGCCCAGATCATGTATTATCTAATGTCGTTTCTTTATTTATCTTATTTTAAAGTTTAAACTTTGGATTTTTATATTGACCCCGTAATTCTAAATTCTTTATTTTGCTTTTGAGTGAAGGTGATTGTATATATTTGTTGGTGTGAAAAATGTAAATACCAGGGTGTAATTTGTAGCTAGCCCTCGCATAAAAATTAAAAAAAAAACTTTTAGTTTATTTACTTTGTTTGATAGACCATACAGAGATACAAACAATAAAATGGACGCGACACATGGCACTCTCTCAACTCATATAGTACAAGAATCCAATTTTACTTCCAAATTTACTTAATAACAGTTTTTACGCAGCTGGCATTCAATCAACAGAGCACTAAACCACCAATTCAGAAATGTTCAGCCACCAGCAAACCATGAGTTGCCCTTACCTCAACCATCTGTCCAGGCTTCTGAGATATAAATCGTACAGCTAACACAAAGGACAGACCCTTCATTTCAGCCCAATGCAAACATACACCATTGCTTGAGAAATAAACCCGAGGAAGACCAAGATTAAAGACAAACTTTGCATAAAAAACCATGAAATTCTCATATACTTCAATTTCTTTGTAACACAGAGGTAAGCAGGAAGAGTATACACTGAGAAATCATAATTCATCCATTCAGTTAATTTCTCAATGAATACCAGAAACTATACACAGGAACAAGAAGGGTAATCACAACTCAATTTTCATGCGATGATGATGCATACTACAAACCACATCCAAAATAAATAAAATGTTGGAACCCTGTTGCCAAGCGATCCTGCTCCCATCAGATAATTCTGTCTTCAAGCTCCATCCAAAATCTTTGCAAAGCCTACCCACCAGCCTTCACTGTCTAAGATCCCCCTTTGTCATAATTAATGAGGTGAATGTTGAAAAATTGATTTCGTCTTCAACTATTTAAGCAGGCAGTGTGCTTGCATGGGTGACCAAGCATTCAAAATTTAGTGGCATTGATTTGGCTACAAATCCAACCACCTAGCCACCGTCAATTTTCTTTTCTTGCATGCTCTGGAATGAGTCGTTGGCGCAGTTCAGCAGATGCCCCAGCCAACTCTGCAAGGGCATTTGGCATGAGAAATACAAAGAGAATCTATAGTAAAACATGGGAAACAGAAATACTATATTAACTTACCTTGGGCAGTAAAATTGAATAAAGGGGGTAGTGCACGCCCATTAGGTAAGCTTGCATTTGCATCTCTCAAATTATCAAAGAAGGGGTGAGCACATGCCTCCAACTAACAGCCAGTAAAGAGAAAAGGAGGTTACTAAACTTCTCGCGAATAACAAATTAAAAGCTTTATAAAAAATGCTGCAGGGTGTAATATGCAATTCAAGAAGGAAAAAGAGCTATTCAAACTAAACAAACATTAAATAGAAAAGAAAACGTTTGATGATTTTGGAAACTGATATCATTTATCTAGAGCAGCACATGTGCTTACAGCAGTGCACCGCAGATTTGGTGAATACTGAAGCAGCCTTGACACGAGATCCACTGCTTCAGGGGGCATTCGCTTGTGAAATATCTGAAATTTGAGAATCAATATGTTAACCACCGATATAAAATTAATTCACAAGGAAAAGATCCCCCTGATAAAATTGTTAAAAGACCTTGTGCCATGGGTGAGTCTTGATCTGAGGGAACTTGAACTCCGTGTAATTGGGATTCATGCATTTAATTTCTTCCCGGGTCGGTGTGCCCAAGACCTAATTTATGATCACCAAATGGGGGGAAATACTTCAGAAACTGACCAAACATGTGGAGAAGTAATAAAAAAAAAAAAAAACAGGGCTGGAGGTTAGGATAGCTTGCCTTAATAATTTCCACAAGCTGATCAACACCACTTTCCCCAGGAAAAAGCGGCTGCAAAATGCAACATTGAATAAACATCAGAAATCATCATCTATACATTAATTTAAAGGAAGATTTTAAGAATAATTCATACAGTCAAAACACAAATAATCTAACAGCCACTGCATTGAAGGTAAAATCAATAAGCAAACAGTAAACAGTGGCAGACAAACAATACATGATTGGTAAACTCTGCATTTCCATATCCAGAAAGAAAAGTGAAATTACAGAAATGAATTCAAAAACCATTCAGCAAGTTCCATGAAAGAAAATTATGTGTGTGTGTTGATTAGTGAGAGCTCTAGAACAGTGTCCTAGCCATATGTACACCAGACCGCATAGGAGAGGTGGGGAAACTTCTAACATTAACAGAAAGCTATTCAGAATACAAAATAATGTTTAGTCAAATCTATAATAGGAGGCTGATAGTAGTATAGAGAGGATTGAAAAGCCATATTGACCCACATGTCCAAGAAGAAGCTCCGCCATGACACAACCAGCAGACCAGATATCAATTGCAGTTGTGTACTCTGTGGCCCCAAATATAAGTTCCGGTGCCCTATAATACCGAGAGCAAATGTAAGATATGTTGGGTTCGCCTGGTACCTGAAGATAAAAAAAAGATAATGTCAAAAGTTTCAACACATCACTGGCATGCTTTTAGTATCCACTACAGTTAGTAAGAAAAATAACATACCAGCATCTTTGCACTACCAAAATCACATATTTTTAGCTGATGAGTATGGGGATTGACCTGCAGCATACAACAAAACCTCATGAAGTTATCCTTTAACCGCATATATAAACAACAAACATCCATCAAGAAAGCAACATATTGCAGCTATAAATCTTGCAAGAACTTCCATGATATATATATAGCACAAATCACTGTCAGAGGGCATGAAGTTGAGGTGATGAGCGGTAGCTTTCAAGGCTTTGTTCTTTAAACAGAAAGCATTTCAAGTAAGATAGCAGAAAATCCAAAAAAACATGTCCTGGACTATGACACCAAGCTCTCAGGTTTCTCAAAATGCATTGCTAGCAATTCAAGGAATTCATTATGTTCTGTAACCTTTACCGTAAAATTCAGGGAAGGAAATTAAACTAGATGGATGAAATTCATATAAGCAAAGATGTGGATCATATAGACTTCAACCATTTTTATGTCAAATTCAAGATGTTGGAAATGGCAGAAAGCAAACTGACCAGTAAATTCTGTGGCTTGATGTCTCGATGGCACACCCCCACAACATGATGCAAGTAATTTAGCGCACGACAAATCTACAAGGCCAATAAGAAGAATAACTTAAACTCATGGAAATAGTTTGCCATAGTTTGCTAGACAAATATCCAGTGCACACCATGAGATCTAGCAGCGCATCCAAAATATACCCAAATATGAGATATTTACAAAGTTTACCTGGTATGTGTACAGTTGAACATATAAGATGGGTGTGTGTTGATGGCTCATCCTGTTAAAGTGCCTTGAAACTCGATGCACAGTCTCAGATATATACTCAAGAACAAGGTTAAGATATAGTTCATCTTTTTCAGTAGTTGAATAGAAACAGTGTTTCAGCTGAACGACATTTGGATGGTCAAGGAGACGCATTATTTGAAGTTCCCTGTTCTTGTATCTCTTATCCTGCAGCACCTTCTTTATCGCAACTGCTTCACCAGTTTCAAGGCATTTAGCCTGTAGAGCAAGATAAAATGTAAAATAACAGAGCATAATATTACTAAACGTATACATGCTAAAAACTAGTGTGATTGCAAGCAAACTGCTCGCTAATTCCAAATACCTGATAGACAACACCAAATGAACCAGTGCCAACCACATGCTCTGCCATGTATGAGATTATCTGGAGGGGGGAGTAAAATATATTTAGCAGCATGGTCAATAACTAACCAAATGATGTACGAAAAGAACATGTAGCCTTAAGAATCTAAAAAGAGTTTACAGAATGACAAAAAGAAAAGTCGAGGATCAATAGCAGTCAATCTTGAAGGTTTCCATAGTGTGGCATTGTCATACTTGAGAGTTGAGTGCAAAGATATGGTGACTAAGCAATGCATCTATACATATGCAAGTGGAAATCTTTCTTCTGGGCAGGAAAAAAAAATCTATGCTTATAATAACAGCACTGAAAGTGAAGTTCCGTAATAAACACATTCATAATGCTCCCTCGAAACTACATAAAGAAAAATGAGATTAAACAACCCATAAAATGCAAAAGCATTCAACCAGGGTAATCAAATAACCTGCTTTGGTTGTCCATTCCGACCACCTACTGTGGTTGCAATAATCTGACCAGTTTCTGTCCCATTGCCACTCACAATGGCAGCTTCCATGTCCTGCATCATCAGAAATTCCAAGGTTAATAGAACACCCAAGGAAACTATGACACAGCCCACCTGATTGTTTTTGGTCTTTTAGGTGGAATGGGGGTTAAGTACAGATGAAAAATTACCTTTTCATCATGATTAATGTTTTTATCATCTCTGATCTTCATTTCATGCATCTCTTTTGGAAGTTGATCAAAACCTGGTTTTTCTGTTCTTGTCACTGAAGTAACATTGGATGCACTGGCATCAGCATTTTCCTGTGATGTAGAAGCCATGTGCTGCTCCTGCTCTGTGACACTCCTTTCAACTAAATATGATTCCCCATCAATCTTTTGTTCCATTTCTCGATCAACCTTAGCCCTCTTTGTTACAGCATCCCCACCCTACATGAAAAATAACACATTTTCCACAAGAAATTAGATAAATTGTATAGTTACATTTCTTCTCCATTCACAAGAGTAATTGCACCAATATCCCATTCTATCTCGCATTATTATACTAGTGCTGTTTGCATAGCCATCTCATATTCCTTCAAGGCTATCAAATTGTTAGTACAATAAATGAATTTGGTACAAAACACATTGGCTTTAAAAATAAAAAAAATAATCCAAGAAATTATATAAAGAAAATGAATACCTAGGCCGTTAATAAGTTCATAAGCTGCAGGCCAGTACGGCAACAAGATTATTTAAACATTATCAAACATGACTACTCAAACTTCCCTCTAGGCAGAACCAAAATAGAAGGATTAGACACTACAGGCTGGCCAATATGGCAACTTGATTATAAAACATATATCCAATATTATTACTCAAACTTCCTCTCTAGGGAGAACCAAAATAACTAGACAATTACAGACAGAAATGACATCCAAAAACTCATAATTCAAGGATTTAACTTGACGAGGCACTGTAATTAATGCTTCTTTAAGTGAGCATACAGAAATACAATGATTCTTAATATCAACCAGGATTCTATTTAGGCAGTTATTCCTTAAGTGCAAATCTATCATAAGATTTCATTGTTAACATCATAAAAGGACACTGCAACTTATGAGAATAACTTTCTTCTAGTGCTCCATCTCGTCTTCACCTTTATTTAAAAAAGGAAAGAGCATATAAAGATACGTATTAACAATTTTCAGGAAAGAACCAGTAATCGCAACATGACATACCACCAACCGCAACAGCAATGCACTGCAGAAAAAATCAACATCTAAACTACACTCTCGCCATTGAGATCCATATAGATAAATAACACTTATTGGACTCTATGACATTTGGTAGAAATTACGAGAAAAATTGTTACACGTTCAAAATAGTAAATCCATCATACATAATAGAATCCGACGTTACATCTGAGCTACAACATTATGTTAACCGACATCGATCAGCCAACCAATCAAACCTCCTCAAAGGATTAAATGAACAAGCAACACAAATAGGAAAAGCCATATGGCCCCACAAGCCAAAACCAGATTGAAAGCAAGAAAGCCTAATTCCATCTCCCCAATATCATCTCTTTTTATTGTGAAAACAAAAAAAGTGCAAATTAGACAAAATGCCTCCCATCAAGGGAAAAAAAGGCCTAAAAATTTTGAACTTCCAAAAAAATTCGTGACCCGGGATCTGAAATAGTTAAAAAAAAATCAATAAAAAGGGTCAAATTCCACAAAATACCTATCTCAAATCCAAAAACACGCAGCAAAAGAAATCAAAGAACAAGAGGAACACATGATCCCAGAATCAAATTAAGCACAACAACCAGAAAACCTATCATCCACAATAAAATATGAAGCAAAGAAGAGACTTTCTTCACCCAATTAACTAAGAATCTTAAAGTGCATGAGCAAAAAAAAATTAAGTTCATATCTTTTCATTGTCCTACCTCATTTTCTCAGCAAACAAGCAAGCAAAGCCAGTATTTAAAAAGAAAGAAAAATAAACTTACAGGATCAGATGATATAGAAGTTCGACCAGAAGCAATGCTCTTTAATCTACGCATCACATTCATGGTTTCCTTTCTCTCTTCACCAACAAACAAACCAAACCCTAAATTTCCCTTTTTTTTAATCCAAAAAAAGAAAATCAAGAAAGAAGACACAAACTCAGCCTTCTCTCCTCCAGCACAGGGAGAGAGGGAGAAATTTGTGAGAGAAAATGAAGGGACACCCAAAAGGGAGAAACACAGAACAGCAACAGCAACAAAATCTCCCAGCTTCTTTCAAGATTTCCTCGATGTGGAAACCTTAACTTTCTCTCTCCGGGGATAATTTTTGTGAAGCCACCATGTGTCTGTTTTTTCGATTTATTTCATTGGTCAAATCCAATCGCCCTGAAGGAACCCATCATTTCTTGTACGCCAGTCAAACGTGGATTCTTAACCCTTGATCGGTCATTATTAGGGAAACTCGGACGGTCCTGGTTGAGGCTTTTTGTAAAAGTAAGAGAGGTCGGTGTTACTAAATTGCCCTGGATCTTATTTAGGTGATTGCAGGGTAGAGATTTTAGGACACATTTCGATGTGGAGCGGAATATTCGGGGAAGTTTGACTGGTCTTTGATGGTTCTTTTTGGCGGGTTGGATTTTTATTAGGAGAGGCTCCTAGACAGAGTTCTAATTAGGGTTTAATGGCCTCTCGTTCTTGCCCATTCAGTGGCTGTTTAATTGTATAAAAAAACTTATTTATAAATATTTTAAATAATTTTTATTTCTTAAAACACGAAAACAAATATACTTTTTATATGTTTGGATTATGAAGTAATTTATTTTTTAAAATGATTTTTTACTTTAAAATTTTATTTATTTATTTATTTTTAACATTAATATATTGTAATCATAAAAAACAGTATCGTGTCAAATATATTCTTAAAGCTAAAATGATGTCAAACACCCCCAAATGATTAAAACTTTTTTCTCTCTGCAAATGGAGGTTCACGAGTTACATTTTCCTGTTCATAATTTTTCATTCAATCTCTTACAGATGATGGAACATTTTCTTATGCTTTTGAAGCTCCTGGAATGTGTCGGAGCAATTATGAGCATACGCAAGGAGATTGAGTGGTGAAAATGACAGTTGTTTAAACTAAAGCGATTAATATAATGTTCCTTGCTTCTTCTTCTTCTTCTTTGGGTGTTTGAAATTCCGATTCACAAGTATTTTTTAAGAAGTTTGAAAAAAAAAATATTATTTTTAAAAAAAAATTAAAAAACATTTAAATAAAAAACATTTTAAAAATTAATGTTAACTACACTGACAAACAGTAGCTTTATGCAGATGGTTGTCTTCGTGCTTAGGTGATAGTGTTTTGTGGTAGATAATAATGGTGGGGGGATGAATTAATAATTAATTTTAAGAGATTCCACCTAAATAATGTGAGCAAATTCTTCTTACTTGGGTTGTATTGTATTCTAAATTTCATGGAATGGAAGCGAAGGTTTAAATTCAGGAAATGTTTTGGGAGTGATTGCAGAGAAATTGAGAAGAAGAAGAAGAAGAAGGTTAGAGAAATACTTTCTCTATTTCTTAACCTTCAAAGCTTTCAGCTCCCTCAAACCGCATGCATGCGTGGATTATTAGGCTTTCAATTGTTTGACCAAGATTTCGAGTATATATTATACATGTGTCGAATTAAAAGTTCAGTTGAAGGTTCAAACACGAATAATTTGAAAAGTTCAGCATGTTTTTACCTAATTAAAAGGCATGCAGTGTTTGATTTTATTCCGGCAACTCAGTTGTTATTCAATGCTCTCTCTGGAGGTTTCTGTTCATTCTAAAACACCATTGCTGGCTGTTCTGACCAGGGTCATTGAAATGAAAACGCCTGATCCCATTGGCCAGTAACTTATTACCAGGTCACGACTGCAGATCGAGTCTCCAATAATATGATATGATGATAAAAAAAAACTTATAATTTATATAATATATTTTGAATTTGAGTCAAAAACATGTATATTTTATAAAAATCTGGAACAACTAGAATTTTACTCGTCTATAAAATATATTTTTCAAAGAATGGTTTCCTGGTATAAAAAAATTGCAGAGCGAGCTGTGGAATGCATGCCGCTGCTGCCCGCGTGAAGAGGAGGAAGAAGAAGAAGAAGCCATTGGATTTTGTGAAACAATCTCAACGTAATAATAAGAGGTGGTAATGGCGACATAATCATTTTGCCATGGAATGCATGCAAGCCACGCTAATCATTCATATGATTGTTTTTTTTTTCTCCTGGCGCCTCAGCTTAATTATCATGACGGGGGGGGGGGGGATTTCCCTAGTCAGGTCAGATTTTAACTATATAATTATTACAGCTATTAAAAGTAAGTTTCGCGACAAGCTTGTTAATATATACCATCTTTATAGATGGATTATAAAAGAGGCCACGGTGTTTTTATTTCTAAGAGAGAGAGAAAACAAGCTTTTGAGTTTATTTAACCTTTTACTTGTGGATTTTTTACATTTTTTTATGTTTTATGTTAAAGTAAAGCAATCAAAAGCATAAAGGACCTTTTTTAGAGAGAGACTCCCAAGGAGCATATAGATACCTGTAATCGTCTTCTTAATGCGAAAATAACAATATTCTCAAAAGAATTAAGTTAGTGTTTGGCTTTGCGATGTGGTCTGCGGTTGAGACTCACCACAAAGCCAAACGTGATTTTAATCAAATGAGATTCTAATTTTTAACTATGGGTCCCATCTAAAAATATGTTTCATCCGCAGGCAATGAAAAGCATCTATACTTTTAAAAAAACTCAGCACATCATTCATGCATGGGGTTAACATACAAGATTTTTTCTGAGCATTAACACAAAGGAAGGCAACGAGTGCATGAAATTTGTTGAACGAACCAATCTTCTCTCTCTCTCTCTCTCGCTCTCTCTCGCTCTCCCCCTACACAGTCGGTGGTCTCTCTCTCTACAGTCACCATCAATGCCCTCTCTCTCCACGGTCACCGACAACTTTCGGCATCACCGGAAGCTTCTCCTCCATCTCACAAGCTTTGCCGTGACCTCCAGCAGCCTCAGCAAGTCCCGGTGTAAGCAGCACCAGCTTGCGACTTTCTGATGCTTCTATCGGCCACTACACAACATTATTTCCTACACCACCATCACAGGAAGAACCACCTCGACCTCCTCTACCTATCGGTACTGGCCGTTGACCCTCTCGTCATAGTCGGCTACGTTACTGTTCACGTGTTACGTGAACAATAACTGCGTGAATAATTCGAATGAAAGTTGCATCGCACCGTTTTATGCTTCTTTTTTTAACTCTTGGGTTAGGGTGGATCTGCTCTCGGCCCAGCCTAGGTCCAACAGAGGTGGGCCCTTTTGCCCCAACTTAGCTGGGGCGTCCATTTAGTCTGCGACAGATTCAATCCGATTTAAAAAAAAAATGTATAAAAATTATATTTATAAAAAATAAAAATTGTGTAGATAAAGATCAGCCCTGATGAAAGGTAAAGGTGCGTAACTTTGTTTTACTCCACCTATTCTGATTCAAACTTACGACCTCAATCACAGCAGCAGCAAACATGCTAAACATACTCTGTATAGCTATATATAGACTGTAAGTTACCCAATACATGTATAATAGACCGCTTGACAGGATAAATGATATAATTAGGCGACTATTAATTACTAATTAATATTATATTTCCACTCTTTCTTCATACAATCTACAAAAATCACAAGACATCTAGGAAATGAGATTAGGAATCCAAGCATTATCGATCTATAATGATTCTTTCTACCAGATGTTATCTCTTATAAAATTTTCTCATGTATTGTTTCAAACATGGATAGGCTCGGGCTTGCATCGATCAGCACTTAGTCTGGATTCGGGGGGGGGGGGGGGGGGGTCCCATCGTAAGGTCAGATTTTATTTTATTCTTACAAAATTTTAAGTTATTTAAAGTTTATATATTGGATGATTAATCATATAAAAAAGAATAATTGATTTTAGAAAGAAATAAACATCATTCTGTTTTTTCAGATATTTTTTCAATGGTTGAAAATTAAAGAGATAGACTCATCATTTATTTTTCTAAAAGTGAGTTCTATATTAAAAAAAAAAAAAAAAGGTTAAGCGCGCACTTATCTTTCTTAAAATAGATGGTCCTAGGCTCCTAGCCTGTTAAGCCAGTCGTCGTTTTTTATTGTTTTTTGTTTTAAAAAAATAATTTTAATTTTTTATTTTATTTGGTGTCGATGTTTTGTATTTACATTTAAAATAATGCCTTCCCCCTTTATTTATTTATTGTTCACGTTTTTAAATGGTATTTTTTTTAATTATTTTTAAAGTGATTTTCAATTGGTCTTTAGATGTTTTTCGTTTGTATTTGATATAAATTAACTTTATTTACACAGTGTCTTTGTAAAAGATGAAAAAATATTTATTTTTGGTAAGAAAAATAGCCTCTAAGATAAAAACAAAGCATATAAATTAGAAATAAAAGTTGGAATTGAGTATTTTGAAGCTTACATACCTTTTGTTTTCATGGAAATACTAACCTTTTATTTTAGTATTTAATTAGTATTGATGATTATCTACCAGTTTATCAATTCATATGTTTTACAACTCTCAACTAAAACAATCATGATATAACAAAATGCATTATCAATGTTGTCATAATATGAAAATATAAATTTAGATCTCATTGCTAAACTAAATGAGATCATCCTAAATATATTCAACAATCTCTGATTACTTGTACTACACCTATTAGAAATAAGTTTGGCAACACGCTTGTTGATAGACCATCTTTATAGATGGATTATAAAAGAAGTACGGTGTTTTTAAAAAAAGAAAAACAAGCTTTTAAGTTTATTTAACCTTTTAATTGTGTAGTTTTTACATTTTTTTATGTTTTATGTTAAAGTAAATCAATCAAAAGCATAAAGGAGCTTTTTTAGAAGGAAAAAAAAGGGGTGAAACTCCACTGGAGCATGCCTGTAATTGTCTTTTTAATGCGAAAATAGCAATATTCTAAAAAGAATTATATAACTTTATATAGACATGGATAGCCTCTAGCCTATCAAAATCTAGATGTGATGTAAGCCCATTAAAGAGAAAGATGTTGCCGATACATTTAAACATCATAATTACTAAAAATATATTTCAATGGACAAGGAATTTTGAATAAAAATAAAAATTCAAGAGACGCTCGCTTGGGTAAAACAAGGCTAGTTATAAATTCAAATAAAACATATATGCAATATTACAATACATACAAGTAACAAATATTATATTAAAAAGCAAGATTAGAAAACCAAAGTGAAACTCAAAATATTGTTAGAAATGCTTTGTTCTGGTGTTTTTTTTCTTTTTAAAATTTACTGCTAAAAAATAATATAAATTATATTCTGGGGTCTCACTTAGCATTTTAAGTTTTTAGATGAGATAGTTTCTTGACATAGTGTTGTTGACTCAGCGGTCACGAGTTCGAATCTCACTACCTCAATTTTATTTGATAAAAATCTAACACATGATAATATAGGTTCATGCAAGTTTCAAGCTCAAAAGACTTTCACTCGAGGAGGGTATTAGAGAAAATATAATTTTTTTTCTAGGACCTCACCTAACAGCTCAAACTATTAGGTGAGGTGATTCCTTGATATCTACTTTTGCTTTTATAACTATACTCTTAAAGTATTTTTGATGGTGAATAGAAAATATATGTCAAGACACATGTCAGCTAAAAAATACATATATTTTGACCAGGACACCTTAGTGTACTCTAGGCAACGCCTAGTTAAATTGCCATATAACTATATTAAAAATATTTATTTTTGTTTTTATTTAAAAATATCTCAATAAAAGAGTAAAAAATTAATAATTATATTGTTGGAGTATTTTTTAAAAATAATTATTTAATTATATAATTTACTCCTATTAATTATATAATTAATTGTATAATTAAACTACATATAAAATATAGTTTTAATTGCATATCTTTCACCATCAAATTAAACAAGTAAAAATTGACATTTCAACTGGGTGTTCCAGTTTGACAGCAATGCCAATCACATCAGCATTTGTTGCTTTACAGCATTAAATTATTTACAGGATTTGGCTTATGGCAGACTATGCCTTTGCCTTTGCAGAAGATTGCCTGGGCTGCGCAATTGGGCCATTAGGACTTGACTGGGCCGCGACATCCATGCACAAGAAATCAACGTCTACGCGGATAGGTATGATCCAGATTGTCAGATCCATGATACGAGCCCAACTAGTCATTGAAAATTGATTAATTATTTGCTTAACCTGGATTTTAAATTATATTATATAAGAATTGTCCTGGAGTGAAATAATCAAATCAATATTAAATAATGACATTGGAACATAAAAACAAAAGATAGAAAAACTCAAAGGATTAAAAAAAAACATATTAAACGATGAAATCCAAAAATCCAAAAGATTTAAAAATCACATATTAAAAGATAAAAAAAAGACAAATACAAAAACTAATTTAAAAATAATTTATTATTGAAGGATGAAACTAAATAAAATCTCATATCAAATGATAGATATGGAAGAAATAAAATATAAAAACTATATATTAAAAGACAAAAAATAACAAAAAAATCCGAATGATAAATAAAAAAAGTCATGAAGTTATTGGTAAGGCCTAGGGCACGTAGGCACTAAGAAGCAGAGTTGTTAATATCGTTTCGTTCCGGGCGGAATGTTCCGTGTCATTAAAAAAATCAAGACAAAACAATATTGTTTTTGTCTTGGTTTTAATTCCGGTCCGTTCCGGAAATACCGATCAAATTCTGACCGAGACGTCTCGGTACCGTTCCAGGTGTGCCGTTCCGGTCTTAAAATCCTCCTTATTTTGATTAACTTGTGATCGTGTTTCTAATTTTGAGATTATGTTTATTTGACTTTGTGTTTATATTGTATAATTTAAAGTTAATTTATCTTGATTTTTAATTATGTTTGTTAAATTAATATTTAATTTTTTTTCTTCATATATATATATATATAATTAATTATATATGAACAGTATATCCGCAAAACGGCATGCCGAAATGCTCCGAAACCGAAACGCTCTATACCAATAGCAAAATTGGAACGGCAACCGGAACAATATTGACAAACTTACTAAAAAGTTATTGATCTATATATATATATATATATAAAAAAAAAAAAAAAAAAACTGACTATTCCTAGAAGGATTTATTTATTGGAGCTAGATTCAAACCCGCAGCCTCAAAGTTACAGCACGAAACTTATTAAAACCCCTTGTCTTTAGATTTATTACAAAGTCACACGTTGTTTTAACTGATCAAGAAAGCTTGGGTTCAAATCGTGATACGAGCAGGACAATCTACGATCGGTGGCGGCCTTAAGTTTCCATATTCTGATTTCGAGTTCTATTTTATTAATATTAAAAATATTGTTGCCATATATCTCTAAATAAAAAACATGTCAAAATATTCATAAAAAAGAAATTAATATTTTTAAAAAACAATCTCCGTATTCACCATCACAGTCTCAGTTTTCATGGACAGCATGCACGTGAACTGTGGTACGATAGGGAGAAGATAAGGGGTCCTTTTGCCCTAATCAAGTGAAGGTGACGAGTGGAGCACAATCAGAGGCCATGCACTGTCATTTCCACTTCCAATGCAATCTTTCAAGCAGGATACCATGGCCATGAATCATGATTTCAATTTTGGCAAATAGCACAGATCGACGACGGTACTAGATCTTGATCACGACTGATTGATCAGAGCAGCAGCGTCTGCAATAATGATAATAATAATAAACAAAAAGTTTTGGGAGAGAATCCCATCTCAGAAACACTTTCAAAAGTTCAGAGGTTGAACTGGGTTATTATTCAATCGCAGACAATTATTGGCCATGGTTCCGATCCTCTCTTTCTTTCTTTCCCTTTTCTTATACGATGAACACAGGTTTCTTTGAAGACGGGTGGGTCCTTGAAATGATTTCTCAAATTTTAGTCTACACCCATGCCACAGGGCAGGCAGATTTTACCATTCAAATTATCAATACATCATGTATAGCCATATCGTCACGAATAACTTATAAAATATTTTTCTTCTTGAAGATTTCCTTTACCTGCACATCCTCTTCTCGGACACGATTTCAATGGTCCACCGTCTAGCTATCATCGTCAAGCTAGATGAAGAAAGTTAATGCATGTTAAACTAAAGACTTTTTGCAGCCCTCTTTCACACGAACCAAATTACAAGGAATCTCTTCATGTAATATCATACAATGTCAATTCTTTTGTTCCCACGCAGTTTCATTTAATTGATTCTCAAGAGTTTCTGGCTCTTTTTAATCGACAATATAAGTGAATAAATAGACAGCTGAGCCACTATATAATATTCTCTGCGTGTGTACTACGTTCACATTTCAGCAGTAGCCGATAGATAAGAAAGGTAGTATATTTACTTATCCATGGCCCTACACATTAATTAATCGCACCCAGTTCTATATATATATATATATACAGACACGCACTCATTCAAAGCTGAAAGCGTTTTCTTGCATGCATCGTATTCGTTGCAATAAATAATGTTAAGAGTAGCTAGTTTGAACGAGATTAAAGACCTGACCATGCTAGTTCTCGTTATGTGTCGCTGATTACTTAGCAGGGAACTATCTTAGAGACCTATAAAGAAATAAAATAAAGGTGACTGGGTTAAAAAAAAAAGAAAAAAAAGAAAGAATTATATCTTCTTTAAATACATAGATGAATTCAATTTATTTATCAACAAAAATAAAATGAACAATTTAATTAAACTCAATTATAATAATAAAAAAATAATCTCAAATATTAATATTTGATAGCTCTTGGTTTGAAACGATAGATGTATACTAAAAAATAAAACGCGCAATGTTTATAGATAGCTAGAGAACATGCAAGAGGAAGGGGCACCACACTGATTAAATCAACCTCTACTCATCATTTCATTTTTATTGTTTCTCCCATGAATGTACCGATCCCCGGCTGGAGAAAAAAAAAAAACTTTTTTTCTGTCTATCCCTGTATCGCCATGGTTGACAGACCATGAAATTTAGCACATCAATTCGACGACTTTTCTACCTGGCTGCCATACCCATTCATTGTTCCAGCAAACACATAGGGTCAAAATCTCGAGCAACTATAGAACACCAGCCACTAGTTAACCTTCATCATTTGTCAATGGAGGTTTCTCCCTTTCAGCTTATACGACATTAATTTTGTTTTCTTCTTGTTTGGTCAAGAGAGAATCAGTCCCCGGAGAACTGGGCTCGATCGTAATTAATCATGAAAGGTCCTTGGAAAATCCCTTTTTTGTCTAATTAATTTATCCAAACAACTGCTTGAATTTGCTCCAATAAAGCCGGCATCCCACATGGGACAAACTCAAGCAATTCAGCATGGCAGCTTCAAATTAATGTTTTTTATCTCGTAATTGAACAGCTCAAAAGGGGCGGCGTCATTGCTTTTGGGAGTGCAAGTTTGAAAACAATTTGTGGTGGCGCGCGGTGGTAGCAATTTTAGGGGTGACCGGACCTGAGTTGTAAGACTTTTTCTATATATACTCTCTAAACTTTACTGTGCTGACTGATAACTTGAAGAATTCTTTGGCCGAGAGTCGCAGCACTGTTAGAAATTGTGTTTGCGTGTCTTAGAAGTGTGTTGAGTTTGGAAAAATATCAATTTAACATCTTTAATGATATAATTAGCTCGTTGATACTAGAAATTACAAAAATATCTTCATAAAATTTTAAATACAAAACACAGGAAATACTGTAAACCAAAACATCGCAGCCACCGCCACTGTTCTCTCAAAATAGTCCAAGACAGGCAGTGGCCCACGACTAATAATGCAGTGGGTTGTGGATGATCAACACAGCCATTTGACGGTGGAGGAGGGGTGGAACCCACAGGCAGGTGATCATGGGTGGGGACGAGTTGAATCAGCCGAGGAGGAGGTACTTTCTGGACTCGTCATGATCGGCAATCGAGAAGCAGAAATTAACTCCAAGAACAATGTCCCAGACCCAGAAAGGGATTTGCAGGCGTTGGACCAGCTGCATGGCCATTTCCTTTCCATGTGCGGATAGCCCTTGACTTTTGATTTCCTCGTCCCCACTCCTCTCCTCCATGAACAACCCTAATGAATGTTCCTCACGTTCGACGGCATGAAATAGAAAGAACGAGCTTAACACTGCACAGCAGACACCAATTAACGAGATGCCGTAGAAATTTTTTAACTGGTGTGTGCCGTGCAGTAAAAAAAATAAATTTGTCAGTATTCCATACTCCCTTTGTCCCTGTTTAATGGCTTTTGAAGAACCAACAAAAATTAATTTTGTACACATTTTTTTATAGATTTGTTTATAAGAAAATATGAGGTTCTTAAAAAATAAAAGTTGCACTTTTGAGTCTATTATTATCCATTTTTTATCTGAATGTGAACAAGGAAAAAATCAGCTAGACCCGTGTTATATCAAGATGTTATCAATGGTGTTTTAATCAGAGCTACATTGAGCTTTAATTGTTTCTTTCTTATGATTTCTATCTCTTTTATTTATTTTTAATCTGTGTCTATCTATTATAACAATTTATATAAAATTCACAACTATCAAATGTCACTTCTTACATAGACGTTATTTCTAATTTCCGTACTATCAAATTATGTTATTTTATCAAGAAAAAACTAATCGTGTTATTTAACACGTTTTTTTCAAAGGGTTTTAATGAATAAAAATATAGTAATTGTTTTTTTAAAAAAACTGACACTATTAGATGAAAGTTTAAGGTAGTGACATGTTTTTAAAAAGCTTTGGGTAAGTAACATATCATAATTTAAAATTGTTAACTAACATGTGAACAAGTAGCTGAAAATTCCAAACCATCCTTGATCAAGTTTAAAAAATGCAGAGTCATGTTTTGTTATTGTAATTATCAATTATCTTTTAAAACAACAAATGAAAACGATTTTAAAATTATGTTGGGGTCACATTAGTGTTTGTATATTGAAGAATTGTTATTTATTATCGGTTTACAGATAAAACTGTAATTTCCATTAACAATTGGTCAAATGAGTTGTTGTTTTATAATTATTGAACTATCATGTCAAGATGACTGTTTTGCCCGATGGGACCGTAAAAAGACGTAAATCTATTTCTGTTTATCCAGGAAAGAAAAGGAAGGCTCAATAATTATGTTATAATGAACTAACAGTTTATGCAATCCCATCACCTTCACTTTAGCATTTTTAAAATGTTTTTGAAAAAAATTAAAAGAATTTATTTTTAATTTTTATTTTAAATTAAATTTTTTGATGTATTTAAAATACTATAATAAAACAATGTCATTTTTTTTCTTAAAAAAAACACTTTGATATATTTTACAACGAAAAATAATTTTTAAAACAATATCAAGCACATTCTGAAACTGACATATATATAGATAGAGATTGTGTTTTTTAAGAAATTATTGTTTTTATTGATTTTTAAGATGTGTTTTTTAGAGTTTGAGATGCAGTTTTAGGTTCGAGTCTTATTGTTGTTAATATAATGATCACTGAAAATTTACATGATATTTAACTCTAGAGTTGACGATTTTAGTCGAGTGCATACAAGTTGATCGGTATCCTTACGATAATAAAAAAGCATGAAGAGAAAAGAATGAGGAGATAATTTTGAGAGGAGAGGTATTTTAAAATTCCATTCACTATCGAAAATATCGATTTAACACAACTGCTATTATAAATAATAATTGTTTCAAAAACCATGCCTCTCGCGATTTAATTAATATGTTTAGAAAATTAACTCAAAATTTCATGAAAATTTAATAATTAAAATTCAAGATCAATTGACTAGTAGTAGTCGTGATTTTTTATCTTTTTTTTAAATAAATAAGGCTAATAAGCTGCAGCTGAATATTATTTTTATTTTGTTTTTTAAATAAATAAGTTGCAGTATTCTGTATTTTTTTTTTATTGAAACACAAATACATGACGGCCTGTTAGTAACTCACACCTCTTGCACAAGAGGTCAGGTTTGAGCTTTTGGATTTGACCAGATCGATTGCTTTTGGTTGGACACACTAATTTAAAAATCGATTTGGGTCCACTGACTAGACTGGACAGTCCGTTCTAATTTGATGATGATTTGGCACAGTTTTCAAGAAACATCTTTAATATGATAACTTTAAAAGTATTTAAAAAAAAATATTTTTTATATATATTTAAAAAAAAAAACAATCATTATTACTTTTCTAAACACCTAGATAAATGAAAAGCAATATGCAAAGAGTCTTGCTATTTTTTTTTAATACTAAAAAATAATATCTAGATTATAATAATTCAAAACAAACAGGTTAAATTTACAGAAATACTTGGGATTTGAAATTGAAATTCACAAAAAAAAAAAGCAAGAAGAAACAGTAATTTTCAAGACAATATCAAGTATTAAAAATTAATATATAATGTCATATAAGAAAACTAGAGACAGCTCAGATATAACAAAAACATTTCAAGAGAATAAACTCATGAAACAACCAAGTTCAATAGAAAAAACAAAAAATCGCCTGTCCACTTTTAGAATAACTAGGTAGAAAAAATGACAAGGCTAAAGAAAAATGCAAAATGACAAAATTAAAAAAAAAACCTAAAAAAAATGGAGGGAAATATATACGAGTCACACTTAGTACTAACTTGTAAATCATGACACGAGATTGAAATGAAAAAAATTAGACTGACAGAAGAAAAACATAACAAAAAAAATAAAAATAAACCAAAAAAACATCGAAAAAGAAAATGCAGATTGACCCGGGTTAGTTGGACCAACTCGTTCTTGAAATAACATGATTTAAAATGATGAAATTCAGAAGAATCATTAAAAAAAATTGAGGAAAAAGACTGAGTCCACCACCCAGGTCAACTCAACAAATAGTTAATAACACAGTACAACACTTTCAAACATGTAATTTTGTCTTTTGAAGTTTTTTAGCCGGATGCTTTCACCTTTAAGACCAAAAACATTTGACGGAGACATTATTATTCAACTCCGTGGAGTTCATAACGGGCGGGGCGCTTGTAAGTTGTAACGGTCACGACTAATCTTGATTGAACGGAGATTCTTAATCACGACATGCATGGTGCTGATTCGCTTGAATGAGAGCCGTTCGTTCGATATATTTCCAGATTTCATATAAAAAAACATTTGATTATTCTGAAGAAAATAAAAAAGAAGAAAGAACAAATTGGAAAATGACAAGTGTCCTGATAAATTTTAAGAAGCCAAGAACAACTGGTGAAAGCAGACCAGTAGTGGATAGAAAACAATTTTCTGACAATTTTAATTTTAATTTCTCTGATACTTCATGATGTATTCTGTAAAATTTAAAAATAAAAACAGGGACAGAGAGTAATACAAGCAAACATCTTTCAATCCAATAGTATCATCCCACGGACTTCCAAAACCACATCCCTGTCTCCCCCAATCGGAAAGATTTTAGCTTTCAGAAACAAATCCACACAGCCAAGACGAGCATCACCAAAATAAGGTTACCATCTATGCATGCATCGAGATACGTGTCGAATGATCAGTGGGTGTGTACACGTAAGCAAGAGACAGAGCCAAACTCTTCGCATTAAATGATGGCAGCGTTTTCTCCCAACAGCTTCTGCTCTCTCATTTATTGCCTCGGCAGTTTCTCACACCCTCTCCCTCTCACCGCCCAACCCGCTCGCATTCACATCGTTAGGTCACTCACTACCTCTCACGCCCTAAGCAGCGCGTGACCACAACCTACACCCAGCCTGACAAGCTGAAATATATCCTTCCAAGCACTTCAACTAGATAGAACACTAGTCGCATAAACACTTTACCCTATCTTTTCTTATGTTCATCTTTTATTTAGTTGATGTGCTTGTAGGGTATATTTTACCCTATCTTTTCTTATGTTCATTTTTTTAAATCCATCATAACCCAGTGTTTATCTAACCCTCTTAAGCCAGACAATGATCGGGGGAACACCTATAACAATGCAGCGAAAAACTAAGCCTGATCATGTTATAAAGAGGATGAGATATGAGTCCAGCAAAAAGGTTATTACAGTAAACTTAGAATATCAGATTAACACGAAACCCCAACAAGCTGAACTGTTGTCCTTTCAAGTTCAACAAAAGCAAACGACCGGAAAAAAAAACAAAAAAAGGGGGACGATATTAAATTAAATATCGGAAGACCCTTTTTTTCCTAAGCACTAATGGCTTTTAAACATTTTTGTTTTTGTTTTTTTGTACTACTAATAATTCAGCCAGGGGTCGACCTTGAGTCAATACCCGAACCAGCACCCTTGCCTCGTGTTAAGGACCTCGTTTGCAGCAGCAGCCCAGGCAGCCAGTCGTCACGACGGACCCACCAGTCCTCACCGCCTTGCAAGGAGTCTCCACGCGCGGTTCGTTCTTGACTCAACACCCGCAAAAACATAAACACCAAGACTACTCACTTTTTTATCCACCCAGTCTTACCACACTGATTTACCACAGCGCTCTCTCCCAACACCGCCCTAATGAAATAAACAGACCAGCACACAGCCAAGTAAAAATAAAAAAACTAATGAAGACTCACTAATGGGATGAAGCTCGATCACGCAGCAATTCTTGGATGATGATCAGCTTTCGCATTGCAGAGCTGCCTTGATCTTCTGCACAGTGCATGAAATAAGGTTGTTGACTGTCTCCACCGATTCTACTGTGAGCTTGGCTGTAGGGAGACTATTCACCAGTATCTGGAATGCCACCGTCAGAAGGGACCCGCTCACCCTCTCCGGGCCACCACCATTGCCATTATTATTAGCAGTCGGGCCACCGTTGGCTGCCGGGGCCCCAAGTGAACCAGGGCCATCCGGGACGATAGCAAAACCAGACGGAAGAAGCGCCACGTAGGCCGAATCGCCACCATTCATCACTACGTGCATGGCCGGAATGTCAACGGGTGCGTATACCACAAGCGACCCTGCTGCATCTATGCATGTCTCTTGCAGTATCAACATGCTACTCTGGTTAGCATTCATGGCCTGCCAAGACGAGAGCGTGAATCACAAGAGGGTCCCCCTAATTTGACTTGAAATTACATTACACGATGACGTTTTAACCTCCCTCTTTTTTTATGAGGGTGTACGTGTATCAGTGTCAAAAAGAAAAAAGACGAGATCAGGTTTCTTCACATAAAAGGTGACATGTGTTTTTTATATTTTGACTTTTTGAAGCTCACAGGAAAAAGATAGAAACTGCCATCAAATCTGGTCCCGTCTGACTCCACAGACAGATACTTCCAAATTCCAAACTCGTCCTTTAATTACATTTCACCTTTTATCTCTAGCCACGACAAGAAACTAATCGACAATCACACCCCCCACCCCCCGGGACCACACCAGACGTTTAAATATTTTACTGACACTAATGTCCAAAAAAAACCATGTCCATCAGAAGAGAAAACATTATATACTACGCAAGAAAAGTTGATTTCATGACGAACAATTTGATCTAATGTTCCCACGTACGTATTATGTATTATTAAAATAATTGCTGAGAGAAGGGAAAGAGAGATTACGCTAGCCCGAAGGAGGGAGACGCAGTTGCCATGATCTTGGCCTTTGGCAATGTGGGCCATTTCCTGCATTGGTCCTCCGTTGGAGAGGATGTCCCATTCGCTTCTCAGCCGTTCATCGCGGAGGAAATCGAAGAGTCTCTGTGGAGAAACAGGCAGCCAAACGGAGGTGGCAGCGCTCAGAACAATGCCCGGTGGCTCACCGGGATCATCGACGCTCTTTCTGGTCATAACCCTAACATCTTCATCGACATTCCCTGCATTTAGCTTGTTCCATTTGTGCACTGTCGAGGCACAAACCCCGGCACAGAAGTTATCAGTCATTCTTTGTGCCAGCTTCAGCATGCTCCGGCGACCACTTGCAGTTATAGCTAAAACATTTAACATTTTCCCTGTCAGTTAACGTTGTCTTGGCAAAGTTGAAGGAAATCACAGATTAAAATCAATATTAACCTGTGTGGTCTCGGCTGGGAACATTAGAGGACATGAGAATGGCTAGGCACTCGCTTTGGCGTTGGAGGGTGGCTATCCATCGTTGGGCCCCAAAGCCCATGCCGGAACTTATCAATGGCCGATAGAGCTGGTGTGTTTGGCTTTCATCATATTCTGCATGTTCAATCCATGTAACCTGCCATTTCAACAGTTTTTGTTAGTTATGATATAGGGTCAATTGCACCAACTCATCAAGATGGAAATATTTTATATTCATTATTGCTTATTGATTGCTACATGTGAACTGATTGCCTCTATTATTAAGCAAAAATATCATCTCTTTTTCTTTTTTCTCGTAGCTAATGATTAGAAACTAAAGCCACACAGCATAAAAGATCATACGCCAGCTCCATGGAAGGCTAAATGTCAGTCAAACTCCGAGGAGGATTGACCAGGCTGTGACAGTACGCCGGAGGCTCTGGTACACTACCAGTATAAGCCTTCCTCGGGGTCATTTTAATATAACATACGCATATTATGTCAACGTATAAGAATGAAAGATGGCAATTTTTATAATGTTATTCAGAAACTATTTTCCATGTTAAAATATAAGGGAAATCCATGGAAAGGGCTCTAGGTTGGGCTCGGATAAAGAAATGGAATCAAGTAGTCATGGCATAAAGTAAATGAAATAGAAAAAGATTTTGCAAGATTTGAGGGAACGAAGTACATCGTAGAAGATGACATCGAGATGTGCGCTATTGTCTATATTATCAGAGAGCTTGGATACTCGAATGGAAACAAAAAAGTCAGTCTCGGACTTTGACAATTAGGTCTCTTCGCATGGTTAAAAAAGGAAAGGATATCATAAGGCTGGAACCAGGTCATACGCTGTAACATGATTAAATATAAGATAAACCAAGATTACATCGAAGATTGGATCATTGGAATAGAAGCATCAAAAATATTGTTTATTCAACCGAAGTCGAGGGTATCCAGGCATATTTACTGATGAAGGATATGAAATCAACGTGTTTGAGACACCAAAATTCAGGCAACGGGGCTTCTATTTGATAAAATAAATGGTGTAACCTCGATCTGCTGCTGTCCCATAACAATTTTTTAATTGATCAAGCAACCCTAGTCCGTCGAAACTTGAGACTTAAACAGTAATTTGACATCAGAAGAAGCATCCAAGACAATATAATACGACCCTAGGAAGGTTCAAAAAGTGACAGTGTGGGGATACAGCGAGTTCTCACTGGGCAAACAAGACTGTTAGATGCTCGAGCTCTCGAAGTGGCTCGGGAATGCAAATGCTCATGATTTTGACCTGGTGTTTTACCACAAAAATTAAATGCTCTCGACTGGAACTTCCAATGTTGCAATTACTTCACCAAACTCATTAAAGACTAAAGGGGCAGAGCACCCACCTGGATGAACACACTAAATTTAAAGACTGGCCATGCTAGAAACCAAAATGTGCGCACAAGTTTTTAAATCATTACCTTGGAGTATCCATTCGGCATATCTTGCACCACGCAGCCAGAAGGAAGTCTCCTGCAGTTCACGAATGCCGGTGGAGCACCGGAAGTTTCTCTGATAGTATCAATGGAGACGTCAACGACAGCCCAAACCCCCTCGGCGTGCTGCTTGCAGAATCGGAGAAAATTGACCTCACGCACCGGAACCAAAGGGGATAAGACTTGGAGCTCCGCGTGCATCTAACAACGATTAATTTAGCATTAAACAAACTGCCAAACTGGCTGCTGAAATGTTAGTAACAGCAACAGTAGAGTAAAAGACGATGGCTTACCAATTGAAGCGAACCATTTCTAGTTCCCCCCATTCCGTTGGCTATGACATCAGTTGTAGAGGTCCTGGCAATCACGCAAGGAAACATTTCTGCCCATCGGTTCTAACAAAGAGAAATCAATGCAAGGATTCAAGTTTTAGTTTTAATATGAGAAGGGACAATAGTAATGAGATTTTGAATAACTCACCGAATCCATGAGTGTCTCGACTAAGGCCAGACTGTTGATGATTACCATCCCAGTCTCTCTCGAAGCCTCACTAACAAAGCCACTAGGCTTCATTCCAATGCATGGAGTGAACGTTCTCGAGTACTCCTCGTGGTTCATTATTTCCCTGCCACCCTCATAGCTCCTGATCCAAAGAGGCTCGTCAGTCTGAGCCATCTTAACCAGTTCGTCCATGGCAGCCAAAGCCAACTCCAAGAACATGGATCTCTCTAGTGATCTGCCTATCCCAGCAACACCAGTTGTCGCTGGTCTAGCTTGAGTTAGCAAAGGCAAAGCTCCAGAAATCCCACCTACAAAATCAGGTCCCAAAGGCAATGTTGCAGCTACAGTGCTTAAACCAGCAAAACCATTACTACCAACACCAAGCTCCAAGCTTGAGTTTGGCATCGGAGGGCCAAGTGAAGAAGCCAGTGAAGATATGGGGCGACCCAAGAACTTGCCAGCGAGAGCACAAACTCGATCAAGTTCATCTTTTAATCTAGCATTCTCAATCCTCAGATGCTGTTCTTCAAGTGAAATATCACCAATTATTGCAGGACCACCACAGTTTGAGCACATTGGGTTTCTCATAGCATCTCTTATGGACATGTTTTCCGCTCGAAGCTTGTCGTTCTCTTGCCTGAGTAATGAGTTCTCATGGCGCTCCAATTGAGTCTGTTGCAGCAAACAAGCAGATAACTTCAACTTTCGATCCGTGAAATTCCAACCCCAAAAGGAAAAACATCCATGGATTGTTAATAATCGTTCATTACCTTCATCTGGGTTCGGCGATTTTGAAACCAGAACTTGACTTGCCTGGTCTCCAAGCACAGCCTTCTACTAAGCTCCAATCTTTGTTTCTCATCAGGATGAGGACACTCCTTAAACAAACTGTATAAAAAACAAAAGCAACAGCATAACACAATCTCTCAATATCACTCAAAAAATCTTGTTGACAGTGCAAATTTTTGATAGATATCATACGCTTCAAGCTCTTGGATTTGTTGTGGAGTGTGTCGGTGGTATCTCTTTTTTCTTGGAGGATTATCAGCTGCATCTTGGTCATCACCAGAAGCACCATCCATGTTATCACTACCAGATCTGCTCTCATGTTCTTCTTCTCGGCTTCTCCTACCCACACTTGTCTCAAAGTTTTCAGACATTCTTGTTATATCTCCTTGACCATCTATGTTTGGCTGTTGCTGATCAAGAGAATTAAACAAAACACAGACAAGAGCATGAAAGTTAGAGACTTAAACAAACAAACAGCACCATATCACCAGGTAGCAAAAAAAACAAAAAAAACACAAAGAGAAAGATGACAAGTACAAGAGCTAGTGAGAGTCCAGGAGAGTTGAACATGGGTTTAGTGATAGAAGGAGAGAGAAGGCGAGGCTGAGCTATTATTGCACCACCAGTGGGCATACTGTTGTTGTTATAGGGTATATCCGCCACAATTCTTGCGCCACCACCACCAGGACTAGTGTTATCAAGAAAACCCCCAAAACTCATTAAAGCTTACGCCTTTTTTTTGTGTTAACTCTATTTTTACACTGGACTTGACCCCTTTCTTTCTAGATTTATAAGTAGCACTGAATAACAAAGTTTGAATCTTGAAATTATCATTCCAAAACCATGCCCCAGATGGCCAAACAAGAAATCATGAACTAGGTCTCTCTCAGAGAAAATAAAAAAGAAAAGCTTTTTTTCAGAAGAAAAGAGAAGAAGATAGAGAGGTAGAGGAGACACAGGATAATATATCTATCCAAATGTCTCCACCTCCCTCTCCCTGCTGAAAAACCTGAGAGAAAGAAAGAGAAAGAAGGCAAGCAAACCCTTTTTATTATCTTCTTTGCTGCTTGACACTTCCTTCTCTATCCCTCTCTCACCCTCTAAAAAATGTTAAGTTTCAGTCCAAAACTCAAACATTCAAAGGCCTTAAATTGTGTTGAAAGAGCTTCAGGGAACCGTAGTTTGAGCCAAGAAAAAGTAATAATATCTCGCTCTTTGCATGCTTGCCTAACACTCGGTGAGAAGGGGCTTCAGAGAGAACCCAACAAGAGAAAAGATAAAAAAATAGGGAACAAGAAGAAAACGAAAGGCCCTGAAAAAGATTTTGTACAGACAAGAGAAAGGAGAGAGGAGAAAGTAAACCCCACAAAAAATATATAAAAAGGGTGAAGATAAATTGAAATTATGTGGACTATTCGAAGCCTTACAAAATACCAATTCACCTCCAAAAAGGTCGGTTGACTCTCTTTTCCCTCTGTGAATCAGTAACAGCAGTTAAATATTTCGGATCCTCTGTTTTGGATTTTTTAACCCTTTTAGAGGAGATTTTAAGAGGCAAAAGTAAAAGCAAATTTATTTTCACAGAGGACTGATTTTGTGTTGCCCTTTGGAGATTTTTTTCTTTTTCGTTTTCTTTTTTGGGTTCTTCGTATGCAAACATAGGGATCTGTAGTTCTGTACAGATACTCCATATGTCAGCTGAAGATGTCGTGTGGCTGCTGAAAGTGTATTTTTTCACTTACTTGATGAATATTTGTACAGTGATTAGGAAACCCTACTGTATTCTTAACCAAGATTGTAACAGTATTTATACACAGTTCATCTGACCCTACTTGAATAAACATCTTAATTTTTCAGGGCTTTGAATTTGATTCAAGTGTATTCTCTTTGAACAATCTAACAGCGTGGGTTTAATAATTTTGAATTGCAGGGGTTCCTGTTGGGACGATTTGTTTTTGAAATCTTGTAATTCTAACATCAAGTTGATTATAATTTCTTATCGATCCCTGTTCTAACTCCAGCAAGTTGATTTGAGTGATTCCAGGTGAGTGAAATATGTTTTTTCTTTCTTTTCTGGCTCAGCAACGACCATGCAATTCCACGGGCATAAACCACAAAGGAGTGATTCCCGTGAATTTTTCTTTTCTATCATGATTTTTTCTTACTGAATGTGTGTATCTAATTTATATGAATCCAACCAGCTAATAATATCATCTTATAATAACTTTGAAAATAAAAGGTAATTCATTTGTCATATTTCAATTACGATTCATGAAACCACTACACGTATCATTGGTAAATGTTGATGCATGTGAAAGCTACGTCGTATAATAACAACACTAAATCACTAGGGAATAAAAGGAAGATTTAATAAGCAAAGGGGATTGCAAATTTGGACTCTCAATTTGCAACTCTATACTCAAAATTAAAATATTTAGCGGTAGAAGTTTATAAAATCCTTAAATATATCACAAGACCCTGCCTCTACTAGAAATCAAATAGGAATCTTAACACCTCGAGGAAATAAATATAAATTTCAAACTAAAATATAAAATCCAAAACAACATAAGAAAAACAATAAAAAAAAAACCATATAAGAAGCATTAATCCTCAACACGCAATTGTTGCATTAAAAGAAAGACTTTTCATAAAATCATCTATAATAATTTGAGTTTAATCAAAATTTTATGTCTCCTGTTTTTGCAATTGTAAAGAGTTAACTAATCTTAATTGTTCTAGACCTTCTTTCTATATCTAAATTTGTCCTACTGATCTATGAAAGTATTTGCTAGCTCATCCACATAGTTTTTCTAAGTTAGATTCTCATATAATGATGTTTGGTCACCACATGAATGCTCACAATCACTCGTGTCTACAAGCTCAACCACGTCATTCTTTTCAAATTAGAGAGAACTTGACCTCAAGTTCTATTTTTCCTCTCATTGAGACATCAAGTGTCGGGTGCTTGGATGCTTAATATTAAATACATCAAAAGTATTTAAATGAATATGAAATGGTATTATTTATTTTTTACGACACCTTGTGAGGCTTTATTTTCCTATTCTTACAGTTATTATACTAATCAACTTGGAACTTGTTATGGGTAAGAACTATTTACACCGAATCACCAACATTAAACACCATTCTATCACGATGATTATCATCGAAGACCTCGTACTGAGCATTATTGTAAATGATTGTCTTTTGACATGTTAATAAAAACTATGTAAATAATATACCAGATTGTCAATTTTAACAATTAGTTATTCAATACAAGGAAGATGTATCAACTCCAATATTTTATAGGGCTTTTGTCCATTGGTGATCTCAAAAAGAATAAGTTGGGCAGTCCAATTTCGAGACTTGTTTTAAACAAACTTTACTTATAGCAAAGTTATAAGTCTCTGGTTTACCATATTTGCCAATTTACTTGAGGGTGATATGCACTGAAATGTTTAATTGAGTCTCCGTATAACTATTATAATTGACTAATAGGTTATAAGAGAAAAATCAATGAGAACATACCTAAACAAATGATCATAGGTCTTTGGTTGGTACTAAAAACCAAATGGGCAAGCAAAAAAGACAACCTCATGACAAGGAAAAGATTAAATATAAGGATTTCGTGTTTCACATCATAATCCCTAAATTTATTGGTACTTTATAGGTAGATGATGTCATAGATTGATTGAACATAACTGAGAGGTTTTTTTGATGAAAAAAGGTTTATGAGCAAACACGAGTTGAGTTAATCACAATCAAATTAAAAGGGCAAATATATTTTTGGCAGAAATAGTTGAAGAAGTTATGGGGGATGCAAGGAAAATCGAAAATCAATGATTGTTATAAAATAAAATAAAAAGAAGATGTGAGCATTTCCTTTCTTTTGGCTATTTATATACTAAGACAATGACACAAATATGCCAATTATTACTCTAATGATTTGATAAAAATAAAAGAACAACTAGCTACGAAATATGTAAGTGGATTAAGATAGTCCACACATAATGTATTTTGTCTCTCATCTTTAAATATAGTTTATGAGACTTACAAAAAGAATCATATAAATACATGTTTTTAAATCAAATTCATTGTTTTTAAACGTTGATGTTTTAAAATGTGACATATTTTATAACAAGTAAAAACATCTATCAGCTTATTTCTTATAGAAAATATGCATCTAATGTAATTTACGTGAATACATCATTTAATAGCTAATTTCATAATAAAAGCAATTCATTTATCATATTGTAATTATGATATATGTAGAGCACACTTGAAATCGGGAATGGTCTTACAGAGACCTGTCCCTGTATTAATAGCTATTATTTTGTTTAAAATTTTGATATTTTAAACCATGATATTTTTTTTATAACAAATGAGCATTATCATCTCAAAGGACTTTTATGGCTTTTACCATCTCATTGCTCGACAAGAAGACCGGATTATCTTACTGTCGGTGTTTAAGATATTTTTAAAAATATTTTTTATAAAAAATATATTGAAATAATATTTTTTAATTTTACAAAATTATTTTTGATATCAATATATAAAAATTTTAAAATTTTAAAATAATTTTATTTAAAAATACTTTTAAAATGCATTATCAAAAATGATAGGATCCATTCTCTTTTAAAGGATCAAATGTGAGTTTTGTTAATAGTTTGTCCATTTACAGTTTATTTATTTACTCTGCCATTTATTATTTTCTTTTGATTTTAGTGATATGATACGTGTTTCATATTATTGTATTAAATTTTCTAATTAATTTAGATCTTTAATGGATCATATCTAGATGTTTAATTAGTTTATCACATAATCAAGTACTCAAATCTTTAAATTAAAACGATCACGTTTCTTTAATGACGGGCCGGCTTCGTGTTTTCGATTCATTCACAGCATATGAGAGATTCATCTCGTAATTATTTATAAAATTTCCATGAAATCATCTTATCTTGTGATCAATCCGTGCTCGAGCCTCAAATGGTGTTTAACTTCCATCGTGCGCTTAAGCTCTTAAATTGTAATTAATTTCATTCCCTGCAAAGTTTAAGGTACAAAGTAATTATTCAGGAATGAATCTAATTAAGGAAATCATACGAGACAATGACCTGTTTTTACATTCTAATAATAAATTATTATTTTAATATATTTAATATTATTCACCAAATATATATATATATATAAGAATGTGAATACAGAGTTTAACCTTAAATTTATACAACCACCTTGACAGCATTAATTCTAAAACAGTAGACGATAATAAAACACGAAACGATCTGTCACTCAACCAATAATTTGTCATTATTACTGAAAATATGATTAATCATTTTTATTATAAAATTAAAACTAAATTAACAAAAATCTCCATAGGTTTCACAATCATGTGGAAAAGGAGCTCGATTAAATTCTGTGACAGCTGCTTGCCAAAAATGGATACGGACAATTGTATTAAAGCTTGAATGCTCCTGATATATATAAACCCTAGCAGGACCCCTCCATTAAAACTCTATTTCGCTAAATAAATGGAAGTAAATATTCCAAATCAATGCATTGCCCTTTCTCCCCTCTACTTCCATGATCTGGATGAGCAGAAAGCTGCCACCATGGATGGATAACCGGATTTGGAACTAGGGTTAGCTGCCCGTAATTACCTTTTTTTTTAAATAAAATAAATAAATGACGAGTAACCAGTTGTGGTTAAGAAAGGAGAAGAGGAAGCATGGATGTTATTAGAAAATTCAATCAATTTTTCTCAGTTAATTTTTTTCAATTTAATTGGTTTTCAGTTTTTTGTCATCATTGAACTACAAGAGCCTATTATTACCTGTAATTTACCACTACTTACCGCATCAAGAACAGGGGGTAAGACCAGCAAGTGATGTGGCCCAGCGGTTGAAGAGGCGTCCCCTCCTTCACAACGGACCTAGGCTCGAGGTTCGAGTTCCCAGTGGGAGTGGGAGCTGGAGGGTCCTCCTTTCTTGTTCCTGGGTCCATCCTAGCGCGGTATGCCTGTCATCCCTGCGGTGCCTTACATGCTCATTGAGCTTGCAGGATGTTCAGTGGACCCGGGGAATAGTCAAGGTACGCGTAAACTGGCCTGGACACCCCGGTCATAAAAAAAAAAAAGAATATGGGGTAAGATTTGGGCAACCATGGAAGGGAGGAGTTGGATCAAAGGTGGTCCAATTATTCACTTATACCGATCAGCTAGGACGTGTTTGGTTGTTGTACCGGTGCTCTTTACGTTGCCATTATTTTGCCACCTTGCAAGATGGAGGCGGTATGCATCTCTTCCATCTGCACCGTAGATAAAGCTGAGGTGACCAGTGGTGGCAATAGAGTCCCTCAACCCTTCGTGTTTCGCAAATTGGTCCCTGAGACCGACTATTGACAAACCATTCCACTCGTTCACACTCCATATTTACTCGGCAATTCAGCAGGTAATGAAAAATTGCAGCTCAAATTCTAAGAGATTGTATGTTTTAAACCTTCCTTCACCGATAATTTATGCTAAAGAACATGTGAACGAGAGTTGTAAGTTTTTGACCCATTTCTTAAGTCCTTCATACTCCAATAACACATTTCAGTAGTGATTAGGTAGATTCTCGGGACAGAAGAGAATGAAAACATAGAAAGTTATCAAATAAATCGAACATGATACAAAAATATGTCTACATAGAAAACACAGGTTTAATTAAATACCAATTTAGCCGCGGACAGTAGTAACTTGTTTATATATACCAAAAACTAACCATCTAATAGGTGATCCAATAATAAGAGTTTGGAATTAAGGGGTTTGCTCCTCTTGTGATCTCAGTTTCGAGTCATGTGGTTACTAATATGATGACCGTGAGATTAACCCTATGATTGCTAATATGATAACCAAGCTCGAACACATGTTAATACACACACCAAAAACTTGCTTAGATTTCTCATCATGCCTGTTGGAGAATAATATAAATTATATTCTAGGACCTCACTTACAAGCTTAAGCTTTTAGGTGAGATGGTTCCTTAACATGGTATCAGAGTCTTATTGAGGTCCCAAAATATGATTTATATTATTCTCCAACAATGCCAATGGTCTATTTTTTTTTATTAACATGAATAACTAAACTAATTTACATGTATCTCGAATAATCTCACGAGATAGTTGTCTCTTCTCGGTATGTCCACGGCATGCTAAATGAAATATCTAGATACTGCAAAAAGGGATGGAATGCATGACTCAGGTTTAAGAGAAAACACCAGAAAAGCGATGAAAAAATACTCAAAATTGTCTCAAACTTGACCATTTTGAAGGGTTGAAAGTCGACTCCCAAGCAAGACCGAGGATGGCTCAGGATTCTTTCATTCGTTCTTTCTTTCTTTCTTGTTCCAGTGTAAATGCAATGGAAGTAGACCAGGTGGAGGTGGGTAAGGGGCCGTGTTCCCATCCACAGGCCCACACCCCACATGACCTTTCACTCTCACTGTGGTGGTTGTCAAACTTTCATCTTCTTGTTCATGCAAAGACTTATTAATTCCATGAATCCAGGCAGTGATGATCGAGTTCCGGCAGGTAGACATCAGGCCCACACTGCCATTTGCTTTTGCTGTTGCATTAATAATCTATTTCCCATTTTCCAAGCCCCTTTACCTTCCCTTCCTGTTTCCATTTAAGCTTGACCGTTGCCCGCCTCTCCTTTTCTACAGTGGAAATTAACCATCAAATGATGAACAGCTACCCATTACCTCATCCCTTTCAGTTTCGCTCACTTCTGATCAAATCGTAGATATCTAACTCAGTTTATAACTTCAATTTCTCCGTATGAACCGGGATATATATATACAAGAAATAATGTTATTCATCTTGAAACATTCATTATGAGTACGTTGCATGTAGAAAATAGTTGCAATGACAGAAACCAGCTGGTGTTTATTTGACTTTTAATTTCATAAAAATAATTGAAGTGTTTCTATTTACGTCACTGTATATCATAAATCTGATTGAAGTGATCATTGCTTCAAATCATAGAGGGAAAAAGGAACTCGCGAGATTCACCAATGAGGTGTGTCTCGTCGATCGAACATTGTCTGAAAACAAGATGTTTTTAGAAGGAATAACAGTCGATGTAATTTAATTTTTCTTGTTCTTGTCTGCAAACAAGAAGCCTGTCCATGGAAATACTCATGGCAAAGCTTGAAGTCCACATGGTAATAAGTAGAACTCTCCGTTTGAAACGATCTCGCATGAACTGTAGGGACAGCTTAACCTCTTCATCTCGTCAGTGTCACATGTGATGGGAACATGCATGGGAAGGAGTCAGGATTGTCAACCAGTCCAAGCTCACCAACTGTATTTAAGGATCTGGATTGACGTTTCCATCTCATTCAAGTGGAGGGGTGGAATGGTTTTTCAGTTCATAGGAAAAAAATAAAATAAATTAATGAATGAATTGGACCTTACAGATTGACTCGAGAATTTGAAACTGTAAAGGGTCAATTTTGATCGAGAAATCACATTCAAATATGTTTGTGCGAGATAAAATATCTAACACCGACTGCCACTGGCCACAACGTTCCAGTCTGAAATTTACACGCAGTTCTTAATTGTTTAATTATTTTGTTTTTTTGTTTTATTGAAACCATCGTTGAATTCAATTTGCCGACTGAGTTTTGATCCGCTGCCAGTTTGCCGCCCTAATCAAAGGTGGGTGTGGACCTTATGAACAGGCTCCTGTGTGGGCATACACGTGAAAACTCTTGTATAGGCTCACCCTCGTCCATTAATTGTCCCCGCCGGCACTGCTTCTGCCACCTGCAGGCTGCAATTGCCGGAGCCTGGAGTAAGACCCACCCCCACCCGCACCCGCCCTCTCACTCGGTCTCAAACCCAAATTATCAGAGACTGGGCAGCTCTGATATGGTGCAATTACCACGACCCGGCCTGGTTGAAATGGCCAGTCACCTTTCTGTGATCGAATGAAGAAGGTTGTTTAAATCGTTTTTTTGACATGATATGAAAAATATAATGTAAAATTAAATCATAAAATTGAATTGTAAAATCATAATTATATATTTTTTTAACTATATATTGATAATTTCAGCCAATAAATTAAATTACATTAAAATCTGATAAAGAGAGTCAATAATATTATAATCAGTTAATGTTCTAAATAAAAAAAAGATAAATGGAATAAATCAATTACATGAAAAAAAAACTAAAACTCAAATTCTTAATTTGGGCAAATTACTAAATGAAAGTAAGTACACAAGAACTCCGTAATAATTTGGTTGTATTCATCATAACAAGTCATACTCAAGCTCTTTTAAGTTGCAAGCTAATGAGTATAAATTAATAATTAACTAACATAAGTCTAATAATTAAAATAAAATGTTAAACAATGTTTAATGCGCTAGAAAAAATTAAATTAGAAATAATTTTTTAACATTAAATAGTTAAATAAAATATAATAATAAAAACAAAGTCTGCATTCTAAATCCTTACCACGTGGTCTAAATCTTTAATTTTCACAAATTCTTGGTAGATTTCGATCATGAGTCAAGCATATAGTTCTCTCTCATAGGAATAGATTATAGAATTTATTATATATAATTAAAAATATTAAGATGTCTAATTTCTCTCCTATCTAGAATTGTAATAAAATTTTATTTCTAACTAGATATGTCCAAAATAATACATGAATGTCTAGTTTGATAGATTTGACAAAATTCATTTAGTAACTTTAACTCTTTAAAATAATATTTATGAACTTTGTTTAATCTAGTAATTTAACAAAATATATTTTCATGTAACTAATATTTACCTATAAAATTTAAACTAGATTTAATATATAGCTTGTAAGATATATTTGATCTCACAAAATTATCAACAAATATTATAAAACCAAATTTAAAATTAACTTGGCTATTCTTTTCATAAATTTAGCAAACTCATAAAATCAAATTGATTTTACTAATTATACAAATTTTACACGAGTCAAGTCCGATTTTGCTAGTTTTTGAGTTTAACCCAATTCAGCATGTAAATACATGTTAACATGTAAAATCCTAAAAATTTAAAAGTCAACTCACAATTTTGACAACCTTGCTAATGACCCATACCCTGACAGCAAAACACAACTATATGTTTCCAGCTCTGGCCGGCACGAGGAAAGCAAGGTCTATCTACAACTGGGTTGTCTTCCTAAATGCAATGCATCATTATATGATTTCTCAAGAAAATAGCAATGTCCTTGCAAACATCGGCCAACAACTTCATTATTAGAGAAGAAAACGTTGATTATTGTCTTCATACAGCGGTGGCTCACCGGTCAACAGGCAGGAAAACATCCTTACACAGATCAGGTGGCGTTCACGAGCAGGCATGTCCTTATTTAAGATGGCAGCAGCACATGCTTGGAGCTTTGAAATGTTTTCATATATTCCTTGGCAGACTCGCACTGCTAGGGAGCCATAGCACATGGTACTGCCGCTCACTTTACACTTGGAAGCATCAATGATGTTATATACTATTTATTATACATGGAATTTCCTCTTTTAAGCTGCTTTTCTGAAAAGAACCGATAGCAAAAATAGCATTCGCAAGTGAAAACAATAATAATGTGCAGTGGAAAGGGAAAAATAAATCGTATTCGATAAATCAAATCAAATCACAATACAATATTATCAGCAGCCGCTATACCTATTCTAACATAATTCTGAAAGTCCTTCCATCTGTGTACCTCCTACCACTGCTATAGATATATAAATAGCCAAAAAGAGGAGCAGGAAAGGAATCTGCATCCATTTGATGCATGCAGAGTATGCCTTGGCATTGTATGAGAAATGAGAAGAAAGGGAAAGAAATATTACATCACATAGAAAGAGGTCGTCTCAATGCAGCTTCCAAAAGGTTTTTGTTGCGACCAGAATTTTTTCTCTTCCACCCGATTCTGGCTCTTTCTCATGAATGGTAGCCGACCATCTAACAGCATGAGCTACACGAGCCACTTTATCAATAACCTCAGGAGAATCACGGATAATGACTGTTCCTTCTGGACGTAATATTCGGTCCATCTCCACCATTAAATCCACAAGGTTGCACCTGCAGTGAATCAGAGATGATGAACATGTTCGCTTTATCGATAAAATGAATGGTCTCTTTAAAATCAAACATACAGCCCAGATTGAAAATACAGTGCCCAAACAGGCACCGGTACTACATGACCATAACAAAACCAAACTGGCAACTATTTTGGAAAACAGTACAGGCTTCAGGATTTGAGGAAAAGATTTAACTAATCAAAACGAAGAAGCTGTCTATCAAATAAACTATTCTAGCTCTTAAAGTTTGGATGGGTGCTGCCATGCAATGTTGTGCCAGAACTGCCCCTTGCTGTTGTGCATGGCTTCACTAAGTTAGGCCTTAAAGTGCAAGAAACAAAATTGGAACTGGAATATTAAAAAGAAAATCAGAGAAAGAAATTTGGAATGAGCTTATCAAACAAATAAATCCATGGCAAGCCCCTCAAGTTGCAAACAAAGAAACAATCTGCGCAAGTAAACCAGCAAAACACATTCTTCTCACATTCACCATCACTTGCCCTTACAACCACAAGTTAAAACATAAAACAGACCACAAAATCCCAAAGCGCGTGTGCTCCACTGGTTCTCACCTTAGCGAAGCACCTTATCAACATCCCAGTCTCAACATGTAACATTTCCCCATTACTATCCTTGTAATGCACCACCTCTCCATCTTTTACCGTGACTTCCACGCCATTGATATTGCATCTTACTCCTAGTCATTTTGTACAAATGCAAACACGTGCTCTGAAACTTCCTCAGAGAATGAGCATGATTCCCAATATAATACCATGATCAAGTGACTTCAGGCAGATTGACCGTTTTATTGTTCTTAAATCATTCAGGCTTAAGAGAACGCTGGTGGGTTGTCATTGTTTCTTATAATGCAGAGTGATGCACAAGAAGCTTAGCCTATAGGTAATGGACAGAGGAGAGTGAATTGAGAGGGGGGATGAGAAGATAAGGAGAGTGTTTTTATGCTGTGACAGGTGAGGTCAGGGCTTGTTTTTTCCTGACAAAAGAAGATTTAGGAAGGAAAGAAGATGAGGATACATGAAGAAGGATAAAATATTATCCTCCGCAAGAAAAAAAGAGACAAAATGAACTAACAGAAATCCCCAGGGCACATATAACGATTATAGGAAGGCAATTCTATCCCACAATAACTGCTTGCAAAGGTAGTGAGCTTGAAGATTCAAAAGTTCCATTCTGCTCAAAATACTCCAAATTACTGCAATGATATCACATGCCAAAAGATATTACTATACTTCCCTTTCTCAAAGCCAAGAAATTGTGTGCAGAAATCCTCCGTTCTGCTTGACAGCACCCATTTCTCCCCAAAAACACTGGACAGACTATCCAGAAAGTCCCGTGCCACTGGACAAAGCTAAGAGTTGTGGGTATTGCTATTTTAAAGCACATAGCACAAACATTAGGCAATAAAGCTAAACAAGGACTCCTTGCCTACAAACAAGTAGCTTCCCAGTTGCAATTGGTGAGAAAGAAAACACTTGTGTCTGGAGATCAAGCAAGATGAGAAAGAGATGATTTGAAGGAGAAGGTGCTTGGTTTTTCTAAGGTACAAATATGTCTATCTTGCCTTGAGAGGAAGTTGAGAATTTGAAGAAGTAAAACAAGCTCTTGGTCCTCTCATTTAAGTTACTAAATAGTGAAGATACCAGGAATTTATCCCTATCATGACAGAAAAATTCAAGATAGGAGCATAATGTGTACTAGAAAGGTCATAAAGAGTTGAGACAGGGAGAAACAGATGAACAAGGAGCTTCTCCATCCAATACATGATTGATGGGTATGATTGTAGGGAAATTCTTAAAATTTAAGCGAAAACTAACTAATTCCTGATAGGGAGAAAAATGGCCAATACTAGTCAAGGTACCTACATGCAGGCAGAACTACAGTTGATATAATAAGGATCAACAGACATGGCTTGTGCGTATGATCACTTTCACTGTGCAAAGGAATTAAGAGTAAAGCTTCATGAACCACATGTCGACCCCCTGTTATTTGGATACAGTAGCCTTATTCAACACGCAGCAACCAAAGAAAAAAGAAATTAATCAATAATTTTAATGTAATTTTCTGTATAGTTTTAGATTGAAACCCTAGTCTACTAAGAAATTTGTCTTCTTCGGAATTTCTTAATAACATTCCAGAATTACACTTTACTTAGAAAATTATTTAAACGTAACTCTCTGTATTGTTTTGATGTTGAAATATATTATAAATAATGTGCGTTCAGTTTGAAGACACTGTAGTTTTCTTCTCTGTTCTTGTTACTATAGTACCTTGGATAACCAATCACATTTTATTTCTACCCCCTAATGATTCTAAAAACACATCCCTAATAAACTGAGTTTTTCACACTTCCATCCCTATCCCTAAATCCAACCAAAAACACTAAAGCTCTACAAACATCAAGGTTTTCTGCAATCACAGTATTTCAAGTTAAAACCTCCATCAAATCATGCAAATAAAATAAAAAAGTTTAAACTTTCTTTCCTCTCCACATTGGGAAAGAAATTCTTATTCATCACATTGCACAACTTATCCTTTAGTGGATAACGCAAATAATTTAACTAAAACAACTCAGTGCAACATCGAGACAGCATTATGCCTCAAATGATAAGTTTTTGTGGAAACAAGGAATAAATATGACTCTATTTCTCGGTTCAGCCAGAGTGGAATCCTCTTTAGCAGCGATAAACAAAGAACATTTTTTTTAAAAGGTGGGTTCATGGAAAAAATCTCACCAGATTGAAATTAGCACACAACATTCAAAAAACAGCCTAGTGTTTCCATTTAATAAAAACAGAAAAAAAAATCTTTCTATCATTTCACACCATATGTGTGCAGGCAAATAATGAGAAAATGAAAAGGCAACTGCAAATGAAGATTACAAGTACCTGTTCTTGCTTGAGCCAGGCATTTTTAGTAGTGATTCAATGCCTGCTACATGGATGAGATCATAGGAACGGGGATATGTTGAGAAAGGTTCGCACCTGACACCGTAAGTAAAAGGAATAAGGTTGAGCAGAATAGATAACCCTAGATCTGATTTAATACCATCAAAGTTTCACTTCCATTAACAGAAATCATATACAAAGAAGGAAGCAAAGCAAATCACAATTTTCTTGTCCTTAATATCAATTAGAGGAATGAGACATGTTTAATGGCACCCAAGTCCACTTCCATTAACATATATTGTATCCAGAGAAGGAGGCAAGTTATCACCATCTTGTCCTCGGTTTATCAATTAGAGAAAAAAACAAACTTTTGGCCATAGATAAATTACTACCATTAGGATATTTGAATACAGATCAATAGAGCAATAACCAAGCAAAAAATAGACTGTTGATAAGGATCTTAAATTGAGGCATGTTCAACAAAGGGTTTTTTTCCTGTCTAACTGCATACCACAACACTCTCTTGACAGTTGGCACATGTCTTCAAGAATGTGCAACAAACATATCCACCAACTTAGTTAAATATGAAGGTGAGATCATCAATAATATGACCAATATTAAGTAGCATGCTATATGAATTTCTAGTACAGAGCTGGCATTAACTCACCAATCATGGTAGACTCCAATAAGGCCTCGGTCATATATTACACCAAGTGTAGATGGCTTGCGAGCAGGAACGACATTCATCACCCATACAGGATCTGGCGTGAGTGCTGCTGCAAAACTCCCAAAAAATGCGTTCATGTCCATGACATTGCGTATGGCTGGAGTTCCTAGCTTCACATTCAAAGAATTCTTATAGTATGCAACCCTCCTTACCCAGCGCCGTGTGTCAGCCTCAAACAAATCTAGCCCATTTTTCATGTGCACAGCCCTGGAAGGTGATTTTGTTAGCCTATCAGGCCACTTAGGAATAGTCCCAACAGCACAATCCCCCTTCACAGCAGAAGTCCTACTCACACATTTCTCTAACTTGAAGTACCTGCAACATAATTGAGCTTGGCTTCAAAATTCATTACGTTCCCACGCAAATAAATGAATATTATCTCAAGCACAAAGCTCAGTTGATTTGGTTGCAAACTGAAGGCAAATTTATCAAATTTGCACATAAAGTCCTAAGCCAGGTGCATTAGTTGCAAGATGGTCGAAAGAAAAGAACAGCAGTGTGGTCATCATCCAAGTTGCTGCAAAAACACACAAAAAAAACTTTTAGAAACTGAAGATTTATGTTTAGACAATTACCATGCATCACTCGGGTCATCTGATTCATCACACAATTCAAGACCGAATTCATTTTGGTTGGGCAGGCATAAGTCTCCGGTGGGTTTTTTCCATATGACGGTGTTTCCATCCACAGCAATCAGCTCATAACACAACGCTCTTGCCACTGCCTGGAGATCAGCCCATTCCTTGTCTTGCTTAGCCCACTGCACAGGTGGGCCAGAAATGACAAGATATCCTCCAGGACGAAGTAAACGATTTACTTCAATAAAATAAGTTGCATCTGCAAAACCAGATCCCTTCAATGTAAGATTTCCTGGTAGGTTGCATCCGAGGAATACGAAAACATACTAGAAGGATACAAGTCAGAAAGAACTTACTATAGGCTGTAAAAGGGATCAAACATCGGGAGCAATGCACCAAGTCAAATGAAAATGCAGGAAACGGGAGTCTACGAGTGCCAAGCATAGCAACAAATGCTGGAACCCCTCTCTCCAATGCAAACTGTATCTGTGATTTGTGTGAATCTCTTGGAGCAAATGAGAGAGTCATGATCCCTTCGTTCAGCAAATATCCTCCCCAACTAGCAACCTAGAACATAATCATATCATAAGAAACCTCCAGTATACAACAAGTTTACAAACTAAAAATCACAAAAACTAAAAATTATTCCCTACCCCACATCCCATATCGAGAGCAGTCCTCAAAACCCCACCATTAATAGGGATATATTGCCCAAGCTTCTCAATATACTGCACAGCACCCTCTGGAAACATTGTTCCGCCACCAGGGAAAATAAAGTACTCTTCTTCCCTTTTCATCCATCCTTGATGACCTTTCCTGTCAGCAATTTTGTTGTGCGGCATATTCGCATGCCATATCTTGACAACAAAACACAAAAGACCGCGGACATCAACGTATATCAATACAAATTACCCGGAAAAATAGTGTAAATAAACTGACAAAATCGATAAGAAAATCGTCCTATAACTACAACTCTGACTATTAAACACATAAAACTATTTCTAATTAAAATACAAGAAATTCAGCAAAAGCGCATACCTTATGCAAACTCTGAGGCCATTGAACAGATATCTTATAACCGTTAGGTGGCGGGATCAAGCAAAGATGAGTATCCTCTACGGGAGGACAATGACGTTCTCTATAAAAGTTCATTTCTCGACTTAACTGACTATTCCTTCTAGGATCTTCACAAGGCATGTGATCTACTGCGTCCGCCGGACAAGCTTCAATCGGCTGCGCATTCTGCCCAGCCTCAATTAAAGCGACAAGCCGGTGGCGTTGGCGTGGGTCGGAGGTGGAGCGGAGAAGTGTTTGGCGGCCTGAAGCGGCAAGAGAGTCGCCGAGTGGAGTGAAGACTAGAAGGAAGAAAAGGAAGACTAAACCGAAGAATGTTGCAGTTACTAAATCAAGTAGTTTCCACTGGCGGGGGTTTCGTTTCGACGCGGGCAGATTAAGGTGTCCCATTTTTTATTTCTTAGATCTGATTATATGATTATTATTTTTTTGGTTTGGTGGAGGCAGGAGGAGCCGGAGAGGAGGGGGGTTGATCTGCTCTGGTTTTCTTTGATGAGAGATTGGAGCTGGTTGATGGCGGTGAGTGAGTGACTGAGTAGGAGGGCGATTATGTTCAAGTGACGGTGAGGGATCTGTTTAACCATTTTATATCTTCTGTCTTTTATTTTATTACTATTTTATTTTTACTCAGCATCTCGTTACACGCTTTAATTAATTCGAATGAAATGTTTTTATTTTTCATGATCAATATTATTATAAATTAGGATTTTATTCAAGTATACACTTAAATATCTTATATCAATTAACGTATATTCTTAGATTATATATACATGAAAAAAATACATAAATATTTTATATAATACAATCATCTTTTTAAATATCCTAGATATTTATAAAATATTATAGTAAACATTTTATAATTTAAATATTTATAAGATATTTAAATAAAATATTTAAATAAAATATCTTGGATATTTCATATTTATCTTTAAAAAATCCATATAAAATAAACTTTGTTTTTTTTTTAAAAAAAAAAAATCAGAACTCGTCTCCCTAGACTCTATTTTTCAAGAAAATATAAATTTTAAAAATCACAATTCTTATCAAAAATATATTTAAATCTATAAAATATTTATTTTTCTCGTAAAGTATTTTTGCTAAGTGTTTGCTGACACCACTAGGTGTCTATTTAAGAGTGTAGCTTAGGTAGTTTTTAAAAATATTTTTCATTTATTTTTTAAAAAATATTTTTGATTTCAGCACATGAAAATAATCTAAAAATATAAAAAAAATTAATTTAAAATTAAAAAAAATCAAAAATGTTTTTCAAAACAAAATGCCAAACACCCCGTAAAATTCCCTGTATCTAACTTTAGAGGTGCTTTACATTAGGTTCAAAAAATGTTTTTGAAAAAAATTAAAAAAATTATTTTTATCTAAAATTAAAAATTTTAATGTTTTTAGATCATTTTCATGTTCTAATATAAAAAATAATGTATAAAAATTAAAAAACATAATTTTAATATAATTTTTAAATAAAAAAATAATTTCAAAAATAACTTTCAATCATATTCCAAAATAATCACTTTATCATTATATAGAAAGCGATATCATGAGGGTTTTCCAGCTGGTCGCGATCCTTGATACATAAAATTGACTTCTTTTCCAGATTTTAAATAAAATATTTTTATATTTTTTTCAGTACTAAATCTTTTTTAATTCCATTCAATTTTAATTCATTATCGGGAGGTTTCATCGTACTTCCTTTTACCTTCTTTCCTGCTGTTTCTTGCTCTACCATCCCACGCTAGCAGTGGACGACAGTATTTCTTGAATAATATTTTTTTTTTCATTTTAGCAATTAATATTTCTTTTATCTCATCCTGTAGTTTATTTTTGCATAATTTTTTATGTTGAGATTTTTCTTTCCTTGCATGCTATTACATGTGTGAAAATAGAGTTGAATTAAAGATGAACATTACAAAAAAAAAGTTCTATATTATATTTAAAATAACAATGACTGTAATTAACGTATAAAAACGGAGATTTTATTATTTTCAGTGCTCGTGAACTTCAGTCTGGTTTGAACAAATTCAATTTATATATATATTTCGGTTCTTGTTGTTTTAAAATTCCAAGTTAAAATGTGAAGAAAAGAAGCCAAACAATTTAATCGGAGCTAAATTTCTTCTAACCCGTCACATTTTATTTTATTTTTAATTAATTTATTTATTTAAAGAAATCTTCATATCAAATTACCAAGTCATGTTAGGCTATTTTTTTTTAAGAAAAATAAAATTTTATCTCCCATGATAATAAAATTATATCTCCCTCCTACCCCTTTCTCTTCTACCCTAGCGACCACCTCTTCTCGTTTTTCTCTTTCTGTCATCGACCATCATAATCCACCCAGTCTACCATCGCTGCAACCACCACGAAACCATAGCTCTCTCTCATAACTTAACCAAATCAAACCCCATAATAACTAAATAAGCAATGATCCTAAATGCTTGTTAGATTTCTTCAACCCGGTTCGATCTCAAACGGGTTTCTCTTAATATTACAATATTTTTTCAATTATCGTGTTCAAAATTCAAATGGGTAACTCATCTTGGGCGGGTGGTAATAATAATCGTGGTGGTTTTTAAGTCGTCGGTTGATATTCTGACAGGGGTGGTGTTTGACTGATCATGGAGCATGTTTTTAATTCGCTGTCAGAAATAGATTTGGTAGATCCAAATAAAGAAATGAAAATTGAATTAATTTAAAGAGAGAAGAGGTCGTGGTCCTGGGATGGGAGAGCAAAATAATTTCTTATATTTAGTTGGCTGACATGATGTTAGCATTACTGCGAGGATAATTTGATCTCTTTATTCAAATTGAGTCGATGAAAAATGTAAACTATATTTTTTTAAACAGATAGAGATAAAAAAAAAAGTTTGGTTATTTTTTTTAAAAATTAATTACTGCAAAATTAAATAAAACAGGTTCCAACATATAAAAAAAACTAGCATTGTTCTAAATTAAAAACAAGCTTTTGAATATCCTTCTGAGTTGCCACATAAATTAATTATTGCATTTAAAGCGTCGTAAAGCAAGGGTTAAAGCAGACGACTTGTATCTCGGTCAACATGGAGCTCCTTGAAGCAAACGTGGGTCAAGAATCTTGGACTTCATTCACGTCTCCCAGAAAAATAAAAACTAATTAGAAGGCCATGCATGCTGCCGCCCAGTGCTTGCCTGACATGAGCCCTCACTAATTTTAATAGTTCAAAATTGTCCTCCATATTTCTTGAAACTTTTAACCTGCCCCTTTATCTTTGAATCCTAACTTTGTCCCTGGCACACCACTGCTGCTGTGATGATAATTGCATTCACTGAGTGGTAGAAAAAAAAATCAAGCAAACATAAGATTAGAATCAAGTCACTCGGATTCATGGAAGATGCTGGAGAAATGAAACTGGATACTACTACTCTTGTTGTAGCTACCAACGTCAAACTCATTCAGAGGTTTATCACTACCAACGTCAAACTCATTGGAGGGCCAAGCATACTGTTTCCAAATAAGATCGCATTACTTTATCACGCATCCACTCATCACCATACACAAATCTCAGATTTGATTTCTCATAATCAATTCAAACATGCAGTCTTGTATGATGTTAGAGTAAAACCAAAAACCATGGGCAAAGGGCTATGGAAGATGAAGGCACAGCGAAAAATTTGTAATGAATCCAAGTATATACAAAAGAAAGAAAGATAGATACAGCCAGAAATTGGCCAGGTCATTTCGGATCTTGCCATCTCCCAAAATGCTATTTTCCGCCACGGAAACCAACCTTGTTTGAAGATTTAAAATCCCGGTTTACTGCAGAAGGATACCCATGTTCAGGAATCCCAGAAACTAATCATGACAATGTTGGCCACGCTGCACCAGGGATACCCATGTTCAGGAATCCCAGAAACTAATCATGACAATGTTGGCCACGTTTCTCATCTTCCTAGTTGAACTGGAAACTCGTTTACAGTTTTCTAGAAGCCTTGTATTCATGCTTGATAAGGTTTGCCCTCAGCAGCATTGCTCGAACATCCCTATCAAATTCATTGCCTGTCTGCAGTACCCGCTGGAAAGTCGTGTTCCTTTGATCCGCATGGCGTGCATATAGAATTTTGTTGTGTGAGTCAATTCGTGCCTGCAAAGGCATGATATTCTTATCAGAAAGGTATTGAGATAAGTTGTGCAAAAGGGTTGAAAGGTTTTGCTGTGCGACATGAAAACAACCAAAGAATAAACTAGAAAATATTGCAAGGAGACCAGGTCAAAACCCCATTGTGAATGCCAGAGTATTCCAGTCATCGGATATTGGGACAGACTATTTAAGCTGGATAAAACATCAAAAAAATAGCAAGCAAATTGCAAACCAAACCTGTATTTGATTGTCAGCAATCAAGGTTTCAAGTTCTTTCCCTAAGCCCGCAACAGTTGTTTTGAAAGCATTGGCCATCATATGCAGATCAACAGACACGAATGGGTGTGTATACTGAATGAGAGCTTTGTTGCGGATTTGATCATACAGTGTCTGGACATGGTCATGCAAATGGATGTCAAGCATTAGGTTTGCTTTAAGATTTCCCAGGTAATCCAGACATGAAGCATAGTGGCTGCAAAGGAAACAGAGAAAATAATAAAATTTTGCTTACAAAAAAGGCTTCATGTCCACCATCTTGGATATAACTGTTGGCAAGCTTATGAGAAAAGACATTGGAAAAGAAAAGAAAAGGAAAATAGAACACTCAACTAAATCCAGGATTAAATTATAGTTAAACAACCATATATTGGCAAACATGAATAAAAGCCCAGATGGTGGCAAGTTAATGGAAAAAGACACCAAAATAAGAAGGCAACCAATCTCCCAGGCTACCAATTCGAGTTAAATATGAGACTGTTGACATTATAATGTAAACTCTCCAAGCAGCCTTGTACATTTTGATAGTTTGACAAAAGCAAGATTAAAGGAGAAGGAACCTTATTTTCCTTCTTTTTCCAAGTTTTGTTTTTTTTCCTTCTTTTTCCAAGTTTTGTTTTTCCTTCAGTAGAAAAAAGACAGTTCCAGAAAAGAGAGAGAGAGAGAGAGAGAGAGAGAGAGAGAGAGAGAGAGAGAGAGAGAGAGAGAGAGAGAGTTTAAGAGGATAATTTGCTTCTATTGAACCCAGATATAATAAAACTATTAGCGGTGACAAGCTCTCTTGGAAAAATTGAGCAGGTACAGAAAATCTTCCAAGCATTAAAGGACCATCTTCTCAGAATCAAAATCCAAGACTTAGTTAAAATAAAAGATCCTAAATCTCGCCCCCTCTATACCAAGTATCAACACAAAATTTCTTGGATTCATAATATAGAGCACAATGGCTAACTACCACCTTGCAAGAATATATCATCACAAAGTCAAAGCATTAAAAACGCAAATCAAATTGTGTAACATCACAGCATGTTACCTCGAGTAGAAATCATGAATAAGCTCTCTCACTTCGGGTACCAACTCCAACAAATTACGGAAGTTGGGATTGTCTATGATTTTGCTCTGCCAAACAAAAGCATTGATTAGAAACTACCCTCTGAAAGCTCATTGAAAAGCCAGTGAAAAACAAAATTAACAAGAAGAAAGACATGGAGAAGGAGAAGAAGATGACGATGAAGAATAAACACCTTCAGCTCTGTCCGATCAAAACTTGCAAGCGCGCAAAGTCCTCCGTATGTTGCAACATCTTGAGGAGCAATAACTTCATTGTATGAATTTCCCAATTCAGGACTTACTTCCAGGAACTGTACCCATAGAAAGATAACATATGCAAAGTAAGAATATAAAGTTGCCTCTAAATGCTCAGAATACAGCCCATCCAAGAGAAGAAAATATCGGAGATAAGCATAAAAGAAGGTGCTTGGTCCATCAAAATAACTGAGCAGCTGAGTTTCAGTAAAACTATGCTCGCCCTTCAACTTCAAGTTTTCAGCTGTTGAACAAAACAGTACCCATTCCCACTTAGAATTCAAAGACCATTCAAAATTAAAATCAGCAACAAATGACAATATTCCATCAATAACCAGAATAAATAAGATTCTTAAAGTGCTAACTTAAAACTTAATAACCCAAAAGATGCTTAAAAAAGCAAATGTGGCAGCTGCGAGTCTGTTTGCAGCCAGGAAGATCTACAACTCACGCTATGTAACCAAAACATTTGAAAACAGACTGTAATGAAGACAGTGAAAACACACAGAGAAAGCAAATATCAGCTGTATTGTCCAATTTTGAAACAAAACTTTCAACCTATCTTAACTGCATCCTATGTGATTATAATACAACTTCTGGGTTTAAGATGCTACACGGGTTAACAGAAATTCTTTTTGACAAAATTCATACTGAAATGACTACATTGGAATTACACAAGTAAAACAAACCTTACGAGCAGCAAGCTTGTATTTTTTGGACTCCAAATGAGCCAGTCCAGCAGCACAACGTAGTTTTGTGACTGTAATAGGTTCAAGAGCTTCTGTTGTTTGTTCTGCTTTGCTGACATAGCTTGTGACATGAATGAATTGACCCAATTCAATGCTTACAAGAATTGCACTCATGCACATATGAATAATGTGCTTTGATGTAGTGCAATAATCACGAGTACGGACATAACTTTTAAAAGCATCCGCAAGGGAACCATGAGCATAGTAGTAATCTCCAAAATCATTATATCCCATTCTTATGCTTTCCTTGATCAAATTTGTCTGCACGAAATATTAAAAAAGAAGATGTAAATAACACCACCATAGACTGATAATTATAAACAAAAGTGACATTTTCTTCACCGATTAACCCTACACCATAGTCTCAATATTCATCACAGGTAGGAAAAAAAATAAAAGTGTGACAGAGATATAACCGCATTATCTTCTTTTATAGCAAATTCATGTCCACAAGCTACAGTAAGCCAGCAAAACCGAAAGAAAGTTTCCATCTGATTTTTTTTGGGTCCTCTAGGATAGAAACTAAAAAGAACCTGATTTTCCAGTTATTTCCCCCTAAAAAAAACGTAGGATCAAGACTACTATTAAAGCAAAACAGTATAACACTGATTATTTTAGTGTCTGTTTAGGAGTGTGATAGAAATTGTTTTTTAAAGTATTTTTTTAGTTTGAAATGCATTAAAATGATATATTTTTTTTACTTTGTAAAATTTATTTTTTATATTAAAATATCAAATCGATCCAATAACACTAAAAACATAATTTAAAACAAAAAAAAAAATCTATAATTTTCAAAATCACAGTTGAACTACAACGTAGACAGGAATAACATTAAATTAACAAAATAATCATCACTAAACAAACCCACGACAAGCACCATGTTTTTTCAATTATTTCCCCTAAGATAGTAATTAATACCAGCATTATAGCATAAGTGAAAGCATAAAATGAGCTCAGAAGTTACCAAGAGAATAATAATCACTGAAACCCAGAAAAAATTAAAAAAGAGAGGCTTTTACCCTATAAGCATTAAGTTCATTCTCGAGCTTCTCTTTCCTATGATCAGCTCTCCGATCCACCATCTCACACCAAGCACTATCCATCCCATAATCACTACCCAACCTCCCATCAATCCTCTGCACTACATCTCTAAACAACTGCGTGTTCTCTCCTTTCTTGATTTCTTCATATGCCATTCGTAGCGCTTCCATCTTCATCGCCGTATTATTATTCTGACCACACCGGTCCGCGATGAACAGCAATCGCGTTATTTTTGTTCTCCCTGTGTACAGTCCGGCGTACGCTTCGATGTCGAGTTGTTCGCTGCCAATGATTGGTCTGTCTCGGTTGGTGGAAACATCAGCTCCGCCGTTGGCGTAAATCTCGTCGTCGGGTTCCATTGAATAATAATTTTGGGGGTTAGGGCTTTTTGTGCTTATTTTGGTTCAGTGAATTTGCCACCACTACTCTTGCTGCATGACACAGACACTGGTGGTTTTCACTTTTCACATGGAATTTTGTAGAGTACCTGGAGACCGTTTGATATTTTGATGAGGTAGTGTCTGGTAATTTTTAAATTGTTTTTTAAAAGAAAAGGTTTAAAGATATTTTTTATCTATTAAAATTTAAAAGTTATTTTTAATATTAGAATATTAAATTAATAAAAAAGAAATACATGAGGTATAATTTTAAAGCAATTTTTTTTTGTCTTAGCTAAATATCTAAAGTGTTTTTTAAAACATTTTGTAAGAAAAAAGAATACAAAAGCTTTTATACTGCCACACACAAACTAAAGTCCACACAATTTTTTATATTAAAAAATGTTCAATCAATGTAAGTAATATTAAAATAAATTAAAAAAATGACTTGAAATGGTCAAATCCCAAGTTAATCGAGCGTGGAAAAATGTAAAAGATAAACATTTTTTTTTAAATAAAACACCCAACAAACAAAACTTTATGATCGATATCATTTAATGAGATAAACGATTAAAAAATAAACCAAAAAACATCACATAACTCAATTTCAAAACAACCTATTATTAGTTGATGAATTGCAAAAAAAAAAAAAAATTAATAAGAGCTACCCTTAAAAAAAATAGAATTCAATTCATTTTTATTTTCTATATTACTGCATAGCAAAGTTTTAGTAGTCGCCTCTAATTTACAATTAATATTTTGTACATGTTTTTCAATTATTTTAATATGTTAGTGTTATATAAAAATATTATTTTAGCATGTTTTTAATTAAAAAAAAACAATTTTTAAAAATACAGCAATAGATATATAATTTAAATTTACCCAATTTTGCAATAACATGACATATCCCGGTATTTTTTAAAAAACTTCAATTTAGTCCCTGACATAATCCCATCATCGAACGAGTCAAACTTTTTGAATTTATCATTTTTTTCACTGTGATAACTGCTATGCTAGATATTTTTTTTGAATTCGTGAAAATTCTATCTTTTCTTATAAATTCAGGTTAAACAAATAAAATTTTAATTACTCGAACTTTTATAAGATAATTCAACCAACCAAGAACTGTAATGGAAATCTAATACTTATCTCTTAACAGAAAGCAACTTATTCCGTTACTGCAGAGCATCGCCAAAGCTACTGCTGGCAAAGCATGATAAGGCTCGAATCTCAACGACGCACAGTATATAATCCACGTGTAGACTCATCGGAACTCCACGTAGGCATGATAAAACAACCACGGTCCCACAATAGAGACCTTGGGTGACAAAAAGTTGAAGAAGGCGCGAAAGCAAACCAGTGCATGCTGCTCATTTCAGTTTCTACTGCCCCGGCCCGCATTTTTAGCCACTGAGAAACGGCAAAACCCTCCCTCCCTCCCTCTCCGTCCAAAACACACTCTCTTTCAGTTTTCCGTTGTAAGTCGACGGGAATGGCGAGACCAACTCAGGATGCGATCGAGGCATTCATGAGAATCACCGGCGCGTCTGATTCACTCGCGGTTCGAAAGTTGGAGGTGCTACATTTCCCGATTTTGCATTTTCACCCTCGTTAATATACTTTGTGCTACTCTTAACCTTAACATGCTGGTCTGATTCTATAATACTATCTAAAATCCATTGCCATTATTTATCGTGTTATAATTTGCAAAACCTGAAATAATCATCGCATTTTCTAGGGTTTTAGTTTTGAGTTAAGTTTTGATTTCTATCTAATTTTGTTGCAATGTGAATATTCCTACTTAGCGATCATTATGATTTTCTGTTAACAGATCTAAATTTGTTTGGTAAGCAGGAATATGGAGGCAATCTTGATCAGGCTGTGAATGCACATTTTATTGAAATGGAAGCATACGCGTATGGCATTATTTTTGTTTAATGCTACACATATTTGTAAAAAAAAAAATCATAGATCTTTTTTTTATCTCGATTTCCCATCCGCAATTAAGCAAGAAATGGATCTTGCATTCTGTAGCAGTGTTTTTTTTTTTTTTAATAATATGTTTTGCATTTGTTTAGGAGGAATCAATTTTCTGCTGCTTCACCTCAAAATAATTTTGCTGATACAAGAAATCAAATGCAATCAGGAGAGCGTGGAATTTTACCGTTCCTATCTGCTGCCAGAAGTTTTAGGCCTTCATTACTTCTTGATCCCAACTATAGGAGAAATTTGTACAGTCAAATTGGTGCTTCTGTTTTCCCTACTAGTAGCGGACCACAGTTTTCACCCAATGGTGAGATTAATAATGGCCATGGGCAGCTTTATCATTCAGGACCGAGGCCTGGCGTAGGTGGTGTGAGTGGAAATTCATCAACTCACGGCTCACAAATTCATGGAAGTGGCATGAGGGATGCTGGATCACATCATTATGGTGATGATGTCGAGGAAGAGATGATCCAAATGGCCATTGAGGCTTCAACTCAGGAGGTAAGATTGGGTCATATCTATAAATAATGAAGTTCCCTGCACATATATCAAAGTAACTTCTTCGTTTTGATATGTTTATTGTGTTTATGCCTTTTTTGTATGCCTGCCTCGTACATTGATGTACAATTTATTCGATACTGGGCTTTTGCAGAGGCAGCTTCACATGGAAGACGATGAGTTTGATCGTGCACTAGCATTGTCCTTGAAGGTTCCAATATTTTGCCTTTTCTTATTATGGTTTCTACATCCATGGTCATTGTTTCTGTTAATCATGAATTGTTTTCAGACAGCGGAACAAGAAAAAGCAATGCGTGATCGGACGTTGGAAGATAAAAAATTACAGGGAGTTCATGGTTCAAGCAGAAGGGTTGAGACAACTAATCATGAAAGAGAGAAGGTATGTAATATACCGGTAAATTTTAAAAGACATTAGGACGCACAAAGATGTACACATGTAAATATGTCACTGAAAAAATGGACAGTCACAAATATTTTTGAGAATGTGTTTGTTATTGCATTTGGTATAAGGCACTCTGGTGGAGAATCTAGGTCCTTTTTCTTGGTCGTGTGTAAAACTCCTCATTTGGAAAGCTCTTTGAAAGTAGTTATCTGCTAAGATGCTGCTTTGTTTTGATGATGGGAACTAAAATAGAGAACACAGGGCATGAGGAAGAAGATAACTAGAAACTTTATATGCAATATAAATTGTGCACGCTCCTGATTTTTTGCCCTTTGAAGTAAAATGTAATGAAGGACCCTTTGTTCATTTATTTTCCCTCTTCTTTTCCGTAGAAGTCAAAGTCTGGGAGCTCATCAACATTGAAAGAGGGAGCTAAACACGGGCAAGAGCAGCAATTGGTGAGTGAAAAGCCTGGAGAGGAATTTTTAGGTAGCTCATGTTAAAGAAAGTAACTTAAATCTGTCACTGCTACACTAAGTATTTGGTTTGCACCCTACTCTGCAAAAAAGTGGGGTTGCATTTCTTCCAAGGAGTTTGATGAAGCGATGCGGCTTGAGGAGGCACTTTTTGGTGAAATCCCTGAAGAAACTTTACAACGACGTCCACTTCGCCAGCAAGGTGTTCCAAACAAAAGTAAAGGTCTCAATCAACAGCTCCCTTTGCCATCACCCTCGCATGTGGCTCAGCAGATACTAAAACAACAGGTTGTCTTTCTGCTAATGGTTGTGTTTTCATTATATCATCATCTCTAAGACAATAGGTCAAATCTTACTGGCAGAATGATGAGTATCTTGCGTCTCTGTTGGCTGATGGAGAAAAGGATGTTGATGTCCTCAAGGGAGCTGAAACTTCTTTCTCAAAGGAAGGAGAGTCTCAAAATAAGATACTTGAAGGAGAGGTAATACATAGAGCTACGGTATTGCTGAGTATTTAACATAATTTGAATATTTGATCTTGATTCTATTTATAATTTTTCCTTTTGTAGGTTTTTATTTGAATGATATGTGATATCTTTGTAGTTGAAATATTGTTCGGGGCCACAGTTTTGATCTTAACTAACTCATTTTGTCTTCTATATTCTTTGTGCTAAAAGAACTTCATTGCTTGGTTTAATACTGTTGTTGCCATATAGATGCAACTGAGAAACGATTTTAAGCAGGTTCCAAACAAAGATTCACTTTCATCGTTAAAAAAAAGGATTGACTTTCATAGCCATCCTAGATCATATGTTTTATTTTAGAGTAATGCTCTGTATAACGTAAATCTTCTTAACAAAAACATCACGAATAGACAATAGCAGCAGTGGTACTTCAAAATCAACATCCCGGCCATTTATTTTATGTCTGTATTCATGATGTTTTGTTTAAAAAAATGTTTCACATATGGTTTCTCTTTATTTCATGAGGCCGGGAAACAAACTTGGATGTAATGCTAGTTGGTATGAAATTATGTGTTTAAGAAAAAAATGATAAACTTATGATACATTTTTTATTTATTTAGACTCTCTTAAAGTAGTTGGATACATTATTTTCCTAAACCACAATAATTTTAGTATAAAGACCTGTATCAGACAATGAGAATATAAAGCACAAAATTTTACACTGATCTAGTCAACGATGAAGTTAGAATTTGACTGAATCTTTGTCTCGTCTTAAACATCCTTGAAATATTGTTGTTCCTTCCATTTGAATGGTAAACCTTTATACCTGGCTGGTTGTTTATTGTATCCAACACTATCTGTAATAAAATGATAGTTTGGAAGCATTAGACACATATTTACACACATATTCTCATGATAACAGGAATATGAGAGATTACTAGCTGCAAAAGAAGCTTCGCTTAGACAGGAACCTGCTCCAGATGACAAGAATGCAGTAACTCTTCTTGTTCGCATGCCAGATGGAAACCGCCGTGGCCGTCGCTTTCTCAAGTCTGACAAGCTTCAGGTAGTATGCCACGAGTCTTAAAGAGTATGCATGTTTTTTTCTCATGGCTCCTCTAATTTCTTGTTTTTGTATGAAGTTACTTTTTGACTTCATCGATGTTGGTAGAGCTGTGAAGCCTGGGACTTACATGGTGGTAAGTGTTAATTTGATCCTCCTTGCTTTTATCAGTTAGGTTGAAAACAGTTGTGGTTTGGTCTTTGAAAATTCTTATATCTTTTCCATGGATTTGTGTAGTTGTGCTAGATGGTCAGTGGTTTTCTTTGTACTCGTGTAGTTTGGTGGGACCTTTTTTCTGTTATTGCTATTGATTGGCATGATTATATTGTTGTTCTGTTAACTGGGAACTGCTCTAGCCATTGTAATGTTTTATTTATTTGCATTTAGAAGTGAAAACTATACAAAATAGGTTATCCAGTAAGATAGTGTACTGCATGGGAATTGGAATATGGAGAATTACCAGCAAGATAGTGCACTGCAAGGGAATGGAAAGATGGACGGAATTTAAAATGCACACATGGAATTATATGGAAGATTAACAGTCCCAAGGTTATTACATGTCACAGGCTCCCAAAAAACATATTATATCATCGTCTCTATGATAGGAGGTGATGGTCTTTTTCATTATGTAGCTGTACTAATTTTGCATGCAGTATTCAGCATGCTGGTCTAATCCTCCTGTAGGGCAACGGTATTTGATTATTTGAAAGAGATTGTTCTTACTCCCAGCATGTTAACCATTTTCAAGAAGACAGCTAGATTCTTAAGGCGTATATATGCATTCCAACTCATCCTTTCATTTTGGTGGTGGACAGGTGAGGCCGTATCCCAGGCGTGCCTTTTCTGCCAGTGACATCTCTCTGAGTTTGAATGAACTCGGTCTCACCAACAAACAGGAAGCATTGTTTCTGGAACTGATTTAGCTCTGGAGTCCCTTGTGAAGTACGAACCTCCAAAATGTAATCGCATTTGTTCGGATAGAGTGACGATAACACCGCTGAAGTGATGAGCAGTGACTGGATGTGGAATTAAACTCTGTATATGTTTTTGATGTCTGACTGGGTCCCATGCACAGGAGTCAATTGTGAGCAACAACTGGGCTGTTAATGACCCAACCACTTGCCCACATAGTTTTGCTTTACTGGCAAATGAAAGGTGGTGATGTTGCTTTTTTAATAGGCAATCCTTTTATGATGTAGCTTTCGGCAGTTTGTTTTCGTCCTCTCGGGTTAAACTGTTCTGTCGTTGTCAAGGTCATAAACAGCACCCAATTATTCAGTTTTAAAAGGCAAAGCTGGCAGCTTGGAGTGAAAAAATGGTGGATTCAGGAGAGAAAAAATATTCTGTAAAAGAAGGCCCTTCATTCATGTATATAAGAATATATAAATCAGCAGGGTATCGAAGAATCGTTTGAGATTAAAAATGAAAAAATAAAATAAAATAAAAATAAGGGTATCTCCCTCTGCGTCTCTAAGAAACAACCTCTACTCCTTGATTCTGGTGAGGATTTGGTGCTGTCCAATACATCTTGGTTGCAAAAAGAATCTTCTCCCGCTCGTGAGGACTGCTTTCATGGTCCACTATCCTGCCATCCCATTGCATAACATCTACGATACTCTTGACCTTCAGCAAGACATCGACATCATCTCTGATAATAACACTGCCTTCTGGCCTCAAAATCCTATCCATTTCTAACAGAATATCTTCCGTATCGCACCTGCAATGCCAAGCACCAGTATTTTCACATGTGCACGAGCCCGTCTAGTCAAACCCTAATCACAACATTGAAAATTTACCTATCCTTGTAGAGGCTGAAAACAGAATCAGCATGAATAAAGTCATAAGTCCTCGGGTAAGTAGACATGGCTTCACACCTGCAAGCAAAGAGACAAACAGCAGCAGTTAGCAACAACAACCCCCTTAATAATTGAAAGAGGCTGAGCGTAGAGAGAAATCAAGGACCTAATATAACCATTACTTTCAATATCAAATATTATCATCCTTCAGCTTGCTTGATGTCACCAGTAAATGACAAACAAGTTTTGCCAAAAACAGATTAATCTGAAAGTTCAATACCATCTGTAAAATCAACCACCAAAAAGCAGCGGTGGGCCTGGGTGGTTTACCTGCAGCAACGATCATGTATGATAAAAAAACCAAGTTTTCTTCACACAGTTGAAAGGAGCTCATCGAGGGAGGTATATAATGGCTTGTTTTGAACATGTTTCGTAATCACGCTTGGTCAAGTGTTTCATTCTTTCACATTATGACAAATTCTAATTAATCAAACTACTTATATCCGATTAGATGGAGATTAAAAGCATACCAATTCTGATATGTTCCGATTAGGCCACGTTCGAAAATGACCCCCAGAGTATTGGTCTTTGCCTGGACAGGGACAGCGTTCATAACCCACAAAGGATCATCAACAAGTGCAGCTGCGAACCCTCCTAAATGTGCATTCATATCAAGCAAGTTACGGTACCGTCCAGTTTGTGCTAGCTGGTAGTCAATCTTCTTGTAATATGCTACTCTTCTTTTCCACAGCTCTGAATCTTCGATGAAAATTTCCGCTGTAATTCCCTCCAAGCTTCCCCTGCTAATCCTCGGAGGGATTGCATTCAATCTCTCTGGCCATTTTGCTAACTGCCCACCAGCTATATCTCTAATGTTTGACACTTCAGGCAATGGTGTCAAACATGTCTCCATTTTGGTGTACCTGCAAAACGAAAACAATAAATATCAATCGAACAGTGTAGACGCAAGTAAGCATCGCAGGAAATTAGAGGGCTAAATTGTTTATTTCGAAAGTGATGTGTTCACAAGAGAAGGCAGGAAAAAAAAAGTGTCAACTAAAACTAGTGTTTAGGTGGTGAATAGGCTAGCTACCAAAATTGTGGATCGTAGAGAAAGAAATTTCAACTAAAGAGTTACTACTTCAACTCGCCAGTTGGTACCACCTGTATAATCCAATTGGTTTTGGTATCGCTACTTCACTATTCTTTTCTTATGCAATTTACTCTTTTTTTCCCTTTTTTTTTTTTGCCGCACTTATTGCAAAGGTAAAATTCATCATTATTTTTTTGGATGCGAGAAAACTCTATTTTTGAAAAAAGTATTTTATTGGTATAAATAAGAAGATAAAACTCTAATTGTTCCAAACAAAAAATATATATCATGACTCGAACTCGGCAAGATTTTTGCCATCACTCCACTCCCTAGAAGACGGTAAAATTCATTACGTGAACGCAAGGAGCACCATCTCTATGGCATGGCACTTGCCTAACTCCTTCCAAAGGCATGTGACGTTAGAACCAATGACAAGCAAACGTCAACTCAAATCGAAAAGTCCTTACCATGCCATGTCTGGGTTTTGTGACTTGCAGAAGAGTGGGAGCTTGAACACCTTCCTGTTAACTTTGCAATGGATATGATTAGTGGGTTTTTGCCAAATAGCAATGTCTCCCCTCTGCACCAGTTTTTTCCAGCACAGGCTTCTAGCTACCTTCTCAATTTGAGACTGCTCTGCTCCGAGATCTTCACGTGTTCTATTCCAGCCTTTCCAGTGAGTTTCCCAGTTAATCGGCGGCCCGGAAAGAACCCAGTACCCGCCGGGACGTAGAATTCTATCAACCTCGATCAGGTACTGACCATCTGCTCAGATAATTCTCAAAAATCAAATCACAGTGCATCGTAAAATAACCCAGAAGTTAATGCATGTGTAGAATTTGAATCACCATATTGCCCCCAAGGAATGAGGCAGCGAGAGCAATGAGCCATGTCAAAAGATCTTGAAGGGTAAGGTAGCCGTATGGAGGCGATAATTCCGATCAGTGCCGGCACTCCTCGCTCAAGAGCAAACTGCACCTGAGACACGTGTGTGTCTCTGGGTGCAAATGACACTGCTAGAATGTTCCTTGAGAGAAGGTAAGCTCCCCAGCTCGCCACCTGCATGCGGCCAATAAAATTAAAACAAAACAAAATATAAAATAAAACAAAGTAAAGGGATCATTTCAACAGGAGTACAGATTAAATAAAGGGATTGGATAGATCAAACAGAGATTTCAAATAATTGAACAAGGAAATCAAGGTCAACACGGCTACATTATGCATGAAAAAATAATTGCATGGTAACGTGCATGTATTGAACAAGTTACTTGATTATCTGTAGATGTCATATTAAAATAATTTTGATTTACGGAATATTCTGAGAAAGTCAATGAAAAATATAAGAGAGGGGGTGGCTGATCATATCACGGGAAGGTTGGTTCTGTTAAATAACTATTTCAATGGTGTTTTTCTTATCCTTAATAATCAAACTCCATTTTAAATGGCAAGTGGAAAAAAATAAAAAAATATTGATGTCAAATTAGGTTGAACTGGACAGTGATTGCTTTCGGGGTAAGCAAAGGGCATTCCCTAAAACCAAACTACTCGAAACTCTACAAATCATTATCTCTTAGGAACCACTTTGCTTGGGATGGAAGAATTTCAAGTAAAGAACACAGATCCCCAACTTTTTCTATTTAAACAGTGAATTAAAGTGCTTGATTTGGCTGGTTTACTTCAAGAACAAAAAAGGAAAAAAAATAAAATTATTTTTGTCTGGTTCCACATTTCTCTCTCTTTGATCTGCTTGAAGTTCATGTAAGTGATGATAGTCAAGTGGTAGAAAGTTATATATATATATATATATATATATATATATATATATAGAGAGAGAGAGAGAGAGAGAGAGAGAGAGGAAATCCATCATTTTCGTGTGCGGCCTAATTAGGGTTTACCCAATCAATTTTTCTAGTTCAGAGATAGGTGGCCAAGAGAATGCTACAATTTTTGTTTAGACATAACAAGATTGATTAGCAAGACCACAAATATTTATGACACTATGCATATTCCACCTTTTTCTCAATATAGCAAGAAACCTCGCTTTCAATACCAAATATTAATCTAATTTTAATTTTTGTTTTTGTTTTAAATTTAAAAAATTGATATTTTTAGATCATTTTCATGTATCGATGTCAAAAATGATTTTAAAAAAATAAAAAATATATTATTTTAATACATTTCTAAATAAAAAAAAATACTTTCAAAAACAATATTAATCATACTCTCAATCAGTTCCTATAACTATTTTGCCAATTAGGCCACCCTAATATTTTTGAAAATATACCAAAAGATGAAAAACACCATGTTCAACCAGCAGCCTCACCAGCACATAATCTATTCTGAACCTTTTCAAAAATAAAACTCAAAAAAAAGAAAAAGATTGGGGTGTTAGAGTAAAGACGTTACGTACCCCGCAACCAGTGTCTATAGCAGTCCTTATTGACCCATCTCCGAGATCGATCAGCTTCCCTATATCATCTATGTAGGCATCAGCTCCACGAGGAAACATGGTTCCGCCGCCTGGGAACCTGAGCCGCTTGCCTTCGACATGAACCCAATTCTGCTTCTTTTTCTCCACCGTCAACTCTTTATGTGGCACATTAGCATACCATGCGAATTCTCTACTCTCCGGCCACCTGAATGGTGCCTTATAGCCATACGGCGCCGGCACACGACACTTCAGAATCTCATGGCTTTCCGGGCAGTGCCTCTCCCTGTATATAAGTCTATCCCTGTCGAATTTCAGCGAACGCTCAGCATCCTCGCAAGGGGTGTGCTCACTGTATTTAGGGTCACATGGAGGGAGGTGATGTGCACGCTCCACCAGAGGAGCCGGGTCCGGAGCAAAGTGGCGTGCCTCAAAGTCCAGCGTCGTGGTGTTGTGATTTGGTGCGGCGCATGGAAAAACTTCGTTGATTGACGATGATGTGTTGTTAATAGGGACAGCGCCGCGAGAGTTCTGATAAGAACCTGCCAAGTAAAAGATTGTGCATAGGATTATGGTTACGGTGATTTTGTAAAGATTGAGTTTCTTGGATTTGAATGTGAGATAAGAAGGGGATAGTATCGCCATTGATGACCAAACAAAAGCAGAACCAGACCCTGAATAACAAGAGATCAAGGAGATATGGGTGTGTGTTTTCGCATATATTTATTGGTATCGGTATGGAATTTGATATGTAAATGCATGTGCTTGGTTTTTTCTTTTTCTTTTTCAGGGAGAGAGAGGGGAGGAGGGAGATTGAAGGGAAGGCTAGTAGTGATGACGAGTGAGCTTTTCGAGAGGCAGATTATGGACGGGGGGCGAGAAAGGAGAGGGGGTCTAAGGAGGAGGGAGATTGAGAACACGCTCCCCTCGAGAGTGGTTTAATGGCTGCTTGAGACAGAGCGTGTAATAATTAATAGAATGTGTGATTTTTAAAGTAGGCGTGAATCAGTTCGGATTCGTTGCCCCGTGTTTCCTATTTCGTCATTTTTTTATACCTTTTTTCCTTTTCCCCTTTTTAGTTATCTAATTTCTATTATTTTTTTCATTTTATACTTCAATACCAAGTTAATTAAGAATTTAATTTTATAATTAATTTTAATATATTAAATTATCTTAGTCTCATAATTTAGATTATAAATTTGATAGATTAACTAGAGTTGAGACATGTCATTTTCTTTTCTTTTTTAATTCATCATTTCATATTATATTTATTAGAAATTGAATTTTATAATTTATTTTGATTTTTTTTATGAGGTTATTATATTCTTATACCTTGACATGTTGATTGACAAGTTAACTCAGATTAATCTAAATATATTTTATATTTCAATATTTATATAAAAAAAATCTCATATTAAATATTTATTTTCAATCAAATTAAGTTTTTACTGGTTTTTTTTAGGTTGATTTCAGACTCACAAAGTCAAACATATCTCATTAAATCAATTCTCGCATTTTTTTCTTACTATAATAAAAATAATTACACCTAAATATTTATTTTATATTTTTTAAAATTCGAGCTGTAGCGTGAGCCAAGGATGTAATAGCACCATATCAAGTGAAAACTGACATGTTTTTTTTTTTCAACAGCAGAGATAAAAGAAAAGTCAAAGGAAAAAAACTATTTTTTTAAGCTTTTCTTCTTGATTTTTTAGTTATATATTTTCTACATATTTTTCATTATCACCGGGAACTTGCCTCACCGTAATCTCATCAAGTTTCAGATAACAGTTAATTAGAAGAGACATGTACGATTCATTTATAACACTCAAATTGCTCATACTTTGGTGGTATGGGAAAAATATACTCTCTTTTTTTTCTTTCTGGAAGAAGCAATATTCCTTCTATAAAGATGAATTGTGCCTTTCTTTATTCGGGGTTTTCGATTTGTTTTGAATTAGCCAGACAAGGGAGAAGAAACTTGTTCTTGAACAAGAATTTCTGACGTCAAGGTAGGTCCCGGCACCAGAAACCCCTCTCGTCGGGTTGCCGGATTGGGTATGGGCCCTAAAACCGAGCCCTAGAAATTCTTGCTCGATCGGTGTCTCCATTTTCTTTAAATTCGAGGTGGGTGAGATAACTCAGACACGTTCTGCTTGTCTGTGTTCAAGTGCGTTCTCTGAAAGGAGCTTGGTGCTACCGTGCTGTCAATCTATTTCTACATTCACAGCAGAACAAGATTCCAGGCTACTGCTTTCCGGTGGCCGGTGGCCGAGGAAGAAACAGAATACTATAGTCCCCGTAAACAACTTGATCGGAACTTGTATTCATACCCTTTCAAGGAAGGCTTCGGCTGGTTTCTAATTTGGGCCTTACGTGGTCCATAGAAGAAAACTTAACTCCAGCTTCCCACCAGGCCCATTATCATTTTTTTTTTGAAAAACAGGCCCATTATCATGATGACTGAAGGATGGGTTTTTTTAGATGCTTGTATATTTGTTTGTTCCAGCGATTTGAAATTATTTTCAAGTATTCAACCTGAAAAAAAAACATTAAATTATGCACCACAAGAACAATGTTTTATCAATTTAAAGTCATCAGTAAATACAAGAAACGATGAAGACAGCTAAGAAACTATCAGGCAAAGTGATGAACCAGGCCTCGCCTGGACAATTTTTCAGCAAAGAAGAAGAGAGAGGTGTTGTTTACTGGAAATTCGATAAATCAACAGATCCAGGATAGGAGCCGAGGGGAAATAATATATTGTGCGCCGTCGTTTTCTAGCCAGCCACTGTTTTATTTAGGATATGGATGCGACCGTATCGTGATAATCAATGAGCCCCAACAGGATCTCGAATTCATTCCATCTCGATCAGATTTATGTAACATGATCATCTTATCATTTTGATTATTGATTGGTGGGCTATCAATACAGAACACGTACGTCCTTTTGATGGTTGACATTTTTTTTAAAATAAATAAAAATAAACCCTTGATTGTTCATACTAATTGATAATATGTAAAGAGTATTAATAAACTCTCGCCACTGGTTGGCTCTGCGACACTGCAAATTGCCATGGGTGATGGCCAGTGCATGCGTCGGTTTAGCTTAAGGTTGTCAATATTATTTTGATTGTTACTTTGTTTTTTTTAATTGGAACGAAATGTTTTAGTTTTGGAGCTTCGGATCTTTATTTTGGGGTTATATTGTTTATGTATATATATACATATAATTAAATATATTGATTCAAAAAAAAATTAGTTCAAATCCAAAAATAAATTTATTTAGAATTGTTCAATTTAATCTAAAAAAGGACACAATAAAATGATTTTTCTGAATAAAATTATGAACATGTATGATATTATGAGAATGTCATCATCAATCTTGCAAGGTCATTACATTCTTTGATTGCTCTGAAATTTTAACATAATATATATAAATATGTCAAGAGACTCCTCGTAAAAATTCATCTCAATCTAACGGTCGAATTAAGAGATATGATGGATATTATAAAATTATTTATTATTTAAAAAATATATATTATTTGGATGAAAAATCCAGAATAGACCGGAATTTAAACCGAGATAAAAATAATATATATATATTTTTAACTAATACAAAATATTTCAATTATTCCAATCAAAACAGAACTAAATAAAAAACTATTGTTAGCATTAGCTTGCTCGCTCAGCTACATGGAAGATTATATTGGTGGGTCTTCTTGATTTAAGCAAGACTAGCGTTAAATTGACCACGCATGATCAAATCGCATAACGCAGCAAGGTCTCTCTCCCTAGGTGGAATTATTCATCTCCTCCTCTAAATGATTGCCCATCTTAAGAAATTAAAAAAAGCTTTTCTACCAAACCTATTTTTAATTTGTCTAATATATACGAGCAACTGCCCTAGGAGCGAAATAAAATATTCAAATTCAACGGTGGATGGAGTATTAGTTACTCTTGAATGATTGCCGACGAGAATAGATTGGGAATTGGGAACCGGACATCACTCTACCCTACATACATAGACTGCTGTTGTTAATTAACGGTCGGCTAGGCTGGCAGATTTTCTCTTGACCGCCGCATGTTGTTTGGTTCTCTCACTGCTGGGTAACATGTGGTGTCGAGATTAGAAAAATAGCTTAATGGACCGAAATTGCAAACTAGTCTTAGATGAGATGATTTTTTAATATAATATTAAAGTTTTACTGACCCAGTGATCATGAATTTAAATTTTATTACTTTTATTTTATTTGATAAAAATCAAATATAAAATAATATAGATCTATGTAAGTTTCAAATCCAAAAAGATTTTATTAAAAAATATATGTTGAAGAATTATATAAATTATATTCTAGACTTTCATTTAATAGCTTAAACTAGATGAAATAATTATTTAACAATGACAAGAAGGAAAGGGTCTCATTACAGGCGTAAGATAGTGAACTACGTTTTATTTGTCGACCCACAAACTTATCCAGAGAGATTTTAATTTGTAATAAAACAAAGCCGCCGGCCGAGTAAACATGCCAGGTCACCTATGAGTTGGCCCAGGTGGCAAAGGTATAGCTGTCTAGTTACAGCGTGTGCTTGCTTATTCTACCGACTCAATTTGCTTTTTTCCATAAACATTTTAATCCTTTTTGCGTGGGTGTATATCTGGGATTAGACTAGTTTCTATTTTTTGGCAAATTTTACTTGAAACGTGTTTTTTTGTGTGTTTTTTTCAATAATTTTGATATAATGGTGAAAAAAATTTCAATCTTTTTTTTAATATATTTTTCAACTAAAAAACACTTTTAAAAAGATCCTTGGACTGTAATGTTAATTACACTTAAATTCTCAGACGATCACCCTAAAGAAAACATTTACACGCGCTTTCTACAAGAGTGGAGTTTTAAAACCTAGGACTTTCTGTGTTCACAATGCTGGACTGCAGATAAGATTCCGGTTTGTCCACCTCAAGAACACGTGAGCAGATGAATCATCACAAACTCGACTGTACCAAGTACCAACCAGTTCGAAGTCCCAACTACTCGTCAACTCCATATAAGCCCCTAACACTGTCTCGAATTTCAGGGCCCTCTGTTTCCTTTCCTGTCACAAATTCTTGGCTGAAAGCCCCAATCTTGGATCAAAATCAGGGTTTGGATTTGAGGGGATTTGTTTTCGTGCTTTATTTTTTTGATTTGTTTTGATGGGTGCTAATTTATCTTGCGCTACTTTATGTGATGCAAATGGAGAGGGTCCTTCTTCGAAGCCAAGGCTAGGTGACATACCAGAGAGTTGCTTGGCATTAGTTCTAATGCACCTGGACCCACCTGATATCTGCAAATTGGCTCGTCTGAATCGGGCTTTTCGTGGTGCTTCTTCGGCTGATTTTATATGGGAATCTAAGTTGCCTTCAAATTATAAGTTTATATGTGAGAAAGTGTTAGATGAGAAGAGTGTAGTGGGTTTGGAAAAGAAAGATGTTTATGCCAGGATGTGCAGGCCTTATCCTTTTGATGGAGGCGCAAAGGTACGTGTCTGTCTGTCTGTCTGTCTTTGAATTCCCGTGCATGTTTTGTTTAGAATAAGATTGGATGGTTTGGCCTTTTACAGGAGGTATGGCTGGATAAGAATACTGGTGGGCTTTGTTTTTCAATTTCTTCCAAGGGGTTGGCTATTACTGGGATTGATGACAGGAGATATTGGAATCAAATTTCCACTGAAGAATCAAGGTGATATATATATATATATTTTTTCACACAAAACAAATAAATTTTCGTTTTTTCCATTGCATTGTCAGATCCAACGGGACACAGAGAAAATATTATCTGGTGAAAAACTTCAGAGAATCAAGCTTATTTTGGTGGTTTGGCATGGTGTCTTCTGTGCAATCAAATTTCAGATTCTTGGATTTTATATGGATTATATGTCTTTCATTTTAAAATGCTTTGATTAATATGATAGCAAGTTTGTACATTTGAATAAACTCAATTTCATTTCCACAAATTGCTATTTGCAGGACCTTCTCTTATCAGAGATTCTTCATTCTACGTACTGATATATTTTAGTTTATTGATTTGAGTTGCCGTTATTGGATTTGGTCTGACACTATTTAAATTTTCATCTAACAGCATACCAGCAAGAGAAAATTCTGTTTATTTAGGACCATTTATACCATGTATCTGTTATCCTACTTATGGTTGTCTTCATGTCTTTGGACTCTGAATGCTAGAAGGAACAATGGACTGATATACTGTTCCTCTTTCTTGATTTAGATTCCACACAGTTGCATATCTTCAACAGATTTGGTGGTTTGAAATAGATGGTGAGTTCGAGTTTGAATTTCCGAAAGGGATGTATAGCCTTTTCTTCAGACTCCATCTTGGCAGGTCCTCAAAGAGAATGGGCCGTAGAGTTTGCAACTCGGAGCACATCCACGGCTGGGATATAAAACCGGTAAGATTCCAGCTAACAACCTCTGATGGTCAACGTGCAACTTCCAAATGCTTTTTGGACAACCCTGGGAACTGGGTTTACTACCATGTCGGAGATTTTGTTGTCGATCGTCCATGCGAATTAATGAAGATCAAATTTTCAATGACTCAGATTGATTGCACTCACACCAAAGGAGGTCTCTGTGTTGACGCCGCCTTTGTATACCCCAGTACCATAGGCACTGAGATCTGTAAACTGAACAAGCTTGCTGGCCAGCATTGAAGAAGAAAATTTAGGTTGGTTTGTTGGGATTTGCAGAGTTTTCATTTACGCATTGTATATATTTGACCCTCCTAACTTTGCAGATCTTGAATAGTCTTGTTTGTAGCTCTTGTACATTATGCTTATGCTAGTTTCCTGTATTTTTTGCCTGCCCAAATCGTAAATTTTCCCTGAACAAACAGAATTGCCTTCGCATGATTTTTTTACGAGTATCCTAGGGTGTGGCGTGATGTCCAAGGGTTTGAGATTTGCACGGCAGGTCTCAAATTCGAGTAAGTTTGTGCATCTCTTGTAAGAGTATGTGACAGCTGGGATTTTATTCGCTCTAGGCCCCACAAAATACGTTTTCCGGAGAGTGAGTTTTCTTTGAATCCAAAAAAAAAAAGTTTTTCTTTCCGAGCACAGAAATTGTTCTTTCTTAGTAGAACTTGCATCCTGTTCTTAGAAGTGCAACCACTGATAGACTGGCTTCTAGGGGGCTCATGGTTTTATCTCTAAAATGCATCTGGTGCTGTAAATGTTTTTTCTCCCTCAAGAATTATGCGCTCGTTGAAGTGAAAATGAACGGCAATATCACCCCAGGTCAAATGCTCCCGAAAATACTGCAAATCATCCGCAACAAGCTGAGTGAGAGCATGCTGAATAGGATTAAAGCAGAGATGTTATCGCAGACTGCCTCAATGGGCCGGCTAGGACTAATGTGAAGATCTTGTAAAAGGGAACGAAGCCAACGAATCTCAGCAGCCTTTTTAAAAAACAGCGTGATTAAACTCATTACAGAATTGGCATTGAGTTGGGCCAGCACCAAGTTTTGAAGAAAGAAGAAGAAGAAGAACCAGATGATTGCCAGGACCGGTTATGATAATTTTTGCGACCCCGATAGTTGCTTTGAAAGTGACCTCGCTGACCAGAATAATAGGAGTTATACCGCCTGCCAATACAACGATTAGAATAAATAAACAGCCTGAGATGGATGAAAACGAAATTGGGTTGCTCTCTAGTGCCTGAGAAATATCAGAGGTTGCTTTAATGGAAGTTAAGGAGGATTGAAGAAAGCGAGCCTCATGTACCAGCAGATAAGAGAGCAGATCAAAAAACGCGGGGAGAGGTTTCCGAGCAGCCATCACTGCTATCACATCAGAACATACGGCTGTTAGATGAACAGGAGTTTGAGACACAACAAGTTAATCAGAGAGGATGGCCAATAGAAACAAAAAGGATCTGAGAGTGACTTCACAAACTGAAGACAACCACTCATTGAACGAGTATCTTTTGAAACCATGCAGAAACTTGTACTGAATGTAATATGTCTGGCACTCAAATTGTCAGGAGAGGAAGGGAGCATGGATTGAGAGAGTGAGGCTGCCGTTGTGTGTGTTTGTCGCCATTTTTTAGAAATAAAAAACACTAGGAAACAACGGCTATTATTGTTAAGAAACTATCTCATCTAAAAATTTATTATCTAAAAATTTAAAATGAGATTTTAAAATATAATTTATATTATTGTCTGATACAAAGAATTCGAGAATAGGTTGGCAAAGGATACGATTTACATCTATCAGGACTGTACCGTTTGATTGCAATTCAAGAGGCCGTGGATACACCGTTTTTATTTTCCCCTCGTTTTTTAAACATCTCAGTAGCTAGAATTAATTAAACAATCAACGCTAAGTCATAAACAAGTCACTTAGCTGAACAAGTCACTTCAAATGCATCAAATTCCACTCTGACAAAACAAGAATGGAGAAACACCACAAAGAACAACTAGAGTTAATTTGTTCCTATGGCTTATCAGCTACACAGAATGTATATGAACTCTGATGAGTCCAACGTTTGACACACACATACTATCAAGAAACAAAATAGTAACTTATTGAAGGACATAAAGTTGGCTACAGTACTATATAGCAAAGGTTGACAGACATGGATGATCGAAAACTTGTTGTCGGTGGGGGATTTTCTCAGTACAAAATCCCGTTTGCAAGCTATTGAGCAGAGTTCAATTATAATATCCTTCATCAACTCCGAGGAATGCTTCCAGTTGATCTTCCTACGGAAGTAATCATTAAAAGAAATGTAAGTTCTTGACATGCTTAATAGAATAACTTGTAACTATAAACTGCGTGTAGTTCGTGCTACTTCTAACCTCAGTCACATTGTTTGGAAAATCAGAAGTCACATTAGAACTTGATCCACCTTCTTCACATGTTAGCTCATCATCTGAATTTCTCTTCAGTTTGCAGAGAACGAAGTCCCTCTGCACAAAGTTGACTAAAATATTGGAAAATTGGAAAAAAAACTCTGATATCAATTGTTGGAATGTAGAGGTGTCCACTATTTCAATTGAAAATATTCTAGCCCTTAGCTAAGAACAAAGAACAAGGAATTGTAGAGATCAAGGGGTAAAATCCAAGATCTTTTTTTTCTTGTCATCCCTCTAATTGTGTATTTATAGAAGAAATCAAAGCATTACAAGAAGAACTCTAATCATAGAGTAGAAAAGAACAATCAAAACACATCACTAAATGATGGAATTAAATGACTAACATTAATAAATAAAAAACACTTATCACTAGTTTGTAGCAGAATCTTCAACACAAAAAACATAAACCAGGTAGAGAAGAAAAGGCAGGTCCTAAGATCTGAAATGAGTTGATGATATCAATGAACTTTACGGAAAATGAATGTATGTATAATCACTTTGAAAGGGAACAGCACCTGGTTATGGAAGTTGAACGTCGGATTATATTCATGCATAACCCAGTTGGTCCTGACTCCGTTAGGTACTCGACCGTTGTAGAAAACCAGTGACTTTTTCTTACCAATCTGCTCCCCTGTTCTCGTAGCCCTGATTATGCGATCGTTACCAGTGACTTTCCAGTATCCTGCCTTGGTAGTCCTGCTAGCCTGCTTACGATTGGAGTACTTGTAATTCCGAGGAGAAAAGAAGTACCACACTGTATCATTCGACTGAATTTCTGAAAGCCCTGCATGATCAGCATGATAATTTCTTGATTAGTTAGAAAAAATAATGAACAAAGAAACACATGCGAATGTTAAAATAGTACCAGGCAGCTCCCAAGGTTCAGAATTGCACACATTAACTTCGGCAATTATGGCGACTTCGTGATCACAGCCACCGATCATTTTTAACTTCAGGAAATGGTTGATTAATTCTTCATCGGTTGGATGGAATCCAAATCCTTTCGGGGCTGATGGAAAAGGGACTGCTGAGCTCGTCATCTGTCACTCACTTTGTTTGTTTGAATCTGCGAGAAAAAAAAATTAAAAAAGAAGCAGAAAAAGTTATAACAGCTCACACAATCTAAGCAAAGACAAAAGATCAGATCATCTAAACTAACTAAGAAAAGGAAGGCAATGGAGCAGTGATCCACTGATCTAGAAAAAGTGTAAGAAGGCTATCTATCTGTGATGAACAAGGTGGGGTGCGTTTCTGTGTGTATTTATAGGCAATCAGGTGCTTCCAAAGCCTGGTCGTTCAAGCATCCTCGTATAAGTTACACTGACTGATCGATTAAGTTAAGTGGGACCTACTTTGAAAAAATTAAACCAAGACTTTTTAGGAGTTAAAACTTAAAACAAAATAAAAATTGAAGACAGATTCAATGAATATGGATAGGTTTATAATTATGGACAGAGAAGTGATTTCAGTCAAATCTTAGCCTCCAAATATGAAAGAAATTGATATCAAATAATAAAAACTCACCATCCAAACATTCTTTGTAAATGTTAATTGAAATTTTCTAACAGTTCCCATGTCAGGTTTATTCTTGGATGTTATGTGTTTTAAGACAGGATAAGAGGATTTGCTAACAGCCCAAATTGAGGTTTGAAGCTTCATTGATTATTATGAAGAAAGCAATAATTAGCTTAGTCTCCTTTTACACACTTTTACTTTCATTAAAATTGAAAGAAAGATTAATTAATTATACTCTCTAACTAACTATCAGCATTCGTCAAAGAATTAACGACAGGAAACAAGATTCCACGAAGGCACAATCACTTTCTTGACAAGTTATGTTACTTCCTCTTGAGTACTCCCGCCCCCCCCCCCCCCCCCCCCCCCCCCCACCCCCCCAAGAATTCTCATCTTCAGGAATATTTTCTTAGAAAATATTGCTAAATTATGGGATTGCTAGCCTTACCATGACGTTGTATTCGGTCAAATTTGATTTGATTGCTCGAAATGACACGGAAGAAACTTCATTCATCCCTGCTTGCTCCCTGGTTATTCTGCTAAAAGCTTGCGTTGCTACGTTCAGTTTCCTATGATTACTTGCTCTCAGAGTTGGGATTTTCCCCTGCTTAGCTTAGGTACTCATGTCCTGGATTTCATGCTTGATGCTTAATCTCAATAATAAAGGAAGCTAATCTTTTTTAAGATCTAATGACAAGCTACAAAAAAAGCTTGAGACAGGAGAAGCTTGCACTGCCACTGACTTCTGATCAGATGCAATTTTCACAAGTGGTGGAAAGCTAGCAGGGGGGCTTTAAATCCTTTCTATTGTGTTACTAGTACATCTAACCAGCTAGCACTCAATAAACCATCACGAGAGGATCGTCGGCATTCACCAGGTCGACGGAAAAGCTGAATCACATGTAGAAATTTTTTCAATTGATTTTCTGTTTTCAATTGATTGTTTGTTTTGTAATTTGCAGGTGTTTTGGTTTGATTTGAGAAGAAGAAAAGAATGCAGAGAGAGAGATTTTTCAGAGAAGGTGAGTTTATCTTTTGTATTTCTTGTATATTGCATACATTCTGTTTGATACATTGCCTGCTTATATACTTGTACAAAACACATGCATTACACGTTTTGTAATCTTCTTCTTCTTCCCCCTCTTCTTCTTCCTTCTTTAATCCATTTGCAGTGCACGTTAGCAGCTTATATATCAACATCACATCTATCCAGTGTTCATAATACTACGCGTTAGTATAGATCTCTTGTCACTCTAAACTCTCATTAACGTTACCACCTCATTCTAGTGCAGATCTGCATTCACATTACATTAGCAATCCAGCAATTAACAAAGATAAGAAAAGAGAAGTTGAACATATTAATTATACATAAGTTTTGTTCAACATATTTGAAACACACTGACACGTAGATACATGTTCCATATATAGGAGCTTTTCGCTCCTGATACAATCTCGCCTTCATACACCCAGCGAGGCGTTGCAATAAAAAGCAGGGTCACTATGCTTACAAACGTACAACTTGCACCCATTTAATATCTTTGTACATGACGGGTACCAGTTGCATCAGGATCGCAGAGAACAAGTCGTATCTTCTGCTACAACTACTCGAATCTTTCTATGAATTTAGCTGAAGATTCGGGACAGCACGGGCTATAGTTTAGAGGATTGCAGCTTAAGGCTGCGTAGACTGACTGGACGAAGTAGCATCCACAATAAAATAGAGCAAGGATCAAAACAACTAGCTAGAGCGACAAAAAGTACCCTCTTTATCATATCAGAGGAGCATTGGTCGTCGCCCTCATAAGCCATATATAATAAACTCCATTGATTATTTAGAATGGATAGTTTTCTTGTTATGTAGCAGATAGGAGATTAAAGGCCGCCCATGAAGGAGTGGTTTTCCTCCATGCACGCAGGACGCAGGAAATGTGCAGGGTTGGGGATGTTTTCTTGCTCGAAACACCCTTCTATCCCTGCTTGTAGTCCAGGGTTTTCCTGCAGGAAGTATCATGTAAAGCAAGAATAAGCTTTGGGTTTGCTCCTCAAACCCCGGAAGAAATATTTTTTAAAAAAAAACCCAGCAATGCATAGCTCTTACCTCTGGAAGCGAAAGATCAGCTTGATAACTGTATGAGAAAAAGGGCTCAGAGTAACTCGAATAAACTTCTTCAAGGGCTGCTGACATATCAGGCTTCTTACAAGGATTTTGATTTACAAAATCCGGAGGAGTTGCTGTGATATTACTCCATACACCTTCATCGAAGGCTGGTATGTCGATTTCCTTGCTTGGATTTTGATAGTCAAAATCAAGAGGTATTAGGCTACTCGGTTCACTTTTATCATAGGTTGACTGGTTTATAAAACTACAAGGCATCACCATGGAATAATTACCGCTTTCACCTTCGAGTGGAAAGGGAAAGGGTGGTTCTAGGATTTCAGAACCGCGAGAAGCCATCAAAGAATTCTCACTAGCTAACATAGAAATGCTATTATTTGCCAGATCGAAAGTCATGTGACCACTTTCACTGACAAAATTTTTATTTGCCAGATCGAAAGCCATATAATGACTTCCACTGACATTAGAAGCTGAATTATCAGCTGTCAGCAGCACATTGGGGGTTTGATTTGCCGGATCGAAAGTCATGTGACGACTTTCACTGACAAAATTAGAAGCTGAATCAGCTGCCAGCAGCACATTCAGGTTTTGATTTGCCAGGTCAAAACTGGTGACATTATAAGCCGAGTCAACTGCTGGCAGCTCATTTGGTGTTTGAGTTTCAGAATCGAAAGCCATACAAGGGCTTTCGCTTCCATTATAAGCAGAATCAACTGTAGGCTGATTCCAGTATTGATTTTCACGATTAAAAACCGTGGAGTGGCTTGACCCACTTCCATCATGAACTAAATCAGACATGAGGTTATCTGGGATCTGGTTTCTAAACTCGGAAGTCCTATGGTGGCTGAACTCACTAAGTTGGCGAGCTGAGCTATTCATCAGCTCGCCTGAATTTTGATTTCCAAATTGCAAACTCACGGGATGGCTTAATCCACTTTCATCACAAGGTGAATTGACAGCCATCTCACTTGGGTTTATATTTTCAGAATCACAATCCATACTCTGACTAGGCTCAACTTCAGAACGGGAGACTGGAGGTGTAGGGTGACTGCGTTTACGTTTCTTGCTCTTCACTCCTTTGGAGTCAGACTCCAATTTGCAGAGAACATATTGCCCCTGCAAATGTCAAAACACAAGAAATGAAGTAAAATTTCCCACCTCATACATCAAAACAAGTGTTGCATCATCAATCCATGGCGTTTAATTAATTAGTACCTTTTGAAACAGGCTAGGTTCGGAGATGAGGTCAAATTCGTGTATCATCCAACCAGTCCTCACTGCTCCTTCATAGAATCTCAAAGTCCTCATGACCCCTATCTCGTTTTCAGTACCCTCAGCCATTATTGACTTTTCTTCGCTGGTCGGTTTCCAGTTTCCGGCCTTTGTTTTTCTCCTGTGAGTTTTGCCCCTAAGATCGCGAGGGCAAAAGAAATATTCTGCAAGAACAATGAAAGAAATAAATAAAAGAAACCGCATCAATAAGAAGATATTCTGGCAGATATAATAAGATGAAAGAAAACAAACAAGAAAATACTGCTAGTGATAGTATTGTTATTACCAGGAAGATTCCGTGGCTCATGCTCGCAAAGGTTAACGTCTTCTATGGGAAAGCCTTTCATAATATCACCACGGGTTTTCGGAACCAAATACTTGCTAAAACACTCCTCGTCGGATGGCCGGAATTTGAATCCATATTCCATGAATAGCAGTAAGGCAGTTGGATTTGCCATGACTAACAAAAGAAAACAAAATGATCAGAACAATAAACAAAAACGAAGTGTGGCGTTGGAAGGGTAAGAATCTGAGTGACCAACCTGATAAGAAATCGTTTTCCATTCCTCTTCCTAGAACGGAAACCAAAAGGGGTAGAAGGAAGAAGGCCTGGTGGATGATCCAAGAGGACAAGCAATCTGCTCTGGTTAGAGAAAGGAGATGGATAGGTGCTGCTAGTACAGGTGATCACTCTGAGTGCGTCTGCCTGTGCCTTGTATGTATTGGAATGGAGATTCTTCATTGACCAATAGAGTCAATGGCAAGTAAACAAAAGTACTGGTGGGGGCCAGTGATTGTTAGAAAATCGTCACAACTCACTTTCTTGGTCGTGAAGAGGTTGCAGGGATAGGGTTCTTTTTTCCACTCCAGACGCGTTATCTTTTTTACACTGTAGTGGATTGCCAAGTCGCGTCCTTTCATTCGCAGAAATCCATCCACTAACCAAAACCCTAAAACTAAAATTACCATCCTTCCTTCCCATTTTCTCACCGTCTTCTACAAGAATCTGGAATGTTCTCTCTCTCACTCGATCGCCTGCAAGATTGTCGGAGTAGATAAGCACTTAAGATCGTGCCTTTGGTTATGTAATAAACCATGCATGTATAACTAACCAAGAATCAATAAAGGTCTCTGTTTTAACAAATAAAATTTAGTTCTGATGTCAAAAAGAACAATCCGATCCTTGCATGCTCGGTTTTAATGATATAAATATTTATATTAAAGATTTATGGCTTTGCTTATGTTGTGTGAGAGGAGTACACGTGTCTCATGCTAGATTCTTTAGGAGCTAGCATTTTTATCAAAATTACGTGTTACGTATAAAAATTATTATTTTATCCAAATTTATAGCATTACGAAAAACTCTGATACTCTTAATGTTTTTTTTACATATTAAAAAAATATGGCAATTGGCTGATAATGACCAGAAAAGAATTATTTAATTATACTCCCCAACTCACTAGCAGCACTCTTTCTTGGTATCAAATGGGAGTAACAGTTACATCAAGAATTAATGACAGGAAACAAGATTCCACGAAGGAGCCATGACTTTCTTGGCAAGTTATGTTTCTTACTCTTGAGTACGCTTTTCCCTCTCCAGAATTCTCTGGAATAATCTTGTCAGGAATATTTTTTGAAAATATTGCTAAATCATGGGATTGCTAACCTTACCATGACGTGGGTCAAACAAATAACCAGTCATACTAAAATATAAACGTAGTTGTCATTTTATTGTAGATTTTATCATTGTTCATCTAGATATAATTATTGTGGATTGCTATAATAAAATGATCATTTTACTCCGGTATCGAAAATTTTTAGCCCCCAAGACCGGGGGTATTTTCAAATTTTACAGGGAACATAGATGGTATTTTCATATTTATTGCACAGTAAAACGACGAAAATAGCCCCTGAAAATAACAAAAGAATGCATCTTGGACCGGGGGTAATTTAGAAATTATCCGGGGACATGGATGATATTTCTGAATTTATACACAGTAAAACTATGAAATTAACCCTCGAAAACGATAAAAAATAGGTGCCGGATCAGAGGGTATTTTCTCCATTTCCATGGTGGTTTTTTTGTAGTTATTGTTGGGTTCAGGGGTGTATAGGTAATTATGCATTATTTTATTATTATTTCTCGGAGACACTACAGGCGCATCTGCAGTGTTTCAGGCGCACACGCCATTCGGGAGGCGCGTGCACCTCATTAAAACGGTCAAAAACCGACTTCCATCATGTCACATGGTACACCGACATGTCCTCTTCCTCTTGACATGGCGCGTGTCTGGTTTAGGTGGCTAGTGAAGCTCCGGTGGATGAGTTTAAGATTTTTCTTTCTCCTGCCGTCCGGAAATACGCTCTGGTCCTTAAGGTTTGCGAAAGTGTTATCTTGGTCCTTGGTCTTTGGATTTCACTTTTATTACTGTTTTTTTCAATATAGTTTTTGATTTGTTGCAATTGTGCCCTTCAATTTTGTTCATTGGAAACCTAACCCTAGTTAATAAAATGAACTTAATTGTTGGTGTAAATAAGTTGTTTTTGGATAATTTGGACTTTGGTGTTAAATTATTAACAGATGTTAAAACTCATGCTAAAAGTTGTAGTAGAAAAAACAATGAGATTGTGCATTTGTTCTTGACAAAAAAAAAGGTTTTTTTTTCACATAGTTTATTTACCAATTCTAGTTAAAGGGGCATCATATTTTTTTCTCAGATCTTTTGCACAATTAAATTCCATGATGTCTTTTGATTCTTCTCATCATTCTCTTTTATGATATAATACATGTCATAAGTTTGACAAATTATCTCGATTTAAATTTTTTATTGTTTTTTAATTAACTTTTTTCAATCTTATTTTTTAGCAACATTGAATTGATTAAGAATTGAGTTTCATAATTTATTTTATATAGAATTATTATGGTCTTGCAATCCAAGGCAATGAAGTTGATAAGTTGACTTAAGCTGATCTAGATAGATCTAAAATGTTATCGTTTCAATATTATTATTTTTTTTTTAATGTTATTTTTATTTTTTTGTCAACCAAACTATATTTCTAATGATTGTCTAAGTTGTTTTTAAATTTATTAAACTAATCAGGTCATATAGATCAAGTTCCATATTATTTAATTTTTTATTTTATTATAAATATATTAGCAATACTCGGATATATTTTTTCTATATTAAAAAAAATGACAATACCGTACTCTTGGACATCACAACCTTGATTTAAATGAAAATGGGCTTGGGCTTTCATTTGTTTATATGCACGAGCAGCATCTTTCAGTTGCAGCCATTTTCCTTTTGGGGCTTGAGCAGAGATGTAAGGGCGTTTGTTCCCCTGTTTAATTGTGGAAACAATTCAGACAAATAAGCAGTTGAAGAGGTCGGGGTTCTAGAGTTTTTGCCGTTTTATTTGTTTTCTTTTCCTGGTGGGAAAGTTTTTTTTTAAATGTATTATATTAAAAATAATTTTAATTTAAAATGAGATTTTTTTATTGAGCAGAAAAAGACCAGAACAGGTCTTGGTAATCAGCATTATGTTTTTTTTATTATATGATTAGGTTACTTATTTTATTGTATATTAAAAATAAAACAATCAATTTAACTACATGTAAATTTTTATTTCAAATGGAATAATGAAATGTTAACTTCTAATCGAAGTTAAGCGAAGCGTCATGGCAACCGTTTATTATTTGTTTGAGTACACAGACCGAAAAGGATGGCGTCATTAGCAGCAAAAGCTGGGATGCGTGCCAGGTGTCGGTCCAGATGGACAGGGTCACTGTCAACATGAGGTCACAGGTGCCGTCTGTAGATGATTTTTTTATTATTTCAATGCTTAGCTATTATAATTATATTATTAACAGTTAACACGAAAAAAAAAAACTCAAGATGAGGGCTCGTAAAACACTGGAATATTATTTGTTTTTTTTTAATTTAAACTCACTTTATTTTAATTTAATTTTAGATATATCATTTAATATTATATTTATTAAGAATTGAGTTTCATAATTTTTTTAATTTATTTTTATAAGATTATCTCATACTCGTAACTTGAACTACAAGTTTAACAAATTAGTTTGCTTGACTCTTTTTTCTTATGTTTTTTTTTTTCAATTTCATCGTTTGATATTGGATGGAAATTCAGTTTCATGATTTTTTTTTTGTTTGTATTCAATCAGATTATCTACATCTCATGAATCAAATCACGAATTTAGTAAGTTAACCTTGTTTAACTCGTGTTTTTTTTAATCATTTTTTTAACTTAATCTCTTAATATTGTGTTGATTGATTATTGAACTTCACAGTCTATTTTAATTTTTTATTGAATTATCTTAGTCTCGTAAATCAAATTACAGACTTAGTAAATTAATCTAAGTTGACTCGGGATTTTTTTATCATTTTTTTCTTCAATTTCACGCTTCAAAAATACATTTGTTAGAAATTGAGCTCCGCAATTTGTTTGATTTGTTTAATATAGGGTTTTAATGGTCTCATGACTTGTGCAAAATGATAGGTTAAATCAAAATGATCCAAATCAATCAAATATATTTCTATCTTAATGTTTTTTTTTTTTTAAAAAAAATCATCTCAAATATTTATTTTGAATCATACTATATTTTTATTGTCATCTAAATTGTTTTTCAAACTTTTGAGATAATCAACTCACATCATATTAATCTCCACGCAATTTAGATTTTTTTTCTACTGATGAAAACATTAACAACACTTGTATATATTTTTACATTAAAAAAAATATTATAATCCACGATGTAGTTGTTAACTAAGATGCCTTGATAATCACTTGTAGCTTTTTATTTCCCGCTGCACCTTTCTAATGCCAAATTGATGTTTAATTTGTCAAGTTTTGTCAAGGATTGAAAATATTCAACGACAGGGGATTAGAATGGAAAACACCAAAAAATATAATGCCCAATATAATATTCGAGTCAAGGTTCATCTTGGTCCAAAAAATATTTTCCTTGAATTTGGTTTTTCTGTCAACTGCAAATTTATATCACAATTGCATGAAATTATGGTAAAATTATAAAATAAAAAATCTTGATGATCAAGGATTAAAAGGCCATAAGCTACCCTTTACTATAACTATTACTATCCGGGGTCTCCAAATGATAAATAACCTGAGATCTACTTTTAAATCTGAAGTTCGAGTCAAAACATATTTATTATATAAGAACCTGAAATATTCAGAATTTTACTCGTTCAAATTGGATTTATAAAAAAATAATCATGAGTTTCATAAATTCAAAATTAAAACAACATATGGGAATACTTATATGACTTTGAAAATGGTTTAGCTCCAACCCTCGCTCCCTATCTTTCTCTTCATCATCATCATGTAAATATTTTATCATGTGTCATTTTTATACAAACCGAGCATTCTTCCTGTCACGATAATCCCCACCAACTCTCTCCCTCTACTTTCTCTCTCTAGGGTTTGTGACAAAGATGCATGATTTTCCTCGTCAACAAAGATGAGAATTTAAAATTCCTTCCTGTACCATCTCTGCACTCCCTTTCTCTCTATCCTTTTTTTTTTTGTTCAAAAATTTGACAGTTTTATTATTATATTATTGATTTCATGAATTCTCAAATTATTTTCCACTTTTCCCGTGTGATTAGAGTTTTTTAAATCCACTTAAACATTATTCAAAATTATTTAAAAAAAATTAATTTTTTTTCCACTTTTCCTGTGTGAAATTCTTCTGTTTTCTTTTTATATAAAAATACTCGGATAAATTAATTCCTTTTAGTGATGATTTATGGTTTGAAATAGGACTACTGAACCAACTAAAAGCACCTTAATTTTAATAATGAGCTCTTGATTTCATCAGATCTAATAATTAAACAGATGCCACGTATTAAAGGGCGGCACACGTGGCCTGGACACTCCTGTCAATTTGCTGGGGTTGTGCTTTCTTATCATGGAAACCTCCGACAATCATTTGGGCCCACTGCAGATGATTCACCTGGAATATAAGTTTCTCGAGGCATAATTTTGCTATTATTTATTCTAGCAGAATACTCCCATGGCATTTATTTATTTATTTTTCACGATTTGATATTTTTGATACTATTTAGATTCCTTGTTATTTGGCTTGAATTCATAAAAAAAGAGCAGACGTGGAAAAATAATACTTTTTAAAATCTTTCAAATAAAAAAAAACAATTCAAAATAATATTTTCTTAGTATTTTCAATACACTAATATTAAAAATTAAAAATATATAAATTATTTTAATTTATCTTAAAAAATAAAATGAAAATAACTTCAATTACACTCCAAAAATATATATATAAAAAAACTGTATGAGTGTTAACTATTTTTAACATTTAATGATAATAAAAAAGCATTTTAAATATCAAATGTTAAGATATACTACTATAAGGACCTTATGGCAAATATGAAACAAAATGTATAGTTGCAGGTTTCATTTGGTTATATGGTCGAAACTTCATTTTAGCTGCATGAAAAGCATTAAATCCTGTGTTTTAAAGTGTGATTAAAATTATTTTTTAAAATGTTTTTTTATTTATAAATACATTAAAATTATTTTTTTATTTATAAAAATTATTTTTGATATTAAAATGATATAAAAACACAAAAAAACTTTACTTGTAAAGCAAATAAAAATATTTTTTTTTCAAAAACACTTTAAAATACAACATCAAATAGGCACAGGAAATTTAGGAATGAAGATGAAATACAATTTTTTATTTAGCCAGATACTCCTTGAGCTATTAATAATTCAGACCCCCCCTGTCCGCCCCTCCCCTCTCTTTTGGAATTTCATCCACATAACTAAGAACTGATGGAATTGTTGATGCCACTGCACCAAGAAAGAAGAGTGGAATGAAAAGCAAGTCGAGAAGAAGCAGCTCTTTCCAGTTTTTGATTGATCGGTGTTTTGTTAATTTTTAAAGGTGTGATCCACCGAAAATCATCTACTTTTTTTTCATTTATTAAACACCAAAACACAAATTTATTTTCAAACTCCGATCCCACCACAATACCAAACACCTTCTTAACGTAGAGTTTTGGCTTCAAAGCAAGCTGATTGGTATGACCTAGCTAATTTACAGGGAGTTTAAAAATATAATAACAATTGATTTTTAAAATATTTTTTGTTTAAAAATATATTAAAATAATATAATTTTATATTTTTTAAAAACTATTTTTGATATCATCGAGTTAAAACATTTAAGAGAATAAAAAAAATTAATGCAAGGGAAAAAATAAAATAAAATTCAAATATTTTTTTTTTGAAAACACAGAAACAAACAGGATCTTAGTCGACTTGGTGAAAAATCAATTTTTTTTTTTTAAAAAAAAAACCTATTATTTAAAAAAACAAAAATGATGTAATGTTTTAATAGAAAAAATAAAATGAAGGTTTTTTATTGACCTAGTCAAACCGGGTAATACTAAGTAACAAACACCCCGGGCTATAATCCAAACCGAGTTTAATAATATTGATTTTTATAATCTACTTTTTATTAAATAAAATCACTGTGTATATAAATATTAACATGGAATACAATAAATATTTATAAAAAATATATTTTTGTCAATCTAAATTTTCGTTTATGATTAGTATATTTTTTCACAACAAATGTTTTTTTTCTCTCTCACAGTTCATTGAATCAGAACAACAATGATAAAAAAAAATAAGCTTGGAAGAACTATATTGAAACATTCTTTTTTAAACAGAATTATTTTTAAAATAAAAACACATTATGATCATGAAAACAAGTTTTAATTTTAAAAATATAATAAATTGAGCATTTGTACGTAACTGCATAAAATTAAGAACAATGAACTTGAAATATCGTATAAACAACTTAGAATTAAAAAAAGAAAGAAACACATTCATGTTCTTTTGATACTGATTGGTAAATTAATTATCAAAATTTGCATATTGGTGATACGTGATTACTAATAAAATAATTGATAATATCGTCATAAAAAAGTCTTAATCTTCTTAAAAACAATGTCGTTATTTTTTTAAATTAAAAGAATAGACTTTTTTTTATTTTTAAATAACAACCATTTTAAATAATTAGAAAAAAAAAATATTTATACAATCCAAATTTCATTTTGTCTTACAAATGCACCTCTTAAATGTTTCAAGAAAAAAACATTTTTTTTTAATTACAAACAATATATTCTATATAAAAGTCTATCATGATCTCCAGAATAAATAAATAGAATAATGTGTCAATTTTTGTATGTGATTGAATATAAAAAATAAAAAATATGATAAAATCATGTAAAAAATAAATTAATAATTTTGAAATATAAATTTTGTTTTAATTGAATATGCATGAACTTATTTTTTCCGTACCAACGCACAATCATTGAAAAACAATATTAACATTCCAGTGAAAACTAATGATATTAATCAAGACCCGATTGAAAAATACAGAGTTATATGTAAGTTAGCATGCAAGACCAAACCCACCCTTTTTTTTTAAAAAAAAAATTAGCAAAAAATGCATTGTTTTCTTTTTTCTTGTCAATATTATAGTAATTGTAGAGGTGATTTATAAATCGAGTTGGAGCTATTTTTACTTGAAAAATCTATATTTTTTTACTTATCCTCACAAAAAAAAAATCAATTAACATCATTTTTTGGATGTAAGGAAACTCCTATGAAAGAATATTTCGTGGATCAAAGTGAAGAGTAAAACTTTGATTGTTCTAGAATCTTAAAAAAGATGCACATTATAATTTGAACTTGAGATCTGCTATGCAGATCACAAACCCTCTACTATCACGTCACGCCTTGAAACTCAATAAACATTGTTATTACCTCTATAAACCCATTAACCAACTAAAAAAAGAATACATAATTAATAAGAAAAAAATATACTTCTCGACCTCAATCTACCTTTTTAGATAAAAAAAAAAAGAACCGAAAAACACTTCAAATGGAATTTATCTCGTTGAATATGATGCCAAAATCATCTTGTTGTTGGAAATTGGCAACAATGTTTATTGAATTTCTCTTCCCCTTCCTTGTTGACCCGTCTTCCCGACCTCATCTCTCCCCGTCTCTTCTCTTTTCTCGAACATGAGATTTCTTTATGGTTTTTATTTATTGAATTTCGGATGTTGGGCCTGATCCTGAGTCCAACTCTTAGATATTTTTTCTTCACGTCACGTGCGGCAAATCTTGTTGTCTTCTATGTTTAGTTTTGGGATTGTTCCAAAAAAAAAAATATATGTTGACGTTGAGAAGATCAAGATTAAACAGGTAAAGATCTGGGGTGATTAAATTTTTTTTTTTTGGTATTTGAGTTGAAGATAATTATAAAATTGGGATAAAATATAATAATAATATCAATATTTAGTTATTTTTTATTTTGTTGGCAAAATTATAATATTATTATTGCTGACATTATCATTATTTTTACTCATCATAGCTATTTAGTAATTAAATAAAATACAATAATAATAATCTTATGAATATATTTTTTATTGATTTTTTATTAGGATCTTAAGTGTTAGTGTGCATTTAAGGGTAATTTTCTCCAATTATTTAAAAATTATGATGTAATGAGATATATTTAAGAATTAAATGAGAGATTTATTAGACCTTGCTTTTATCTTTTTTATTTTAGTTTTGTTGTTATTTTTAAGTTGGGTAAAGATTAATTTAATCTTTAAATATATATATAAAAGTTATTCACGTGCGTGAGTAAAAAGAAACTCATGCTCTTTTGGCAAGGGGCTCTTTCGGTAGCCATATTTTCCATAATTACATTTTAAATGGCTACCCAAGATTTTTCTAGTTGTTGTTATTATTATTATTATTATTATTATTATTAAATTATGTGTGTCATTTATATACAAATCAAGCATTCTTTCTGTCACCATAATCCCCACCAGCTCTCTCCCTCTACAACTTCCTTCCTTGACTCTCTCTCTCTAGGGTTCGTGACAAAGATGCTTGCTTTTCCTCGTCAACAAAGGTGAGAATTTTCAAATCCCCCCCTTAACTCTACTCCCTGTCTTTCTCTCCATCCTTTTTTTTTTCTTCAAAAAATAGACAATTACTTTTTTTCTCTGTGAATTTGCAAAAATTCTCTTCTATGCTCGATTGACTTTGAATTTCTCTTTTCACGGGATCATCCACTTAATCATTATCATCTGTGGTTCTTTCTCCTCTGTGTTTTGGGTTTTGTACAGTGATCATAACCATCCTCATTATCGATAATCCTGAATTTACCTGTATCAAGTTACAATTATATAGAATCCTGAACGTGTTTTTTTCGTCGAATTTAATTTAACAAAAACCCTTTTGAATTCTGTGCATATTAATGCACAATTCTTCTTCTTTTTGGCCCCTTTTAGAAATTTTGAAGAGGTTTTACTCTGTCTAACAGTTTCAATTATTTTTTTCGAAGTTAAATTAACTAAGTGAGTGATTGGGGAATGATTTCTAAATATTCAGCTTGTAAAATGCCCCAGTTCCTTGATATCTTCTTGGAAGCTTGTGGTTTTCATCATTTTTTTTACATTGAATTTGACATCAGGGTGTTTGGTAATTGAGCTGTGACAGGAGGGTGAGATGAGAGTGAACTGAAAATTTAAATTTAAACATTTGGTTATTTAATATTGGACTCTGCTTGAACAGTGGACGTTTTTTAATGGAGTTGCAATTTTTTTTTTTTTTTTGAATCAGGTTTTGAGATTCAAACAGATCTGTGCTTTTAAAGAATTGGTTGAGCTCATTATAAATGGAGATCTGTATGGATTTCTTGAGTTGTCTTGACCATGACACATCGATGAAGATTCTCATGTGTTTGGAGGATCCATCTGATCTTGTCCGTGCTAGTTCTGTCTCTCGTTCTTGGCGAGATTTTGGTAAGTATCTACTCTTATGCTTAGACTAAAGTCTTTAAACATTTTGAAGTTGTTTTGATATCCGCAGAAGTACATTGCAAACATTTTTTTTCCTGCTGATATGAAGTATTCTTATCAGAATGGCTGTGTTCTTTAAGTAATCGTCTAAGTTGTTGCCAAAGAAAAAAAGTGGATGGCACTTGTAGCAATAAATATTGGTTGGTGCTTTAATTTTTGCAATTTTTTCCTCTTGTTTTTTTAGTCAATTTAGGCACAAACATTTATTATCTCTTTCAAATTTAAATTTGTAACCAATTACTTCGGTGGTAGCTGCTTTCTAATTAAATTCTCCTCAAGTTACCTCTTTGCCATTGTCCCGGAGTTCTACTCTTAGGGTATCTTCTTAATCGCCCATTACTGTTGCCCATACAGTTTACAATTATTTCTCAACAGGTTGCATCCTATAAGTTTTCAACTTTGCTATATAAAAAATCAATGAACATGATTTTGATGGTTTTTGAAAATTGTTCTTGACAATTGCTCATTTTCAATCTTGATTGAAATTTTAGTGATGGTTGCAGGGTTTGGGTAGAGAAAGCTTCCCTTTAACATTGAATTTTGTTATTGTAACTGAAGGTTTTGATTGGGTTTGGTTTGCTTCACAGTGATTGCAAACGGTCTTTGTAAGCAGCTGTGCTTGACTATGTTTCCTCACTTGGTTAGAGTTGATTGTGTAATTGAACCTAGTTGTGTCAAGGAAAAAGCTTCAGAAGTCGGATGTAGCAAATTTGTGGAATGGGAAACTCTGAAGAGGGAGCATGAAGCATATGCCTTTCTAGCACAAGGGTGTTTGTCATTTCCTATTGAAGAGTGCATTAAGCATGCAATAAGTGCTTCTAGCACTGATAATTATCCAGAGGAAAGCATTCGTAACACCCTGCAACCAGGGAACCGTTACTGGTCAAGTAAAGGACAGCGTAAGGCTGCAGTACCTGAGACCCTAGTGTATAAGCTGGTTGCTGATATTTGTGTTATTACTGAAATTAATATACAGCCTTTTCAAGGTTATTCTTCTGTTAATTTCATCAAATTCATTCGCTCTCTCAGTTTTTTCTGACCTTATAGTTGTCGTTTATTGAGGTATCGTATGTTTTTATGTTCAGCTTATTTTCAGTATGGTTCACCTATATATTCAGCAGAATCTGTGAGGTTTCGTTTGGGTCATCCCAAGTGCCCGATGGATGATACTTTGGGTGAACCATTGGATGACTCTGCTGATGACAAGTTCATATGGACTTATTCTTCATCAGAGTTTCCAATGGCCCAGGTATGTCATGCCTGTCTTCCATTTTTTAATCTTAGTGGTGATGCTGTGATTTTTTTTTCTTTTTTAACTAAAACACTACCTATATCAATGTGGCCATAGAATTGCATTACTATTAGCTACTGTTTCTTATCAATTCTATAAGTGGAGCTTGCATAAAAAAATCATAGTTCAGTGAACTATCAATTGGCATATGAACAGGTGCCTTATTCTATTTTCAGGCATAGTAGATGGATCTGTCTTAGTTACTTTTGCAGGAAATTTTGGCGATCTGAGATAGACATGGAGTTGGGATCCAATATTTACACTAGGCAGCATGCACCTGTGTTGATTACTTATTGCTGGAAACCTTGAAGACTAAATTAAATAATGTAGTGGCCAAGTTTTCGGCAAACAGTGCTCTTATATGTACAACCCCCATGGATGTTCCTAAATAATAAGTTGCATGATCATGAACCATGACAGCGGCTGACTTTGTCTCTTTTTGTAGCCTGTTTGATAAAAGAACAGGATCAATAATTGGAAGTGCAAACTTTTTGAGAACACTGCATGGTAACTTAAGACCCCATAGAGCTGTCTTCATGCAGCAGGAGAAGGTTTTTGTATTGTAGAATCTTCTGTGAAGAGAACACTATTTGTCATTATCTCATCTTTACTGTTTTCTATGATTTCTACCCTACATATTTCTTTGTCAGCTGCGGTGTGTGTATGTCTATATGCATGCTCTCCTATTCGCAGACTTTCTATGATCAAATTCTCTACGGAAATCCTAATTTGTCAAAGCCGCTACCTGAACAGGAGAGCTGCTTGCAGAACTTCAAGCTTCCAGAACCTGTTGTTTGCATTGGTGGAATTTTGCAGATTGAGCTGTTGAGAAGGGTTCAGAGGCAAGAGATGGATGGCTTATTCTATATATGGTTTGTTCAACCCACTATTCTTTAGCAGTCTGGTTTTGGTGTCCATGTGTATACTCCACTTGCATAATATCGGGACCCATGAATAGTTATCTTAGCCAGTCCCACATTGATGTGATTGGGATCCCTACTCCAGAGTACCTAATAATTCTCCTCTCTCTCTAATATTCCTTTTATATGCATGCTTATGCGTGTGCTCTTTCATGTGTGAGGGGCTTTGCAGTCCTCATGGCGTGACAATCTTCTCAATAGGATCCTTGAATATGTTCATATATATATATATATATATATATATATATATATATATATATATTATAATCAACTGACTAGGCTTGATTCCCTGCACATGCATAAAATGTGCTGATCTTCTCAACAGGATCCTTGAATATGTTCATATAATGCATTATATTCAACTGACCATGCTTGATTCCCTGCACTAGCATAAAATGTGACGATGCCAAGTTTTGGCCAAATCTGTGCTGTGGGGATAATAGAAACCACATTTACCCAAATTAAGACTCTGGGGCATCGGTTGGTTTCGAAATCGATATTTTTTTCTCAAAATTTTAATCAGCCTTGATAACATCAATAAATTAAGAGAAGTGATTCCTTAATGCTATGCAACTTAAGATTGCTGGCTATAATATGCACAGCTTCTGTTTCTAATGCATTTTCTTGTGATATTTCAGCGTGGCTTATGTTCAAGTTAAAGGCAGGCCATTATCATCAGCATTTGGTGTTGAAATGCTTGGACCTTCTGGAAAGTTTGTATTGAAAGCCAAGAGTAGGGCACCAACAAGTTTACCTGAAGACGCATCATATCATGATGTGCATTTGCACGGGCTTGTTGATTCGGAGCAGATGGTGAATTTGTTGGAGGAAGAAGTACTAATGGAATATGATTGAAACTCAGAAGATGATGACGCCGCCGATGAAATGGATGATGAGTTACCTTTCTAGGCCCCCGTTACCTAATAATTACAACCTCTCTTTGTTTATTTCACCAGCCCTCTATTCGGGCTGAATAACAAGTCGGTTTCCTGATCTCTCAATGCCGGCGCGACTACGGTGGAAACCTTCCAAGCTCTTTCAGCCAAGTTGGTGTATAACCTATATATATTCTGGATAAAATATACCTCCTTAAATTGCTCAAGTATCTCCTAATTACCGGAAAAATTATAGTTTTTCCGCCTTTAGGTATGTGTGTCTGTGCGTGTATTTGCCCTTCCATCAATAGAGCTGTCGTGTATATATTCGTGGCTTTGTGGTAAATGCATTAATTTCGTTCACTGTAGATTTAGACATTCACATGGATCATCATGGGGTGGTGCTGATATTTCATTTCAGTTTTTAGTCACAATTGGAATGTTCTCACTTTAAGGTTTGCAGTTGAAGTTACTGCTCGCAAATTCACAATCATATTTAAATACATAAAAAATGTTCTTGCTCACTCGTTCCCTTCGGATTATCCAACCAAGTCTTAGAGCTAGCATTTACAGTTTGCATTTAAGAGATTCTTTTCTCGTGTAAAATGTATCAGGCTGATTTTGAAGGTGAGCACACAGGATTCTTACGGAGAAGAGATTGGTTTTAGGATGTTTTTTACGGTTCCGGAGAAGAAAAAAGGTGTTCTACAACCACTGGTAGAGAGCTTGTGTCGAAGCACTTGAGGGTAACCTTGGATCGTTTGAGAGTATGATCATGTATTAAAATAATATAATTTTAAAAAAATATTTTTAATATCATCACATCAAAATAATTTATAAATATATATATAAAAAAATTAAATCAAATTTTGTTTTTAAATCGCAAAGCAAAAACAATCAGACCCTCATGGCATCAACGCTGGCTAACATTGAAGTTCGCCGAAATGTTGATGTAGCTAACAAAGGCTTGTACATTGTTATCTGTTCCTAGGTTTTAGCTGAAACGATACTGTAGACATGAGAAAAACTTTTAAATGACTTTCTGCTTTGAGTGATTCTAAATTTGCCAGTGCTTTCAGAGTCATCCTATCCACATAATTAAAGAATCAGGATATACCTGAAACAAGTTGAAAAGTTTGAGGATTTGTATTAGCGACACAACTAAAGTTGAAAAGAGTAGCCTAACAGGGATAACTAGAAATACAGAGGGTACCTCGTCACTATAATGCAAATATCAAAATCACAGGCACGTTTTTTGGATTATTTTTTTCACCCTAAAAAATTGTTATCTGTTCATCTAATTATGCTAAAACCAAACACCCAAGGGAGCAGAAACAAACTATAAAATGCTACCATCCCGATTAAGTGATGTTTGGCCGGGAAGGTTGAGACCTAAACATGATCATATATACAAAAATTATGGAAGCATGTGAATGAAACTACATAGATCTGATAGTGTAAAGTGTAAAAGTCCACCCAAACCAAACATCTGCAGATCAGCTACAATGTTTGCAGAGTTAACTACTTGTGAGTTTGTCTACACGTGTAGCTCCTCATTAACAAACACCCTCAATCACTTAAATCTGAAATGTAAACCAGAGATGACAGTGGTGAATTATTATTTTACTATTGCAAGAGATTATAAAGAAACTGTGAATTGTGACAAGAAGGGTGCTGAATATAATGAAAACTAAATAGGTGGATGAACCTTATTGGTCACTCCCAAGATGACTAGTAGCTAAAAAGCTTACATCAGTAAGGATTGGCCACAAAGTTTAAATAGTTATTTAGATGACATTTAACTTCTTGAGCAGACCGGTGTTGTGTCTTCAAGTTGTCTTGGACTTTTGTGGCGATGGAAGCAACTGCATGTCACAAGTAGATATCCATTCAGTAAACAAAGCACATGCCCATCAATAACTTTGGGAAACTACAATTTTGTTTTAAAATAAAAACCCATATATATACAGCAAGTTCAACCATGCAGTGATTCGTATTATGCATGCGCATCCATGGAAAAACTGTCTCTGTCTCACCCTGTCTCTCACACGGGCGGGCATAACATAGCGCCTTTCTCCCGCATTTGATTAGGGTGGTTTGATTGACAATATTATTGCCTCTTATTATATGTCGGGGCAAAATGTTGTTTTAAAGAAAGTGTTTGGAAAACATTTTTCTATGTTTAAATGACAGCAATAAACCAGCATAAATCCCAAAGTCAATTAAATATAGTATATGGAAAGTACAATGGTATTTTACTCTCTTTTTCTGAATAGTAATAGCAAATGTACTCTCAAAAACACGAAAAACATTAAATTTAGACTTTGGTACTATTTGGAGATGCAATGGGAGGAAGAAAAGGTGGCAGGGAGTTAAGGTTGAATCTTGGATTGGGAAAGAGATGCTTTAGCAGCTAATCTCAAAGAGGTAGATAAATATAGTGAAGATTTCCCAAATACCCGATGAGAACAAAGCATGCATATAATTGGTACCTGGTAGCAAGAGATCAGAGAGGTAACAAATCCAAAAGCTCCAGTAACACGAGGAGTGACTTTCTTGGGTGCCAATTGAAGTAGCCCAACAGCAACTACAATGTCCATGGCTGATTTGACAAGGGCTAGTGACCTTTCATTTGATTTTTCAAGTTTAGCACGGTATTGCTCATTCTGCACTCAAAAAGGACCACAAAAAATGACTATTACATGGAAGCATTTATAACAACCAGCCTGCTAAACCAATGATACACATACATGATTTTTTTCATCATCCTTGAGCTCCTTCTCTAACTTCTTCATTGATGCAGAAAGCCTCCCAATCTCCCCAGCCTGATGTGAAAAGCTTGCAAAAAATACTCATTACCTTTCCTTTACTTTGTTGGGGGGGGGGGGGGGGGGGGGGGGGGTATGAGGTGATTCTCACATGTCAATTTCTGGGAAAAGAATAGAAAAAAAAAAAAAAAAAAACGAGAAGCTACAAACCTCAACCAAAGTAGTACAAATTGAGGATCCCATCCAACAGAAAAGGGATATCCGGCCCATTAGGTCAACACGTTCTTTGTCCTGTAAAATCAAGATAACTCATGTTTCTGGCTAATGCTTCTCATACAATTTCATTCTGAACATAAATAACTGAAAACAGAATGGAGCATTCCGTACCTTGTAAATTCCACTTCTTCCCAGCCAAACAATTTGATCAAGAAACAAGAAAGTTGACAACAAAGCATTTTTTGACTGGAAAAAGCATCAAACTGACAAAGTTACCACAATGAAAATAACGATGATGTCATAGAAACATTTTTATTGACAAATCATCTGTACCTTTCCCAATAAAACAAGAGGCAGGGGAGTCCCTTGAGGAACTGGACTAATAAGACCGTGCAGATCATTGACAAACTGCAATTAGAGAAGGTCAATAAGCATGATAAAATTTCATTCATTCTACTAGTTCTTTCTAGGAACAAAATGGACAACCGGTTTAAAGGACTTTTGGCTTCCAATTACCGAACAAATACACATGGTTTTGGTTGAAGAAAGAAATACAGGAAAAAAGCTCTTCATTTCCTATTTGAAGGGAGATTATGAAAGTCGAATGAAACCAACTCAATCATATCTAATAAGTATATTATAAGTATTACCTTAAAAAGGCGGAAAACTTTCCGAGCTAAGCTGGTTGATTTGTCAACATTTTGGGCAGTACCGGCTTCTCCATCACTCAAAAATTTTGAACCATATTGAATTGCCCTGCAAATCTTGTCCCTGGCTTCAGCCTTATTCAGATACAGAACTATAAGAGCGAGTTCTGCTCTAGTTACATCGAGTGTACTCATCTTATACCCTGATCAAACTCACAAAGTCAAATACTGACCAATTGTTAGAACGCAAGAAATACTAGAGTTCAAAAGCATTGAACATGGACAAAGCACATTCTGAAATGAAAAATACATCAACAAAACCCAGCAAATTCATCTTTAAGGCAAGAAATTCCTAGCTATTTTCTTAGTTGGCGACAAAGGCTGTCTCTTCAGACTTTTAAGCTCTCTTTGATGAATCATAGACGAGCAACACATGGGATTTTCTTTAACAGAGAAAACCAATTCCAGATGGTTATTATATGGTCCTGGCATAGCTTCTTGATGAATCACCAAACCCACGTACGTATTAGTATTACATCCTTAACGAAATCAACGGTCAAGAAACAATTCTCAATTTGGCAACAACCAGATTCTCAAACTCTCGTAAAATTACAGATTGTATGCCTTTTCCCTTGCTAGCACGGAAATAAAGTAATAAAAGTATCTGTCAATCAGGATTCAAGCCTGAATTAATGTTATTGACCTGATTAAACAAAAATTTCTTACCGAACTGAGCCCATATCAACAAAAGAAGACAATAACAGTAGGAATAAAAGAAGAAGCAAACTCTAGTTATGCACCTAACAATCACTTATTCCCATCAAGAATCTAACAAAAAGAAATCAAACTTTAGAGCACCCAATTAAAAATAAAGATACCAAACAAACCCAAATCCACCAGCGATAAAGTTACAGAGATGCAAATAAGAAAAATAAATAAATAAATCTGAACATACACTTAAAAAAGAACAAAGCTTTCTCCTCGAGAAAACCTCAAAGAAAGCAAAGGTCAACAATCAGACAGAAGGGTTTGCAAATCCACTATTTGTATGGAGAAAAGGAGAGGGAGGGAGAGAGAGAGTATAATACCGAAGGGATTGCCCAGATGGATATAGCCACGAAATTCGCAATCTTTTCTTAGCTTTTCACTCTCTAAAAATAAATTTAGACTTTGTTCTTTTAAAAGATAGAATTGGCTAATGCGTCAGCAACCAGAGTTTTTTCAGTTTCTAATTTCTATATCAGCTAATGATAGACCATGACAGGACCATGTTTGGTGCTCTTTTCCCCGGTACTAGAAAACAAAAATCAATTTGCTAGGGTCTCATTTATTCACTGTCTTGTCTATGCATGAACTTCAACGCTTGACCACCCTTCATCATAAGATCGCAGCACCTCTCAAGCTGGTCATCGTGATCCACGGCTCAAATTGGTTATCATAATAAACGGCTCTGATCAGATCACGTGTCAGTCAGAGTGTGGGTAGATAAAGCTACGTCTAGACAGTGCGGTGGCTCTGAACGCAACTCAATATGAGAATTGTTGGTTAAAAACTTGAAAAGAGTTGGAAGCTGGATAACGATGGAGATTGGAGAGGCTCTTGTCTGACTCAAAATATCATCCAAATAAAGATAAAAGATAGGCTCGATCTTCAGTTAGCATTGGGGTGAGCCCAGACATGTTCCGAGGACAATATACTAGCCCACTGATCTCTTGCTGGGCTGCTTTAGAAGATTTTTGGTGATGACGGTGTCCATTTCTGTGTCCTTTTCTTTTTGAGAGATGATAATGTCGGTGATGATGGTATTTTCAATTTCCACTTCAGTTCAGGCATAGAAGAACTCTGTATTGAGGTCTTAATAATAAAAGTATATCATCCGACCAGCTTTCAAATATTGCAATCGGGTCATTTCTCCATTAGATTTGAAGCAATCAAGAGCAATGTGTTTTCTATAAGGAATTATTTCTAGGATCTAAAATTAAATTAGAAGCAGAGAAGGGATGCTTATTCATTTGAAACAGATGGATGATTAGAGTACAAAGGTAACATGGCGGCGGGGCTAGGAGCTGCTGAGTGCTTTAAGCCTGTAACCAGCAATATATCTCTCTTTTTTTTTTCCTTTTATAATACGGATTTTCAAATCCGCACATCACAATTAATTCTTGAATTTTACAAGCCCAATAAACATTTATATGTTTAGATGGATGATTTATATGTTTATATCAAAAAAAAATTTAAAAATAAAATCATAATATATTTTTAAAAGTAACATCGATAAAACTTCCAAATAAAGGTGAAACTGTAGCAACTCACGCAGTAACCTACTACGTGTAAACCAAATCCAGTGAATCTCGACATAATTTAACTTTTTCTGTAATGTGACGCAACAAAATGCAGCTCCAAGCAAAACTCAAGCCATCCTCATTTTCGGGTCAACAAGTTAATAGGTTGTCTGATTTTACAACAATAATTGTACTCCATCAACAGTAGATCTGAACATCAATGATGGGTACCGACTTGCTAGTCTTTACAGCTCTATTCACGAAGCACACTAGTCGGGCACAAGGGAGGGGGCATCGCTATCATTTCTTAACCACTGTAAAGTACAGTGGTTTATTGATTCAGCATGTTTTCTTTGAATCCTCGACACCAGAGTGATGAGTGGATGGCAGCGCAAAATAAAATAAACAAAGAATCCTGAAGCTTATCTGAGCAGCTTGAGCTTGAGCATCCAACATGGATGGCATTGCAAACATAAAAATATTCTCCCAAGATTTAGAAGCTTATTAAGCAACTTTTGAAGTAATGGACGAGAATATAAGATAACGCTAGTAGCGAATCTGTATGGAACATCTTCCATTCCATCCACAATCAAAATATGCCAGTTACAGTGGTCTGGCTGCGGCAGAAAGATCTTTGATCCATCCTGACACAGATGAATGGCGAAATGGAAAGGAAAAGACAAGAGGCCAGAAATATGATTGAAACAGCGCTGTCCTCGTGTAAAATAGAGCTTATATATATTTTTATAAATAGAACATTGATTTGCATGGATTAGGCACACTTTTGAGTGCCCAGATTGTCGTTGACTTAGTTTGTTTCATACAGAAAATGAAACGCTGAATAGATGATGAAGGAAAAGGGAAAGAGAACTTATCATACAAAAAGTACATTTTCGTTTCTCTCTATTTCTTACTGAACAAACCTCTTAATTTTCCTCTTTCTAGTCGCTCAAGCAGCTTCTTTGAGCCTGGGATGTCCATCTCAGTAAGCTTCTTGAGATATCCAATTGCTCCATATGAGATCATCAGCTTCTTACATTTCTTACACGAAGCAAGGGATGCCAGGGAAGCTACAGCGTATTTCTTTGCAGTGTTCTGTGGGACTGGGTCGAGCAACTGCACTAGATTTGGCACGCTTTTATCATCCCTTTTAACTTCTCTTCGATTCTGTGAAACGGACACCAAACTTGAGATTGCTTGCGCTGAAACCTCTCTAACACTGTTCGATTTAGCCTCGAGTAATTTGATAAGAAGAGGGATGCACCCAGCTTCACCGGCCAGTTTTTTCATCTCTGCTGATGTGCAGACCCTGCAAATTGCAGAAGCAGCAGCTTGCTGGGCACCCAGTGATCCAGACTTGAGCACGTGAGCCAAACGAGGAAGGAAAGCATAAGATATCAGCATTTCTGTAGAAACTGAGCTAACCAAATTCCTTAATGCCCCGACTGCAGATTCTTGGGGTAGCGGACCATCAAGATATACCAACAGGCTTCGAATTCCACCTTCTGAAATAACAGCTCTTTTCAGATTGTCATTGCTTGCAGTGAGATTCTGCAAGCATTCTGAAGCATATTCTTTTGATCCCAATAAAATCCCGCAATCTAGGAGATTGATCATTACCTTCACAATTCCTTCTTCTGCTAGATTTTGTCGAACCTCCGGGACAGCTGAGATATTCTTCAGTGTACACGCAGCTGCAGCCTGTGATACAGAATCACCAGTTCGACAGATCTCAATCAGCGGTCGAATCCCACCATGACCAACAATTGCCCTGGCTGTGTCTGCTGACATAGACAATCTCTGGAGAGAAATTGTAGCCTTCTCTCTACCCACCGTGCTACCTGACTCAACAAGCCTTATGAGAGGTGGCAGAAGACCCTCTGAAACAAGCCAATTTTCACAGCTTCCAGATTCTGCAAGTGAGCAGATAACAGTAACAGCCTTTTCTCGAATACGAGGAGAAGTTGCTGTTAACAACTGGACTAAAGCAGCAACGTTGCTCCGCCCCAGAACAGCCAAAACAGCCTTCTCATCCTCTTTCATGACCTCGACAAGTGTATCAAGAGCTCTGTGCTTCGCCTCCAAGTGCCCGATCTGAAGCCGGGCAAGCAATTCCCTTGTATTGCTGTGGATAGCAGCCTCGGGTTCTGTTGATGAGCTAGCCACAGCTAAAGGCAACGTGGCCTCGCCAAGCACCCCAGTCTTAATCAAAAGCCCACAGTCTCGTAAATTTAAATCCAATTTACCAGATAAAGCATCAAGATCACTCTGCATCCTAAGCTTACCCCCATAATTCTCACCCATGCATAAGCCTGCCAATTCAATAGCTTCTTTGAGCGTCTTTGACACAGCCTGCAATTGCTCCTTGCAAAGAGCATTCTTGGAGAAGCAAGGGTGGCTTGACAAGTCCGATAAACGTGACGGGATCTGCTCCAACTTGGAAATTATCATCTTCCATCTACCAGGAAAGCCCTTAACCTCCCTGGCCTTCTCAAGGGCCACAGGAACAAGCTCCTGCGCATGAGATAACCAGTCTTCAACTGTTTGAATATCAACCACAACTTCCTTCCCTCTATCTTCCACCATGATTTCTAATGTGTGTTTGGATCAAATTGCCTACCAGAGCTGCAACAACTGAATTAAAAAGAAAACCAAACCTTAAAGTGATGGATGACCTGGGCGTGAAGAAATGAGAAAGGAAATGATATTTGCATATAAAATTCAAGGGCAGTGGAGCAGTTACAATCATCATACATAAATTATAAACTAAGGCTACCGGTATTTTAAAAATAAACCAAAAATAAAAACAAATAAGCCAACATCAAGAGCCTTGAGAATCTTGTATGGTCGCACAAAGCCTGTTTCAATAAAAACAAGACCTGACCAACCAAGCCAAAGTGCCCTTAAAGATGCTCCAGCAAGACATTTCCGTGGCTTTTTAAGTGGTCATTAAATGCCAACCAAAATTAAACCAAATTAATGCATATCCCACAAAATAATAAACACAAAACTGTTCAAATTTATTATGGATCGAATCATGAAAATGAAAGAACTTGCTTTTTAGCGACTAAAATATATAATATTATTTTTTTTGTTTAGAAATGCATGGAAATTATATTTTTTTATTTTTAATATAAAAACACAAAAAAAAATTAATTTAAAGCAAAAACTAAAAACTAGGAATTTTAATTTTTTCTCAAAAACAATTTTGAAATGTTTTTTTGAATGCAGTGCATAGCAGACAGTATATCTGAGTGAAAGAGGTAGTGATTGTCAAGGACTCAAGGGTATACTGGGAAGTGAAGAAAAAGATTCTGAAACTTTACTTTTCAACCATGAAGAAGGTAGAACATGGGTATCAGATTTATCTTCTAAGCTTTGTAAAGGTAATCTTGATAGATATCCAATGGTCAAGATTTCATTTTTGCAGAGAAAGTGGATTCTTGGCTGTGTAATGCCAATTTTATCCTCATAAGTTGAACTAGCTAGCTGGTTGAGAGAGTGAAGAAAGAGACTTTCCTTTGAAGAGAAGATACAAGTCTCTGTCTACAGTTGTAATATAAATCAAATGTATTTAAATTCTTCAGGATATAATCAATAGACCAACCGCACTATGAATTTAATGTTATTTTGAAAAAAAATCCAAATCAATAAATGCAAAAACGTATACCTCAATCTGCCTTGACCTTCGTCCACAATCAAAGACCTCCACAATTCATAGCCCTTCCTGTCTCTACAAGAACAATATAATCCAGTAAGATAATCGAGCCATCAAATATGTGAATTGACGGGTTTTTAGAAACCTGATAAGAAAAAAGTAAAAGGGATAAATAAAGATCACTTTTTTTTTTCCGGAAGAGAATCATAAAAAGCAAACGAAATCCACGCCTGGAACCAACCTTTAAGCCTCAGGAATCAGAACTTGTCATTTCTCTCCAGAAAGAAACAGCCCACCGTGTAGCTTGATCTTCAAACTTTTCTCTCTCAACTGAAACAAGAACTCACAACAAGCACAATATCTGCGTTCAAGACTCAAACTTTGTACGAGCTTGCATTAATTAGTGCCTCCAAGGTGAGCAATGAAAACAAGTTTTATTTTAAAACCCAAAAGAAACCCAATAACATGTACCAGAAATGAGAAATGCCCAGAATTTGCTTTTGTTTGAATATATAGAAACCGACATCAAACGGTCGAAATCAGTGTAAAAACAAAGAAAAAAGAAAAAAACCAAGAAACTAGCCGGTCAAGTTTGAATGAACACACTAGCAGACACATTCACAAGGGAACATGATAGATATAGTAATCACTATCACATTCAAAAATCAAACCCCCCCTCTCTCTCTCTCACCAGAACTGTTTCTCTCTCCTTGCTACTGGTAAATTTTAGAAGCAAATGTGTCAGTCACTCTGTCAGCTAAAAAACAATATTTTACTACGTAGTACTTTCACAGGGGGACGGAGAGAGGTTTTGTTGGGGTGTACATTATAGTTTAATTTATGCCATTTCAAAATAGCTATAGATTGGTCCCCCGATACTCAAACTTTACACTTTCATCCTTTCGTGGGGTTGATTGCTTAAACTTTCAACTAATGGAAAGACTAATATTGATATTGTGAGCCATGGAAATAGTAAATTTAGTGGTTTTATGTTTCATCAAGATTGTCTTGCCCACAATTTAAGGCGAGTTTTAAAGAATTTTGTATTCTTACAAATAGGTTTTGTGTCACCTCAACAATGATTATTAACAATGTTTGGAATTATGATAATTTATCTTTTTAATTCAATCACAAGTTAAAAATTATTTATTTAGCCAAATAACTTATGATTTTTGCATCGGAATTCACATGTAATTTTAACAGATGCATATATTTTTTCAAATCATAGCTAAAAATATTTTTTTCTTAAAAGTTGCTTTTGCTTTTTAGATTATATTTAAATTAATATTTTTTTAATACTTTCCAATATATATTTATATATTTTCAAACAAAAAATATTTTATATAGCAATACTAAATACACACCTGAACCAGCTTTGTTTTAAACCGCACCGGCAGAAGTTACCATAATTCCAAACACAAATTAAATGGGACGGGTTTATTAACATGTCATCCTATAGGGACTAAATCAGAGTTTACTCTGTGACGAGCAGGGGTGGTTAACTGTCGAGCATGATTGAAGGATCCGGTGGTTATGATTCGTTTTGAAACCGGGCATTCGACCGTTGAGATGAGGGTGAAATTTGAATTTGTTTTAATTCCTAGGAGATTTTTATTCAGGCTATCGAGGAGTGGTGCTGACGTGGCGAGAGTCTTCAACGCGTGAGACAGGGACGGGTAATAATATAGAGTCTTCACGGTCTATATTAGCGGCACGTGCGAAGTACACGGATGATGTGGTGGCTGCAGAGCAGATTTACCAAAATGCACTTCAAGGGCATCAAGAAATACAGAGAAACCAAATGTGTTTGAATCTGGGGGAACTCGATGTGTTAGTAAAGTCCAGTTTCAATGTTAATAAAAAAAAAGATTTTCAAGAGAGTATTTTTTTATATTATCTCTATGCAGAGAGTAGGTTTCTTCTTATTTTTATTTATGTATTTTATTATTTAAAAAGTCTAGGTTAGTCCTCACAAAAGTTCAATGTTTTTAAACTCGAGCAGCCACGGGCGAGATGATTGCCAGAAACATATTGACAGCTATATTCAAGTTTCTTGCTAGAAAAAAACTATGTTAAAAAATGGAATACAATCATGGATAATCATGTGTCGGACTGTTTCCATCCCTGTTTATCTTATCATGTCATTATTTTTTTTAATTTTATATTTGAGGAAACCCATCTTTTTTTATGTATATTTTGCAGTCCTAGTTAATCAAGTAAAATCCAAACTGTTTCAAACTCTTATAAGATAAATATATGTTGATTAGATTTTAAACCCTTTAAAGTTTATATATCTAAAATATTATTGTATTTTCTCTCTTTGCAAGTATTCTTACTTGTACACTGGAGAATCCCTGTATCTACCGAATAATACTTTTTTAAGGTATTGCTTATAAATCATATTAACTTTCGAAACACCAACTGCCTACCACCAAATACCAATATATCATTTATTATAGAAAAATCAAATTATTAAAACTAAAAAATCAACTAATTATTTAAAATATAAAACTTGTTTTTGCTTTTGAATATCTCCTGACATGATCAACACTCAAGCAACATTACTAGGGAGTATTTGACATTATGTTTTAAAATATTTATTTTTTAATTAAATTATTATTTTTTAGTATTTTTAGATTATTTTATGAGTTGATGTCAAAAATAATTTTTTTAAAAACATATTCTAATATATTTCTAAATAAAAATCACTTTAAAAAAACAACTTTAACCAAATTACAAACCATCACTAACTTTAACTCACGCATTACACCACCCTCACCCCGAGTTATCACATGACTTCAACAGGACATGGCAAGTTGACTAGTAATCCAAGATTTGGACCAAACTGGTTTAAAACTTTAATAGAGAAATAGTTAATTTGGCGTAACTTAGTTAGTACGAGGATGTTCCAGTTAAGATTTACTGACATTTTTTTTTTAAATGACTTTGTTTTTATTTATTTTTTTATAAAATTAAAAAAAAACTCGATTATTTACGAAGCACCGACAGGCAAGCCTCCGCGTTTTTCTTAATCTCACTCCTCACGTGTGCACTTTTCAACAAATCTCAAATAGAGATTAGCATCTTAAAATGTCACGTCTTGACCAAAACTCTGATTTTCAGGGCAAACATGATGAAAGTGAAAAGTGTCATCGTCAGAAGGGGAATACAATTGGATTTCATTATCTTCTCACTGTGAGACGATAAATGTTTTCCGGTACATCTCTGTTTATTGTAACTGTAATTTTTTTAAAAGCTTTTGTTTATTATATAAAATATAAAATTAATGTTTTTAGTGTTATTAATAAAATAATATTGCAGCAAAAATAGTTTTCTTACAAGTTCAAAATCTTTGACCTCAAAGGATATCATGACTTGTCAACGACAACATCACAAAGACTTGAGGATCTAAAGACAAGACTGGAATCTTAAATGCAGTTTTTAAGATTGTGGTATATAATAATTTTTAATGATGTATTTTTCAAATCAAAAAAAATTATACATGTAATTTTTTTTGATATTAATACATTAAAATCATCAATTTAATATTTTTCAAACCAAACATATTTTTAAAGTACATAAACAATTTAAAACACAAAATAAATAAATTATCCTAAATTCAATAATTAGCGATAATATTAATATCAATAGATCCATATAAAGTATAACATGATGATAAATAGTTTGTGATCTGTAAAACAAATCTCTAGTTTATATCAGAACATTCACCATTTGTAACAGCTTGAGATAATCAATATTTTATTCTTTCAACTAAACTCATAAAATATACTTTTCAATAAATAATTTTTTTCTTGAAAAAATAAAATCAATAATCAATAGCTTTTTTTTAAAAAATAAAATAAAATCTTCAATCACGCAAGTCAAGATACATTCGGGGAAAAAGAAATCTTCATGTCCAGCACGACAATCAATCCCATGATCATCAAATATAATTACTGAAAAAACATAAAATGAAGTGAAATGACTGTAAGAAATAGAGACCATTCCCAACCAAGTAACTGACAGTGGAGACAGTTGATAATCTTAAAGCAGAGATAAGCTTCTTCGAGCTAACCAAGACGCGTGGATGCGTAATTGGAACAAGACACTGTGTGAGTGTCGGCCTTATACAATATTTCGGGCATCGCATTCGAAGAATCGAGTAGCTTCTGTCCCCACCGCCCCTGGCTTTTTCAAAAACCACCACCTGCACGCGCCGCCTCCACAAACTACACCGCGCTTCTTTTAAAACCCTTGCTCGTGTCTTTATCCAAGAATCTATGCACATAATTTTAACTCGGCCGTGGGAACTTTGATGTAGTCGACCATTAAAAGACAAGTGATTTTAGCATGATTATCTCGAAAAGATAAGATTTAATTCCAGCGTTTAGCAACCAAAATCATGATAATTTAATCAGTCTTGGGAGAATGATGACGATTGTCAAGATTGTCAATTCCGTTTCGGTTGTTGTTTTATTTTTTCAATTAAAATGAAATGTTTTGATTTTGAAGTGTTTTGACGTTTCATTTCGGAATTGTACTGTTTATATATATATATATATATATATATATATATTAATTTATTTTTTTAGTACAAATCCAAAAATAAAATTATTTATAATTGTGTAATTTAATTTAAAAAAATACACAATAAAATGATTTTTTTAAACAAAATTATGAACATGTATAATATTACAAGAATGCCATCATCAATCTCGCAAGATTATTATATTCTCTGATTACTATGAAATTTTAACATAATATATATAAATATGTGAAGAAAGTCCTTGTAAAATTCCATCTCAATCTAACAGTCAGATTAAGAGATATAATTGATATTGTAAAATTATTTATTATTTAAAAAAATATTATTTAGCAGTGTTACACCCGTACGTTTTTTTACTTCACCCACAGACACAAGTAAATTGTAAGAAGGAAAAGGGTTTCATTTTCAGGTCATCTGCAGAGTGCCGGCATGTAAAACAAAGATTCTTGGCTTTTGATGTGCAGTATGCCAATGGGTGCCTTTTAACAGACCTAGCTTATGCTTCGAGGTTGTTTCTCACAGAAAAAAACAAAAAGGGAATTTTACACGAATAATTATAAAACCTCTATGCAAATGCAAGGAAACTGCATTGAAAGTCTTCTGTTTTTTTTTTTTAACAGGGTTGTCCGAGTCAGCTTACACGCACCATAATTAATCTTTGGATTCACTGAATATTCTGCAAATCCAATGAACATGTAAGACACCGCGGGGGTGACAGGCATACATAGTGGGACTTGAACCCTGGTGCAGAGGAAGGAAACAAGTCCCTTCAACCGCTAGGCGAAGATCCACTTGCATTGAAAGTCTTCTGTTGATCTTTAACTAATAATGCTTTGAAAAGATATAATTCATGCATGCAAATGCAAGGGAATCGCATTGAGATCTTGTTTTCTGTCGCATTAAAGCATACAGTAAAACCCTTTATGCTGTATGCATAAATATATATTCTGTCGCATTAAAGCATACAGTAAAATCTCTCACCACTGGCTAAGCCCCCTGTATATATTTAGAGGCACCACTTGTTTGTGGGATATATACCTTTTAAAATAACTTTTTACTTTAAAATAAAAATAACAATAATATATAATTTTCTTACTTTTAGGTTTTAGCATCAGCACATCAAAGCTATCATAAAATTATAAAAAAAACAATTTTTTGATACTTTTAAAATCATCTAAAAGCAGAGATAAAAGCTATGTCAAAAGACGAGAAAGCCCCGCCAAAAGACAAGAGGAGAAAAGAAAGAGTAGAAAAGTAAAGTCATTAAAAGCAGGCTTGATTTCCAAGATTGGTAGAGTCAAAATGCAGAAAAATCAGATTGTCCGGGTACATATTTTGGTGGATTTTCTGGCGACTGCCACCAAAAACATGTTCCATCATATACACAATCACCGCAAGAAACATAAGACAACTTCATTCTTGAAAACAAAAACATAGGCAAATTCGAACTGTCAAATATTTGAGTGCAAAACGAAGTCCACAAAACCCCACAACTCGTACATTTTGTCATAGAACAAAGGCCCAATGATCTGTTTGTAAATTGCCTAAATAGACGATTTCTCAGAGTACAGGGAGAACAACAGCAACGATATATAATTACATTTACAAACAATAGCTCTCAAACTTTCATTCGACGTTCAGCACTACGTCCCAGCTTTATTTGCAATCAACAAAACCAATGTTGCCCATATCCAAAACCCCACCATGATCAAGAATTTGAGCTCGAGAAAAATGGTACCACAATCTCTAGGAAATTATTAAACACAACCTCACAAACCATGTCAATACACAAGAAGTTTCTAGAGCTAACCAAATCAAACAGCATATCAATATTAAAATCATTGTCTTAAGAAATAAAGTCATTGGTACAAAATGCACATTAATGGAGTAGCCCAGCTCCATGAGGTTGACTAGTTGAAAGATAGAAAAGACTGTCGAACCTTCTGCTTTATCTCAAGAACGAGACCTTTCTCGAGATGGTGGGGAACGACTGCATTGAAAATAATAAGGTCAAAATGCTTGTAAGCATAGCATATTCACAACATATTATTACTTTGTTGAAAAATTAGGAAGTGAGCACAAAGCAAAAAAAAACAGAGAATTGCTAATATAAACCTGCGATATCTTTTATTTTCAGGACTTTCAGCTTTATCGTAATTATGATTTCTTCTTGGTTCAGGTCTGGAATTAGTATTTGATCCATGGCCGTAGTCCGGGCTAACCCTATCTCTACGATACGGACTCGGGGATCGTTCACGATTATAGTTTCTGTCTGGAGATCTGTCATGACCTCTTCTCTCAGGACTGTGACCATTCCTTCTTTCATCATCTCGAGCAGCATATTCCACTGAAATGACCCGATCCATGAACTTGCTGCACCACAATATAAAAAAAGAAACCACAAAAATAAGAAGAGGGTTTTGACAAAAACAATTTAAGCTGGTAAGAGTGAGAACTTTATTGGGAGTTTGGGGGAACTTTTAAATGAAAACACTTCGGGGGTGTTTGGCATTGTTTTTTAAAAGCGGTTATGAAAAAAAAATGATTTTTTTTACTTGAAATTAATTTTTTTTGGTGTTTTTAAATTATTTTCATGTGCTGATGTCAAAAATAAATCTTTTTTAAAATAAAATAAAAATCATTCTGATACATTTCTAAAATAAAAAACACTTTCAAAAACAACCTCAACCACACTTCCAAACAAGCATGTCATTCGGACACAATGGATTTTCAGAACTCACAAATCGAACAATAAGATATTTCACCGAAGCATATTAAACTTGGTCAAAGTAACTTGTTTTAAACCTAGAAAGCACAAGCACAGCAACTTAATCACATCTTGTTTTATTGATAAGCACACGCACAAGCACAGCAACTTAATCACATCTTGTTTTATTGATAATCAGCAAGACAATGACTGAACAGAGCTAATAAAAGAGACTGTAACCAGCTAGAGTATTTATAAGAAAAAATGACCTCATGTTTGTTGCCTCCAATGCCCTAGTAGCATCTTCCTGTAGTTCATACTGAACGAATGCAAAATTTCTCCTAATCCTCGTGCTCAATATTTTTCCATATGGATCAAAGTGCCTCTCCAGATCCCTAGTTCGGGTATGAACTGGGTCAAAATTAATGACAAACAAAGTTTTTGACGGCGTCAGGTTAGTCGATGATCTTCTTGAACCAGGAGACCTTCTACTTTCACGTTCTTGCTGCATAACATAATTTTGGGTGATAAATTAGTTATAAAAAAGGACAGACATGTATAGTATGAAGTCAATACAATTTCCCCATTTAACATGGAAACTAATCCTCCAGAAAGCAAAGAAAAACAAACAAAAGCAATTGCAAGAGTTGCACACTCATGGAGGGAGGATGGAAGAGAGGGAGTAAGAGGATTAGCATAAATTTTCATAAATATATTAAATATCAAGTCAGGCCTGGTCTTCTTATGTGCAAGCCAGAATTCAACATTTTTAACACCACAGGCTCACAAACTTACATATGAAGATCATGTTGAGTACCCATACATATAGATCTGTACGGACACATAGATGCATGGAGCCAATATACACTAGAGATATGGGATGCCAAATACTAGGAAAGAATTAGACTCCATGGCTTGCACCCTTAAATAACCACCAGACCTACCTTAGTCCACTCAACACGAAGACGACGCCCTTTCCTCCCAAATTCAGATTGGTCAAGCCTACGGATAGCATCCTCAGCATCTCTTTCATCTTCCATATAGACAAAAGCAAATCCTACAAAACCAGAATGTTAAAGAGCCAGGAAAAAAACAGTTACAACCCAGACGAAGCATCATCCTGAGTCATGCATCATTTAATGGAGACATTACACGCTATGCGGAAATCTCATGAACTTAAGTTTTTTTTTTATATATATAAAAAAAATAGATACAAAAGAAGACCTGTTGGGCGGTAATATGACACCTGCCACTGGCTTTGAGATCATCATGAATTCTATGCTGAAAGATTCCAAAATTAGAACATTGACCAAAACTCATGAGGAAATTAAGGCAATGGTGTCTCAGGGAATGTAGGATGACAGTTCCATGGTGGATCAGGATGGTTCTTGTGGAAAAAAGACAAGAAGAAGATGATGCTTGAAAATATGCCACAAAAAGAAATGCAGAGGAGCATATCCAACGAAGAAGAGCATAGACATTCCAAGTAATCCTGCGTCAGAGAAATCTTTTGAGTATATGGGTTCACACACGAGTGTTGATTTCTCCATTGAAAATAATACATGCACATCCCAAGATAATTATTTCCAACAAACAAATTGACCCTTAAAATATCAACTGATGGCTTTCCCTAACAGCTATAGAAGTAATAAATGACATGAAAAATAAATAAAAAAGGTAAAATCTCATTTTCAGGTGCATTTAACTTTTGGCCACGAGGGAAGTTTCTTGGTGTCAGAATGCCAAAAACAAGTGCATGATATCAAAATCTAGAATTCAAAGTCATAACGCTCTATTTATACAAGGAAAATAAAACCAGCTAAATTCCCAACTGGATGTCCAGGTGATGGAACATTAGCCCTATCACAATTGTCGCAGAACATCTAAATGAGGCAAAAGTGGTCGACTAGCTAGTGTGCCATTACACATAGTGAATACTGCCTAGGGTGCTTGTGATAAATATAGATTATGACATAGGTAGATCTACAAAGACAAAAAACTAACTTGCCCCAGCTCCATCTTCCAACTTACTTTCTTCAAAAGAATCTCAGTTCGAATACTCCAGAGATCTTTCCATTAATCCAAGATTGGCATCCATCTAGCTAGCAATAAGATGGAATCCAAGTTGTTCAATGGCTCATGTGGCCAGTAAAATGGATCATTACGCCTTATGTTGTCTGTGGCAACTTTGCAATGTTCGAAGTAGGAAACGCGAGTAAATGCATTCAAATCAACAGCTTCCAAATAGATTCTTATATACTCCAGTTTTTGAATTCACAACGTTGAATGATTCTTATATACAAGTAAATGACACCCCCAAAAGACTTTGTAAAATGCACCACTAACATCATTTATAGATTAATTCTGATACAGACACATTTTATTAAAAAAAAAAGGAGGAAATATTGACTAACCAGACTTCATATCCACCCTATCAATTCTCCCATATCTTCTAAAAAGACGCTCCAAATCAGATTGCCGCGCGTCATAATCAAGATTCCCGCAAAATATCGCCTTCATTCTCCTCGTCAACCCCAGCAAACCTTACCATCCAAAGCCATAAGAGAAGTTATTAACAAATAGTAAAACAGAACCAGGCAATTCTCGAACTAAAGTAAGAAACGTAGCAAGTGAGTGCCTTGTTGCCTTTGCGAGTGAGGCAGAATCACAGAAGAGAAACCCTAGGCAGGCGTAACGGTACGAACTGCAAATCAGAAATTGAAGAAACGACACTCCGGGTAGTTAGTCAGCTAAGGACACGACAGCGTTTAAGTCGAAATATGGCGTCATCTTCTCTCCCTTGAAAGGTTTCTCCTAATTGGACAGAGAGCATGTCTTATGGGTTCTAAGCATACTAGTTTCAACTAGGGCCCAAGCCTGAAAGGTGAAGCTAGCCATTATGCGGATCATTGGGCTCGAAATTAACCAATTAATTTTTTGAGCATTGAAATTTAATTATACTCAAAATCTCAAGATGAATGGCCTTCCGTGCTTGATCGTAGACAGTAAAAATACCTTTCTGGCCTTGTAGTGACCACAAGGGATCCATGTAGTTGTTAACTTTAATTTCCTCGTCATGCAACAGAACATTTATCAGGATAATTACAAAGCAGAAAAGTCCATTAGAAATCTACTCTATCATTGATAATTCTACTAGTAATTTAGTCTGGAGAAAGTAACAAGCTGTTCTGATTGACAGGACAAACAATGAACCATGATTTTGATTGATGGCGCTATGAACTGCTGGAAATCTATCATAGCATGCAACAGAACATTCATCAGGATAATTACAAAGCAGAAAAGTCCATTAGAAATCTACTCAATCATCGATAATTCTACTAGTAATTTAGTCTGGAGAAAGTAACAACCATGATGTTGATTGATGGCACTATGAACTGCTGGAAATCTATCATAGCAAGGGATCTGGTGTGGAACACACTTGGTAGGAGACACAAACATCATACCTTGTACTTTCTGCTGTCAGTTCTTATGCCTCAAAATTGTTTCATCTTTTGATCAGCGTAGGATGTCTAATGAACTCTTGCTCGCTGCTATTATATGATAAAAGTGACTGCGTCGACAGCGGAAAACAAATGATGGGGGTGGTGCACATGATGTGAAACGTTCATTAATATACTGGTTTCGGATAGCTCAAAAGTTAAATTAAAACGATGTTGCTTAGTTCTTACACATTTGATTATTCAAAGATATAAAACTAACTCCTAAATCCCTTGCTTTATCATCCGTTAACAACGATCCTTTTCCCCCGTCAACAGAGTTAAAATTAATGAGTTTTTTTGAGCTGCAGAAAGAACTGTATATGCTTATGTATAGTGAAGACAGCAGGAATTTTCCTTACAGATCAGTTGCAGGGTTAAGATTTCTTCTTCATATCTGGGACAAAGCTTGCATTTTGCATCTTCTAAAACCACATCCCTTCTTAAGAAAATCAAGAATTTATGTGCTAAAACTAAATTAAGGAGGGAGAAGAAGCGCAGAAGGATGGAGGCCCACTAAAGGTAGGAGGAACCACAACAGAAGACGAGACCTTGAACCTCTTACTCCTTGAACAAGGATCTCCACAACAAGTATTGATATCTGGGCTATCAATCCAACCTGTCATTTGACCAGAATTAACCGTGCTGACTTCTCCAATATCAGATCCATCTGAATCAAACCCATGCTGCCTGAATCCAATCCATTCATTGCTACAATCTGAAACACAAGAAGTTTCCCAGGAACAAGAAGGCTTATGATCTGATACATGGGGCACAATGATGCTCGGCTGCACAACTTTCTCGATGCTCTTTATATCCACTGGGTTTTGGTATTGGTGGCTCCTAAAGTGGAATATATTAGCAAAGGCAAAGTGGTCACTCACTCTATTTTTGGTTGACTCATTCTCTGTTGTCCTAGCCATGATACTCTGTAGATTCTTGCTCAATTTAGCCTTTAATGAAGAGAAGCTACGAACGTGCCTCTCATCCGATCCTGACAAGTCGAGCCCACCATCAGAACCAGGGGTGGATCCAGATTGGTTCAAGTTTGGATTAACCGATGCAAAGTTGGTTCTTGCATTTTCTCCACGTAGTGCACGGGCAGCTTCATCATAGGCTCTAGCTGCCTCTTCAGGTGTATCGTATGTTCCTAACCATAACCTCACTCGTTGAGATGAATCCTTTATCTCAGCTACCCATCTTCCTGATGGTCTTTGCCTGACTCCAACAAATCTTCTAGACGCAGGACCTTTGGTTGCCTGCACCTTGCTAGTGGTGACAGTCGGTGAGTTTTTCAGCGTCTGAGGCTCTGCCATTACCAGCAAATTATAATAAGTTTATACAGAATAAACTTATTTGAGCTGTGATTAGGCCTTTTTGTAAGATTTTTTAGTAATTAGGAAAGAATTGCATATGTTGCATGTGGAAAATGTATCTAGCTTTATATATATATATATATATATATGAAGGTAGCTCTGGCTCCATTAAATTGTGAGTGTAGGCAGATACCCATCTCAATTATTTGTTTGTTTTTTTCCCATAATTTTTTAGCTTTACAGTCTGCAGTACATTGCTTCTAGCAGTTGCTTAAGCTAATTATGGCTTAGCTGGTGACTAATCCACCAATAAACCTTTTTCCTATACAATTAATCATGGGATAATTCTCATTCTAATTGAGGAATTAATCAGTAGTTGTCACTCAAATGCAGCAATATTTTTTCATGTATCGAAGTCGTTCTCATGGGGTCAGAACTGGCTGTCCCCACTTGTTGGATTGATAAATCCTTGAGAAAACATCACAATTGTTTCATGGCAACAAGATTTTGATCACCTACAGTAATGATTGGCTATACAGTTGAGTAGGATTATGGACTTCCTGGTAGTACCCTGCTTAATTTGCACTTTATGATAGAGTTAACAGCACTAGTTTAGATGGGATTTTACAGTTCTTAAAACTAATTACCACATCCCCTTTCCCTGCTTGAGATCTCAGATGGAGTGATTCTTTCCTCCCTAACTTTTAAATTATTCAAATTATTTAAGTGTTGTAGTTTAATATAGTTTTTTAAAGTATTTTTCGCTTGAGAATATGTTAAAAAATATTTATTTTAATATTAATGTATTAAAATTATCAGAAAAAATACTAAAAATAACTCATCAGTTACACTTTTAAAACTCATTTTCACACACAAACACAAACAATTAATACTTCAGCAACCTACTATTATTTATGAAAGATTTAAAAAGTGATAGTTCAAGAATGTAAAAAAATTGCATTATCCCTTGACATCAAGAGATAGTTCAACAATATCCCTTAACATCAAGAGACATTTCAGAAAAAAATTGTACTATCTCTTACATGATGATTATCCAGCATTAAACTTAGTTGTTCATCCTAACTTGGAGGTTCTTCTTGACCTGCAGCTTAAGAAGCAAAGGCTTAATCAAGAAGCCGAGCCAAGTAATTAGTGGCTTCATGATGTAGAAAAGATACAGAGGGAAGCTGACAGAGAAAAGGCGGCCTAATTTGCCAGCTTGTAAATCAAGAAGCGATCTGGAGCGTTGGATCCTCCCTTTTAAAAATCCGGCGGGAAAGTTAGTTTTTTTAATTAAATAACCGTTGGAATTTAGTACCTGGAAACAGAATGATTAGCGGGTTCCATACCTTCGTACTTTGTCTTTTACAGTGTTTTTATTCCACTCACCATCACCAACTTGTAACGTTCTAATTTTGTTTAACGCCACTTAATTACTTAATAATTTTCTTAATTGCCTTGGCGGGTTATTCTGGAAACAGAAGTTTTCGTCCAAGATGACTAACGTGTCACCCTTGGATTGGGGCTCCTGCAAGTTTATAATCAACCAATGGTTCAAAAATGGTGTTTATGTGCAAATAGACAACTTGTCTCCCTGCTAGCTGGCTCATTCCACAATTCTAACGCCTTGCCCATAGCTTTTACGGCGGTTTGGAAGTAAATCTGTTTTCTTTTTTCATTATTCCCACTACGTGACTCAGTCAACGTCTTTGGTTTCATCATCATGCTGAATCAATCCTCGAGTTATCACTGGTTTACACGCTAATTAATCAGCAGTCTCTTTAATACAATACAATATAGATGCTAGTATCTCGATATTATCCATGCTTCCAAACGGCCAATCATATATATATATAAACAGTATAACCTCGAAACAACGCTTCGAAATCGAAATATTTCATTCCAATTGAAAAAAAAAACACCAACCAAAATAGAATTGACAACTTTGATATATATGGAGTTCATATATGCCAAGGACGGTTCAAGTTTCTTTTTTGAACTTCAAGATACTGAAATATAATTACAATGAATTTGACTTGAGTCTAAGAGTAACTGTACTGCAAAGGACTGCAGAAGTGCTATGTACAAATGAAATATACAAGATCTAAAGTTGTACAAACCTATTCCACCATGAAATTCAATGCCTCGAAGTGGAAGAGTTGGCTTAAAGCACACATTCAAGCAGAGCTCAGGAGAATAAAGGTATAAATCAATGTCTTGAAAGCTCCAGTTTCTTTGGTTCACGAATGGCTTGTTTGGGGTTCCCCAGGAGTAATTTCCGAGTTTCCAGGAACAGGGTCAAGATGCCTTTGATTACTGTGGGTCCCCACTTGATGCTGATAGCTGCCGGGCAGCAGCCATTGCCTAGAATGTTCACTCGGAGCATCAGGACTGTCGGCTGATTGGACCATAGAAACTGCAGCCTGTCTCAGGTGCTTTGCTTCGAAAGAGTCTTGTATTGAGAACCGACAGACCGGGCATGTAGAGTGTTTTCTTAGCCACACGTCGATGCAGGAGAGGTGAAAGTTGTGGCCACATTTGGGCATGATCCTCAGCACTTCCTTTTCCTGGTATTCCCCTAAACATATCGAACACCTGTTGAAAGAAGCAGTTTTGAGTCTTGTCGGAATGCAGAGAATATCAGTTGGTACTACACTGAAGTCAAGAACATCGGGAATTCACTTTCATTTTATGTTCGGCTGAACTCATTAGAAGCAAACAAAACTATTTGCAGAAGCAAAAACAATGACCACATAACCATTGATGTTCAATCTGAAGGGAAAGATGGCAGGGGAGAGCACATGGAATTCAATGACAGTTTTTTTTTTAATCTTTAATGCTCTATTGGTGGACAGTTTCGAAGAACAAAGCCAGCTTCGATAATAATCTAAAATTCTCAATCAATATAGGCTAGCAGAACTAACTTTCATAAAAACGACAACATTTTATTTGAATTTCTAGGAGTGGAGAGCCTCAATTCTGCTGATTGGCATCTTAAATATGAAAACCGAGAGCAGACGACTTGCTCGCGAACACATGTTTTTACCAAATATTGAATTTCCACCATGTAATGGACTTTGCAGCAATTCTTTGCGTAGCTGATTTTTATTAATGAAAGCTCTCATTCATCAAAGAAAAGAAAGAAAAGGAAAAAAAAAAACAATACAAGGGAAGGCATGTTGGCTAACAAGGAACTAAAAGTTTCCTGATCAATAACAGGAGAGCAAAATTACCTCCCTGATATGGAAAATAAAGCAAAAATTCTATAAAGACTATTTTATATTGATTTCAAAACTTACTGTGCATCGTCTGCAGAACTGAATGCCTCACGTGTGAACCGTAAAGTGGGGATTGCAGCAACTAGAACTGGTTCAAGGCCATTAATCCCATGCTCTGGCTGCCAGAAAAATATAAGGTCAAAAACCCAAAACTCCATTCGAGTTTTGATTTACTTTAGAAAAGTAGAGAAGGCATATACTAATTCACAAGGTGCTGTTTCCTCTGTGTGTCTTCTGAATTTTCTAATGCTAACAGGGAAGAAATAAATGAAATTCGGTATTCATTCAGATTTGTTTTTGTTATTCATTTCGAGCGAAGAGCAACAGCAAATTGATAACAAATGAGGATTCTCCAAATCGGTGCAACCCCATCTTTTGAATTCTTTCTTCTACTAATCCAAGTTATGGCAAATATTTTCACTATCAAATCAATAAAAAATTAAAAAACTTGTGTGATTGAATGGTTATAAATAACCATGCACGAAAACTTATGCCTTACATAGAATGCCAGCCCACCCTTTGATCCCAATCCCCATGTGACCATGTGAAGAGATGCTATTTCGAGCAATTTAATACATATAACGAAAAAAAATCAAAATCAAAAGAAAGACAGCAGCATATCAAAAGAAAAACATCAGCAATTTGATGTCTTATCTTCAGATAAACAGTTCTTACCGAACAAGAAGATGCTACAAAGAATTAAAATTACCTGTTCAATATCAATTCTGGACTCGATCTCAAACATTTGACTGGACTCTGCCCCTCTTAGCCTCCCACATATAATTCTTGTACAAACAAACACAATAAAAGTAACACTCATACCAAAACCGATAACGGTAGTGATTAAATTCATAGCTGCATCAAACATCTCTCACTCCACCGCCCTTAAAGTAACGCTTTTCGGAACTCTAGTTCCTCAAAACTAAAACAACACCAAATATTCAAGAGTTTTGAATCAGGATTCACCAATTAAGGTCGTCAACAAAGAGATAAGAAAAGTACTACAAGTAATATAAGATAGACCCACAAGCTAAAAAGAGATTAAAGAAAAGATGGCAAGAAACAAAATAAGCAAAGAAAGTAACAATTAACAACGACCCCAGATCAGGACTCTTCAACAAATGGCAGGAGTTGATAATTTAACTCCAAAATGGAAAAACAAATCAAAAAAGGAAAAAGAAAAAAGACTAGTGCAGAAGGATTCGAGGGACTGATGGATGGTAATGATGCGAAGAAGACTTGTGGAGAGGAGGAGACACCCTCGTTTTCTTGCTCTTTGGAATTGCACTATTGTGGGGTCCCATGGGCCCCTTGTTCCTTTTTTTTTATTGTTTACATCACACGGTTGTGAATTTGTGACTGAAGATGGTAGTCATTTTTGGCGGCAAAATGGGGCCCTTCAACGGTAATAAGTTAAGAGAGATTCTCCTGCTAGTTGCGTTCTTTCGAGTTCTTAAGGTGAGAGAATCTCTTAGCCAGGTTTTTTTTTGCTTTGCTTGTGTTTTTTCATACAGAACTTATATTTCTTTAGATAAGGCCTCGTTCAGCTCCAACGATTGTAGCTATTTTTTTTTTATCTACAAATGAACAATTCATTCCCATTCCTATATGTTTTTTCCCCATAAGAATGAGTCGATAACCTGTTTTCTGGCCAGCAATAAGAATGATGTGGCGTGCATTGTTCATTCTTTCACAAATATATTGTTCAAAGATTTTGATTTTTTTAATTTTGGTTCCCAATTTGCTTTTTCATAGTTGCATCATTTTATGACCAAATTAAAGGACAATTATTGAATCAATGGTTAAATAGCTAGTGCAAGACTAATTCCCGATTATAGTACGTATTCATTGGTTAAACCGGGGAAAAAGTATTTATTTATTTATTGGACTTGCTTGTTGAACATGGTCATGATGGCGGAAACACCAGCAAACGTAAGAAAATGAGAGCCAAAAGAAAATATGAGAGTGGAGAGGAGTCAATGATGATCGCTGCGAAGAAAATTAAAATAAAAATTCCAAGAAACCTCTTCCTTGAGGGTTTTGATAATTGCCATTGACCTTTTGCAGATGTTGATATACCACCAACAATTTCTCTCTGGCAATCTTTCCACCTTACATCATCCTTGTTGACAACAAACCAGAATTATTCAGATTGAGCTCGACATCTTCACCACTGAAAACAACAGCGTTAATATTTGTGACTCGGCAAATAAATGTCATCCCCACGCCTCGTAGAAACAGCCCAGCTCGCCTGACAACGTGGCGAGCGTCCCGGAGATAGTGGCTAGAAACGGGTCTTCGCTGGCCAGAAAACAGGTTATCAATACATGGGGCAAGCAGCCCCAGAACTATTTCCCATCAAACCTCACACGCCATGCTTCCCTCAACAGATTCATGGAATCAAATGATAAGTGGTTGATCCATCGCCTTAAGATCTATATCATAATATGATGTTTGCATGAATGCAATAAGCAACACAGTACCAGTCAGTCACGTAATTCTGCAGCTGTGAGTAATGGTCAAGCAAGTGGTTTACCTGTTAAAGAAACAAAATATAAAGATGAAGATTCAAGCTTCATCAAAATCATTATTCATGCGAGCTAAAAGAGTGTTAAGAACAGAGAAACAAAAAAAACAAGGAATTAAAAGCAGAGGAAAGAAAACTGAGAAAAAAGTATATATACCTATAGATAATAAATCATAAAACAACCAGTTATATGGCCAAGTATACTAAAATAAATAAAACCTAAATAATAAATACAATAAGATAAGTTTGGATGAGCTTGGTCTCTGACAAAAAATAAATGGTTATGATCCATCCAATAATTTTCGCTAATATTAGTATCAAAAATCATATTATCTAATAAATGCTGTTCAAGATATTAATTATATTATTTTTTAGTACATTTCTTCAAGTAAAGTGAAAGTTTATGAGTTTAAAATTAAAATTTATGACTGTTTGGTCAGTAAAATTATCATATTATGTCAAAGAATTATATCATTTAAAAACTTAAATTATTAGATGAGATTCTAAAATATAATTTATATTATTTTTTAATTAAAATGATTGAAAATAAAATTTGACAATATACCTATGTGTTAAACCGATCCACATAACAGCTAAATGGTCAATAATTTGGAAAGCAATTTAGATAATTAAAAGTTGAGATATAACAATTAAAAGTCAGAACGCAAAATTCTGTAAGATGATGGACAAAAGCAGCTTTTCCGGTGGCAGGGCGATGCTCTGTTGCTTGAATTTGCACCATCTTAGATGAGGAAGGCCGGAATGCACAGCCGCTTGCAGCGGAAGTCATATCCTTCTCTGGCAAAAAAATGCAGAAGTCTACCTATGGAAGATAAAATGGATGGCGTTGAGAATGGTGGATTACTCATTCCTGGTTTCTCATCCCAGAAACCATATCACCATCACTCAACCCTCAAACATAAAAAAAAAAATTGCGTCTTGCTTAGAACCCTGCCAAAGCAAATATCTTTCTTAAACAAACTCCACAGAGAAACACCAGCTAATCAATTTTGTCTGTCTAGCAAGAACAAGATAAGGAAACCAAAGATCTTAGGCAAGAATTGCGTGCATATGTAAACAAGAAATATAATTTCAGGCAGCATAAAACTTAGAGAGTTCAGTTTTTTGCTGGGGTCTTGAGGGTCCCTTACTGTACCTAAAAAATGGATTGGAGTAGAGATGGGGGTAGTCTATTCACCAAGTCAAGAAGCTACAACGTTGTTTTCATGTACTGAACCATGATAAAAAAGATGTACGGCATGTTTCTGAAGCATTTACAAAACACTAATGCAAACAACTAGACAATTTATTCTCTGTCATCTCCTAAATATTTCAGATGCACAGTGCAAATATTGAAATCATCGATCCCAAAATTAACAAACCGCATTATTGTAATCAAATCACAAATGAGGGCAAAACCATTCAAACACAACAATATCAAAAACAAGAACTAAGATGGTCAGGTCATGAGATATGATTACCGCAGTTCAGTTGGGTCGATGATGCCCTCAGCAAAGCAAATGAAGAAGCAAGATCAAGAATCACCAGAACACTCCACTGCAGTCAGAAACAGAATCATAGTGAAGAGACAAATATTCAAACACATAAAAGTGGGAAAAAAAGTCAGATAATCAGATCATGAACAATTAACACCATCCAGTTTTGTCACAATCGTGCATCACACCCCACATAAGGTTCAGACCACCGTGCCTCATCAATGTAGCTTGCATACCAAACTGAAGTATTTAAAACATGGGTTTCTCATGAAACCCTCCCCTTCCTTTTTCTCCACTTCCCTCACCACGTTTCCATAAATCAACCAGTACTCAATGAAATTTGGACACCACTTCATTACACACTCATGAAACCCATCAGAAAAATCAAAACCCAGATCATGAATTTCTTCTCTGCTCCCAGTCCCTGCACACGAACATTAGTTTTCCTAAAAAAATTCACGAAAAGAAACAATCTTGGGATTTGTCATTAACAATTAATCATTTCCTCAAGTGTAGCAGTTAGTTTCTACAATGGTATTGTCTTTTCCAATAAACTCAAAGTCGATCTCATAAACAATTAATCATTACCTGAAGTGCAGTAGTTAGTCTGTACAGTGGTCTTGTCTTTTCTAATAAACTCGAAAGTCGATCACATCTTGGGGTTTATCACCTTCAAGAGAAGAGAGATAAATGTTGAAGTTCAGGCTACTTCTGTTACCTTTGGGGGCACTGGACGAGGGAACTAAAGCTCCATAAAGAAAGCGGGTGGTACTTCGCTACCGTGAGCCACAGCGGTGATCATAGGCGAGAGTGATAGAGTTGGACTCTGGTCAGCGAGTGCATGCCTCTGGAGTATAGTCTATGGCGATTTGGTTAATGGGTAGGGTCTCATGGTGGAGATGGAAAAGAAAAGGAAGCATCTTGACTTCCTATTGACAGGAATTTATGTAGTACTTGGACATATAAACTATCAAGTTTAACCATTTCATGCGATTTAATTGTATAAATCAGTGCGGTCATGTTCCTGATGGATGATATTGTTGCTTAGAAAATTGCAGGAAGCACCTTGGCACCGAGACTCGGAATATCAGGAACATTTAAGATATTTCTTGCCATCAGTATAAATTTTTAGCTTCATACAGAAGTTGTATTGATTCATGTTATTGTCTACTTGACCATGACTAAGTACAATCTTACGGCTGCCATTCCTAGCGACGGTGATCAGAATCCTGGCCTCCATTTATGATGCAAGAGACTTTATTTCTTGATATGGCTGATGCACAAGGGCTTGAATCTATATTCAACTTCAGAGTTTTTAAGGTTATCCTTTATCATTTAGACACAAGTGTTTTATTAAACTAAATAGGAAAATAGTATGATTGAAACAACCAGTTGGATACTATAATTTTTTGACAGCATTTCTCCTGGGATGATTTAAGCTTGTGAAAAGACCTGGAAGTGCCTGGATGGAAGAGAGTAAAGAAAGGAAAGCTGCAAACGACAACAGTGACAACGGAGAAGGCCAGGTTTTTTCGAGTTCTGGTTGTTGAAGGTTAAGACCATTGTCGAAGGCAGAGAAGAGAAGCTCAATGTGGTGAGACCATTTTATGTGGGCAACAGAATGATGCGGACATCGATCTGTCTGGACTACCTTATGTCATCTACCAGCTACAAAGGATTTGAAAGATCTTCAGAAACTAAGCCTGCTGATCAAGGAGTATGAAATTGGGGTCTCTTAGGAATCAAGTTGTTGGCTGATAATATCTGATCACTTGTATTGACCCGGAACAAATGGATTAGTCATGCAACATAATTTGACATTCGTCAAAAAATGTAACACAGGTTATCACAAGATAAAGGAATGCGCTTGATCCTACCCAGAGTTTTACCATACTATGAACAAATTAGGTTAAAGGAACTATTATTTTACCTTTCTTTTCTGATATGGAGAACCCAAAAACCAAGAAAACAACAGAAAACAACAAAGCCGACTGCGCGTATTTCATTTAAAAGAACTATTAGTCGATGTGCAAAGCAATTCACAGAGGAGCAGTATATTCACAGAACACGAAGTTAAAATATTTACCCCGCACCATTCCCATTTCTACAAGCATTTGATCTTTGTTCCCTAACCCCAAAAGAAAGCTATAAACTGATAACACCTCATCACCATGGGGCTTTAGCCATTTCTTGGAACTTGAGCTCCAGATTCTCAGTACTCGGTCCCAGTGTCTGAATCTCAACATCTAGCCTATTCCCAGCTTTTTTCGCTTCTAAAAGCCTTGCCTCGAGAGTTCTTGTCTCCTCTTCAGCTATAGCTCTTTCAAATGTAGCATTCTTGTGCCTCTTTGACTTAGAAGATATGTCCATTAGTTGTTCCAACCTAGCAAGCAAGAAATCAACATTCATCCCTAAACCCTGAAAGGATTTCAAAATCTTCTCCCAAGCTCCAAATTTTTCCTGGACTGTAGCAAGCTTGGGATCTCTAAGGCCATCAGCAATGGTAATAATCTGCACAATTATTCCAGCAACCAGCTTACAATTAAGGCCCTCTAGAATATGATCATGGAGAAAGGATTTTTGACTGCAGCAAAGTTCATAATACTTGCTTTGAAGGGGCATGGAGAGTTCGGAATTTATAACTAAGCCATTAGCAATAATATCAAAATCCTCAAAACTTTTCACTTCTTCAAAATCAATACTAGCAGATTCTGACACTCTGATTCCATCTGTAATTTCAAAACCAAGATCCACAATTTCATCTTCAGACTGATCTATTTCAGGCCTAAGTTTAGAAACACAGGTCACCATCCTTTTCTTTTCTATGTCCTCTTCAGAATTATCCAGTAACAGGTGTTCCAGATCCTGATCTTCCATTTCCTTGCTTATCTTGCTCAGATTCTTTCTATCAGCTGTATCATTGGCTGTGATGCAGTAAAATATTAGATTTACCGATGGTTTGGCCCATTTACAACTGATAAGGGGGTTAACTGTGTTCTGACTTCTGAGTTGTGAAAAACAACTTACTAGAATTCATTTGTCTAGCACAAGCTTCCATTTGCAAATGGCTGAGATCACCATCTGCTTCTTCTGAGCCATTTGCCCTCACAATATAGACCTAAAAAGAAAGAAAAAAACAATAAAATAGATGATATCAGTTTACAATTCACTTGAAGATTGTCCTCAGTATAGACCTAAAAAGGCAATAATATTGATGATATCAGTTTACAATTCACTTGAAGATGACATTCATGATTAAAATAAGATTAATGATTGATGAGAACATTTCACTTGCAATGAAAAAACAAAACCCTCTTCAATCAATAAGATTAAAAAATCGTTTATGGTCCTTACCATCATGACACTTGATTCCCAACAAATTCTCAGGCAAAAAGCAGGATACATGTTTAAATAAGACACGAGTTGTGAAAGACAATCACCTACCGGAAACTAATGAATCTAAATAAAGAGTGATAAAATTATATTCAACCATTAGATACTTTTCTCGGGAAAATTTTCTTGTTTTCTATTAGATCAAGATATGGCATTTTAATTGCCTCTCTGCAATTAATTTCTCTAAAGCTTCATATGCTAAGATAAAACCTCAAATCTGTTGGCTTAAATATTTGTTTTGCAAAGCAACCCGGAAACTATTGAAGGGAACTGAATGTACTCTTATATATTTGATGGTCCCAGAAGAGAAGCAACTGAAAGAATAAATCCAATAGTTTATACACTAAAGAAGAATGTTCATACATTTACCTTAAATTTGGTTGGCTTGACTAAATGAAAAACCACAACATCTCCCTCTGATAATTTATGCATCATGGTGAATTTTTTCCATCCACCACTGAGCCCCATCTTATGTGCATGATATACTGTTTCAAGACTTTCTCCATTTTCATCTTCCAAAACTATCTCTGTGTCCTCTTTTGGCAAATGATCTTTACAAAATTTCTGACTAAGTCTCTGCATCCAAAAAGTTAGCCCATACAGATCACTCAGAGAACCATATATTATAGAAATAAGAAATATTGTGTATGCAAAATACAGCTTGAAGTTTACCAGCCATCCTCCAGACACAAACGAGGGAAGCATAGACTTTATCATGCTAGGGAATTGAGGTGCTAGATTAGCTACAATCTCCTCTGCTCGCTTCATCACAGCAAACTTAACATCATCATTATCACATAGATCCTCAACTGCAGATCTCTTCCGTTTGTGGCTATTTAGAGTAAAAGAAGTCAGCATTGAAACAGATTACAATTATTACATTTGAAATATATTTCAGATCGGCCACTGAATTTATTTCACTGACCTTTTAGACTTCACAGAAATATTTTGCACAACCTGTTCAGAATTGACAACACTTTTAAATCAATAACCTTTACCATGTTTTAACATTTAAATTGTGTTAATGTTTGATAGCGCACCAGATACATGGTTTGACAAATTTGAAAAATGGGAAAGAAAGAGGATCCCAGATATCAAATGGTGGAATCACATTCAAAGAAAAGGGATAAAACAACCAAATCATGTTTCAGGCAAGCTTAATTACTTTTGGCTCTGTTTGGTGTTCCCAAATAAAAATTCAAGAATATAAATAAGTAAATAACAACATTTAAAACATGCCAAGCTATTCATTTTTTTACAAGATCTTCATTTTTTTTGAACTGTCAACCCACACTGAGTATTTGAAAAAACATTCACTTATAGAAAGAGATAGATTTTGTTTTGCAAATACCAAATCAGGTTTAACCTACTGAAGTGACATTGATCAAACTCTTTTGGGCACTAATTTCCTTGTCATTTGAAGCCTAAACAAGGCGAACTAACATAAATAGCCCAAACATCAACATTCATGCACCAACAGGACACCAAAAAGAAATTTGGAAACAGAGCATATACAGAGTAGGGCTTCTCACTTTCTTGTTTGCAGTCATTTTGGTTAGAGGCAGGACCTATTTACTTCCTTTCACCTCCGGTGCCCTCCCTCGCTTAACCTACAAAACACCCCCATACACACACAAATCAATCTCAAAAAGAGAAACCCACACAAAGAAAGAAACAATCACACACGCACGAAAAGCTGTAGTAAAAAAAAATTGTGGGTCATAACAAAGACATAGTTCTTGAAACTTTCAGCCTTTTGACTCTGGCCTGCTTTGGATTTGCTTCAAGAACAGCCACGCTTGGTAAACTAAAATGAAGAACTTTTTTCAAGAAAGGGTTTTTATAGGTGGAAAAGGAGTCGAGTTATTTATGTATTATTTCTTTCATGAAAAATAAAATAAATAGATACGATCATACGAGCATACGCAGGTGGAAGGTTGCAACTGCTGCTCACAAGTCTAAACCTTGTCACTTCACAAGGTTATCATCATCATATTCATCAGCTAAAAAGCTGTCAATCTCTGAGATTTGACAAAAATAGATTCCAATTCTTAATACACTATCTTTTTAGAGCAACTATGTGATAAATGGATAAATAATATATATATATAACTTTTCAATATTTGTTTTACATGTTTGAAGAAAAGTAATAAATAAAACGTTAACATATTTTTTATTTTAAAAAATGTTATTCTTATATATCTCTAAGAAAAACTAAAATTAACAAAGTGAAGCCAATAAAAAAAAATAGATCAATTAAATATAGTTATGTCAAAAAATAACATTAAACTCTTTAAAAAAATATTTAATTCTTTCATTTCAATACAATTAGTTTTTCAAATGACTCTTTTTTTAAAAAATAATTTATATATCATTTAAAATGTTATTTTATTAATTTGACTCTTTAAAATAATATCTCTTTTGGCCTATCTGTTCCATCCAAATTTTTTTAAATGTTTTTTTTTAAAAAAAAGAACACTTAAGACATGTTGTTTGTATTTCTATCTTTTTTTTTTTATTATTAATATGAGTGTCTGGATCAGTTTGTGCGTACAACTCAGAGGTCCTGAAATTAACGATTATGTAAGTCTCTAGTAATCACAAAACTCAAACTTGAGATCACGAGAAAAGCAAACTCCTAGGTCCTAAGCTTGTAACACTAAATCACATACTAAATAGATAAAAAGACTATTAAACCTTTTTATGTTTCACATGAAAACATTATATTTATTGTTTGCCTAGTTTAATAAAGAAACTATGAAAGGTTTAGTAGCCTGTTGAGCCTCATGGAGTACATTACATGAATCCGAGTTTTATAGATATGGATTAACTAAAAGTTGTTTTTTTGTTATTTTTCTTGATTGAATATTTTAATTTTAATTTTTATATTGAGATGATTAAGAATTAAATTTTTTAATTTGTTTTTTATAGAATTATCATGGTTTTATAATTCAATATCACAATTTTAACATATTAATTCAGATTAATTCAATATATTACTATATTTTATTTTAATTTGTTTTATATAGTATTATTATAATTTTATAATCTAAATCTCAAATTTAAAAAGTTAATCTAAATAAATATAATATATTATAATCTTAATATTTTCTTAAATATAATTTTGCATGTCATTATCTCACCATTTATATATATATCCAACGCCCGGCCTAAATGTTTTTTCCCTGTCCCATCCGTGTAAAGTCGTAACGCAACTCAAAAGCACATCCAGTAGAAACAGGATACTCAAAAACACAGTGAGGCAAAGCAACGAATAGCAGAAGGAAAGGAGATAAAAATGGTTACGTCACACATTGGCATATCATCTCTCAATTCTTGTTTTCCTTCCCTGCCTCGTCTTCCTCGACCCTGCTTCACGAAACGCAAACCATTTGCAGGTAATTTCTTACTTCATCAGTACCCCCCCACCCCATTTTCATGGCATATTGTTTTGAATTTTGACGATGCTTGGAGCATTAGTGTTTGTACTATCAAGTAGAAATCTTTACTTGATATTAGTTATAGTTAAGCGTGTTTCTGGCTTTTTAGTGATATCCCTGTATTGCAATGACCTCGTTATGGGCTTCTTTGATGCCTGTAGTAACATTTGTGAAGTTGTAAAGTTTCAATTTTGGGTATGATTATAAAGCTTCGTAGTACATGTACATAAGAAACCCATTTCCATTCAATGTTCTTGAAACAACAAATTCACTTCTTGTATATCAAATTTAATTTGTCTGACCTGTGATTTTATTTTTATGAAGTTTGAGGTCATTGGTTTGGCATTTGTTGCGAAGTATTTTAGTGTTAGAAAGTATCATTTAGACTGTAAATGGACATTGTTTTTAATTTTTATCTGCACCAATGTTGATCGATAATTGAGTAGTGAAAAGGTTTAAAGAGATTATAGGTTAATTCATTCTCATGCTTTCATGAGTGCTCGTTTGGCACTGACCATTTTAACTTACTCATAACGGTGCTCTGCTAAACTTGATTATCCTTGGAGTTTTTATTATCACTTCTGTTGCTTTCCATTTCTAACTTTTAGTTGAAAGCAAGTAGAATATTATTATCTCTGCATTTAGAGGATTGGCCTCTTAATGGCCTGGAGATTATGAGCCTTTTCTTTCTGCAAATTATGAGGATTTCCATGATGGGAAGTTCATTTGCCTGAACTGTATCTTTATGCCATAAGTTCCTGGAGGTAGGGGTTTATTTTAATTTGTTCATGATGGCTGAGGATTAGTTATCTACCAGTTGCAGCAATGAGCGATGATCCAATTAGTGTTTGGATTTTATCAGAAGGAAATGCAACCCAGATTACACGGACCAGCTCCATTGGTGGTGGTTGTATCAACAATGCAAGGCGTATGCTGGTTCTTTCTTTGCAAAAACAAACAGGTATGGTGTAGTAAATTAAAAAACTTGACTCTAAATCAGTGAAATAACTTCAACAGTGCTTTTATATTAACATGTCTAAAGGGCGTGAAGATTTTTTACTGTTCAAATGCTGGATTAGGGGTATCGAACCATCCTTGTTTGAGGGAGAGGCTCTTGGCCTGGGTGCTATGTATGAAACCAGAACAATCCAGGTACCTGGGCCATTTAAGGTGAGAACTCTAAGCTGCTGCTTCTATCAGTTGCTTGCTATGTGTGGAACCTGCCAACTTGTGTTAGTTTTCACATGGCTTTATAATTGAATCGTAACTACATGCTAAGCGTTGTAGGTTGGACCCCTACCAACAAGTGGATCATACATCATGATGGGGTTTATTGAATTTGGGGTATGTAGAGGTAATCAGGTGGGTGTGAAGTAAACGTGCTGATCTGATCTTGGGAGTAGCTCTTTACAGTTTGATGTCTTGATTTTTTACCAATCCTCAGTTTGTTCTAGGCAGAAAGCTAGGTGAAATGCACAAGGCATCTCTCTTTGAAAACATAGACAGAGCCATTCTTACTTCATGGAGACTCGTGGAGTGGGAATATCAGCTCTGACAAGAATAGCAGACCTGTTATACTAGACCCGGAATGTAACTGTAAGTTAAAATTAGTCTGATTGCCATATCATTTTGTAGCAGCAGGGCTCATTCCGAGGAAACATCTTGCACATGTAAACAATGATTGAATTATGTTTTTAGCCACAGACAATATGAAAATTAAGAAAATGCCTGTTTAAATTACTAACAGCGCAGAATTCTAGAGAACTCAAGATTATGGCTTGCTTAAGCTCAATGCCTTGCTAAATGCATGAACTTCATCCGGAGGCTACTTTATAGCTCGCTAATTGCACTTTATTTTCCGATTTTCTTTTCAGATGGACACAGTGAAGCAGAATTTGGAATGTCATGGTGTGCTAGTTCTGGAGGATCATTTTACAATGCTTATTTTGAGGTATCGTTTCTTCCATAGAGTTAGCGAGCTATACAAGTAGCATAAAAAAATTATCAATCCAAAAAATTGTCCTTCTAAACACGTGGCTCAATAACCTTCGTCTTTGTGTTATGAATGACGTTTGCAAATCATCAACAGTGCCCTGTCTTGAAATCCCTGGTAATGCCGCCAAATGTACTTCCATGCCACTGCCAAGGCAACAGTTGCCATAGCCTGGCACAACCATGCAATTCAGGCAGTTCTATATGGATCCCTAAGGGGAAAGTTGCATCAACTACGTTTTGAAACTAAAAATTGTTTAGAAGCGGTTCTGGCCTCTTCAAATATCTAATGGGCTGTTCCCAGCCAAGCTCGGTTGCACCATGACAATCTTATTCAAGATCTGATGATATTCTTTAAAAGGTTATGCCCAAACAACCAGGCTTTGAGAAGAGGAGAGAGATCTATTTGCTGTATCACTACCTGAATCATTACAATCTCTTTGGTTATAGTTACTGGTCATCGGGAATGTCAAAATAGATGACTATCTGCTGATGTCAGGAGTGTAGGAATTGTATCAGAACAATACATGCATTGTACGTAAGTTTTTCACTACTTAAGTTTTGTTTTGATGATTCGAAAAATACATATGTATGTGTTATGGCTTGCCAGAGTTGTAAATGTTGCTTCGTACGACAAATTTGTAACTAAGAGCAAAGGTCTAAAGGCAAACAGGCACTGATATGTTAAGGCTTATTTTTTGTTCTTAAAGAAAAACTGATATTTTGATTCAGCATGTTTGGCAGATGTAAAAGAAAAGGGAAACTGGATAAAAATATCTTGCAGGCTCTGTTGAATTTTAACTTTTGAATCTGTGAGCTCAATTCAGGTCTAAACTCTGAAGCAAAGGAATCGAATTCAAGACTGTAACCCTTGGATGGAGGGAGGATGTGTTTATTGCTTAAAACTTGTTGGAACCCTAACCTAGTTGAACCATGTTTGCAAGAAAACAACTCGTTTTTCTTTTGGTTTGAAGATCTGCGTGTTTGGCAATGAAAAACGAGTCGTAGTTTTTTCTCAGGTTAAAACCTGAAAAATGATTCTGATGGTATTCTTGATTTAGTTATTCTAATTAAAATTGATGTATTTATTTATATAACTTATTTAAATACAGACGACAATGTGAAAAGTAAACTTATTAACTACCAAACATGATTAAAAGTAAACTAAAACAAGTGTAAGTGCTGTTTTTATTATCAAATTTCAAAGGGAATAACGAACAGAGATATTGGTGAATGTAATCAGATACTAAATATTTTGTTAAGTATCTAAATTATCAGGAAGAGAGAGAGAGAGAAGGGAGAACCAATATCGTCGTGGGGAGCCAAACCCTATCCAAAAGAAAGAAAAAAAAATCTTTCCAGACACAGTAACCGGTGTTTTGGACATCTTCAAGAACTGACTTTCGAATCCTGACATCCTCAACAACTTACAAAGATTCCTAAAAAACAAAATCCAAAAAAAAAAAATTGTTCTGTCAGTTCAGTGCTTCTCCTTGGCAAACTGAAAAAAGAAATCTTTGCTAAGAGAGAAAGAGAGGAAAGACAACATGAACACCACACCACCAGCAGCGGCACCACCATTACCAGACCTAATTTTATCATTAGAGCAAGCAGCACTAATGGCTAAACAACTCCCATCAACAACTGACCCAACCCAACTTCTCCAAATCTACTCCTCTCTCCACCAGGCCCACCACCACCTCTCCTCCATCCTCTCCCAAAACCAACTTCCTTCTTTCCCTCTTCCACCACCACGTGAGAACTCTCTCTCGTCGACCACTGGAGCTGATGAGAATGGGAACGAGCCTATGCAAGTTGGTGATGATTATGAAGAGAATTCCAGCAAGGTGGTGTCTATTGATAGAGTGGAGGAGAGGATGAGAGATTGTTTTATTAAGAATAAGAGGCCTAAAAGGCCTCTTTCCCCGTCAACGGTGGCCGTGGCTGAGGAGAGGAGGTTATCCGATGATGGGTTCGGGGGAGGAATTATGGGTTTTGATCCTCATGGGACTAGGTTGAGGGCTTTGGATCTTATCTACCAGTTTCATGGCTGATAATTAATTATCGGGAAGGAACAGAGCAGGGGGATTTTGCTTGTTTCGTTATTAATGATGAAAGTGAGTTTCATCTAATTTACTATATTTTATTTTTCATCTAATCATCTTTAACTTTATTTTGAGAATGCCATGGCACAAAATGATGCAATGAAGTTGGATTTATGAGATTATGTATTACATTATGAGTTATATTTTTATCCCTGTTCTGGGATTTGACATATTAATTCTATGATTTTAGATTGTCTTTTAGCACTTCTCAGAAAAGATTTGCTTTCATCCTCTGTTCTTCTGACACGAATTCATAAAGAAATCACATGTAGGTACTTGCATTTAATGATTTTCTTATATGCAATCTGAATTTAAATCAATGTCACAGTTAATCCCCTTTTCATTAATGATACAACACGATCATACACCGGGATTTCCGAAATTGTATCTGGTAGCAAATTGAGTATGCTGATTCCACTCTCCAAACACTGCAAAATGGGTCCGCATCCCAACCAAAGTCGCTTGATTTCACCTTCTACCAAGAAGATCCCAATATTGAAATTCCCGTAATGCGGTTTCTATGTTGAGGGTCCTCATCCTGTTTGATGACATTGATTACTACAAAGATGTTTGTATGGCACGGTGTCCGGCAATCTTGTCTCAGGTGTCTTCATTAACTCTCTCCCAACAACAGAAACCCTATACTCTCACAATGGAATTGTGCAAATTAACGAAATCATCTAAGGTAAGCTCCTCCGGTCTTGACTGGGCATGATTAATAAATTTGGAAGGATTAGTCTAGGCATGTCAAAAGTAATTATCAAGATAGCATGGAAATTATTGAAAGAAAGTGAAAATGGAAAATAAGTAAACTATACATCATTATATAACACTTACCGTGGCTAGACAACCAACATTTTGAAGAGCTTCTTCAATCTCAACGGGCGTGCATATGTGTTGAAGTGATTTTCGCAGCATCTTACGTTTCCCATTAAATGCAGAATTCACCTATATCCCACAAACGGGTTTGATTAAAAAAATGTTCCAAGATGGACAAGAGGCCAGTCAAAGGTTTAGTCTAAATTCCTCCATGGCCGTGCCTTTGAGGAAAGGTAAAACATAGGGTAGGGTGGTAGCATTGCCAAAACCAATAGTAAAAAGCACAGAGCTTTTATAATTCTTTACAGTAACTAGAAGTTTTAATAAAAGTTGTGCTTAGAGAAGAAACCATTGAGAAGAAGCTTTTAGTGGAGGAAACTGCTGGATAGTCCACAGCTTGCTTGAGCTTAAATTTAACAACAGCAGCGTCAACCTGCAAAAGGATACATGACAGCTCTGTTATATTCTTTGAAGAAAGTTAAAGCAGAACATTATTCTGAATATGCAAGCATAGGGAACGCTTGATGACTCGTTTGACTGCCTTTGGGCAGAGAGTTCAGCAAAACATGTATTTGCACGTGTGAAAACCATTTACTTACATTGGGTTGAGGAAAAAAATTTGACCTTGGGACCTTAAATTTGTATTCAGGATCTGGAAACAGAATCACGTGCTGAAAAATAAGTCTTAGGAAATAATGCATATTTCTGCAAAATATTATTTACTTGGTGGAAAAAACATAAACTATATATAAGCAGGGAAGTTGTTTTATGCATCATTTAGCCTATATTATTAGATGGAAAAGAATCAACTTTCCAATTGCATTTAGATTTATTGGACAATTCATAGTAACTGGGAAAAGGAGTAAAAATTGAAACGAGAGAGAGACAGAGAAGCAACAGGAAGAAGAGTGGAAAGCAAGTATCGTTAGCAAAAACCATTTGCAGATTGAAAACCTGCGTGGTCCAAATTTCAGATATATTAAAAAAAAAATACTGGCAGTAAAAGTCGAGGGGCAGTTGTTCAAAGTTATCAACTTTTACTTGCAGGCCTGTAGCTGCTATGAAAGTAAAATCTCGAATCAAAAGCAGTACACATCAAACTAAGCGAGAACCAACAGACCCAGAGTCTCTCAATGACCGATTAAAAGTTATTTATATTGCAGAGATACCTGAATAAAAATTAACAAAGATATTGATGAGCCGGTATTCTGAAGTACGCAGGGAAGATTCCACTAAACGCAAAGCTGTCTCATCCTGAAAACGATTCAGTCATACTAATGACAACAAGCCAAAAGTGTTTTGTACCATATAAACCAGTCAGCTGCTTAAACTTTTCAACCTCGTTAATCTATCAATTAACTAGATTAAAGTTTATGGTTCATTGATTAACAAGCTCTTTAACCACAAACACCATTCTAAGAAAGAAACATACGTGGATTTTACTGCTTTGCACCAAGGATCAGTGCATTTCCCTGTTGTGCATCATCAAACATCAAGATTTGCCTCATTTTTTTGCCCAAGCCTTAACAGTTATCCAATTATGAAACCAGATTTCATATTTCATGGTTACATTTCCCTTGAAAATCGAAAGTTCTTTACACCTTAAAGCATAAACAACATGGATGATGAAATGTAAGTGCATTTTAACAGAATATAGAAGAAAGGATGACACGATGCAAACTCAGTATCAAGGAAAATATTAAGTCTAGACTATTGGATAACTAGATCATAAGTCTTAGAGTGAAAATGAAGGTAGTTACTTGATGGATAATAAATGAATATCAGGAAGGCAGCATTTCACACTTCCTCACCTGGAGTAAAAGAACGATTTCAGAGAAAATGTCACCCATTGGAAGCAGTTGCTTGATTACATCTGTACTTATATTAAATGGTATATTAGCAACCACCTACATAGATAAACACGCATGCACTAAAATAAATCAATCGTATGTAAGGAAAAGAAAAATCTTTCCACAGTTCGTTAAAACGCATGTACTCAAACGAGGTCTCACTTTTGCATATCTCGTTTTTTCACTCAAAGATCCCATACTCTCTAACATCGAAAGCATGTGGGATCGAATGTGACACTTGATGAAGTCCTCTTGCAAAACCTGGAATGTACAGTAAATTAAGAAAACAACATTATTAACAGTAACCCACGAGAAGAGAACACATAGTTTAGTCACGATCAAAATCAAAATGCACCTTGAAACGATTTGTATCGGCAAATCTTTCCCTCACTAAAGCTGCCATATGAGCATCCTATATGTTAAAAATTTACAAAAAAAAACAATAACTTTCATTACCAACTAAGTTTACAACAAAAAAAAAACGGAGCAACAAACAATCCAATTAACCTTACTTTCTCAATAGCAAGCACAATTGCACCAGCATCAATAAGAACATTAGTCAAAGAACCAGTTCCAGGTCCAATTTCAAGAACCAAATCACCCTCTTCAACATTAGCTGAAGCAACAAGTTGCTCGTTAATCTCAGCATTCAGCATATAATGCTGCAACATTTACACCAACCAGGTGTTTGTTAAAACGCCTCACTGAAAAGAATAACGAAAACCATCAATCTCGTCATGAAGACAAAATGAGTATCTGTAAAACCTGGCCTAGTGATTTCCTCGGTCTTCGACCTCTAGAATTGAGGGTTTTCAGGGTCGCGTGGTAATCATCTGGACTTCTTTTAGAAGCGCACGTTATGTCTAGTGTTCGCTTTGGAAGGTTTGATAAGCTATTGTGCGCCAAGAGTGAAGGATTTCGTGGAGAAATCGAAATTGGCGGGAGAGGTTGCAGGAGATTTGGTGTCGCAGTTGATCTCATTTTCCTCTTGACGTTCTCTTTGTTTTTCGAATTCCAAATGGTAAAGCTTTTTAGTTGTGTGGAGTATGGATAACAGAGACTCGAGTAAACCTCATATTAGTCACCCAAGTATATATGTTTTCTCGATTGAGTCCCTTACACTTTGCTTTCATCATTCGAGGCCCCCATCCATGGACCTTTCCTCCATCGAGTTTTTTATTATTAAAATAATTTTGAGACAACATTAAATATTTGTTATACTGTGTGTTAGAGTAACCCTAATTCTCCCAAGATCAAGTGAACTGCCACAGCAAGATTTGTCTTGTCTTCCTTCCTGAGGCACCTGAAGATGCCGTGGCAGTTCACTTGATCTTGGCGATAGGCCTCTTGTCATGGCTAAGAGATAGAGCCAAAGGTTCTGAAATTCTTCTGCAGTTGAAGGTTCAATGGCAATGGAAAAACACGAAGCAAGAAACTGAAGGGTAGAGAACCAGATTGAAAAGAAATGAAAAACAAGGAAGGATAAATAAATTGGTGGATAAAACACTCCCAGATAATAGGCAGTTTGAATTGCTGAATGTTCTTGAGAATGAATTGCTGAATGTTCTTGAGAAGGTCATCTCTGTCTACCTATGGGACATGGACCTCTGTTGCTACAAGGTAAAGTCTTCCTATTCTCTTCTGAATTACCCCCAGAGAATCAGCTGTCTTTTCATAACGGGCAGCTGGGAAAGAAAATAAAATGAAAAAACTGTTATCTCGAAGAACCCATGATCATAACACCAATTACAAAACAGAATAATGAATTCTGAAGGAAAGTTTCGGGGTTTCATTGGTTTAACAGGCCTGGAGATTATATTATCCATGCTTGAAAAAATTGTGAAGGCTAATCCAAGGAATCGACGTCCATTGATACAACGTGAGATTTTATTAAACAAAATAATTTAACTCAAAAACATAAGCTACCACATTTTCTCAAATAGATTCATGCTACTTTATGCCATTAATTAATTTTTAATTAAAAAAATAGGATGACAAGATTTGAATTTATAACTATTTGGTCAACAAAGCTATCTCACTCATAATTTATATTCTTCTTTAAAAAATTGTAACTAAAAAATTTGAATTTTATAGCCTAGCAAAACATTTACTCTTTAAAATACAAATAAATCATGTTGCAGTTTTATTATGTCCCTAAACATAGATCACTATGAATTTTAACAGATAATTACCATTTTACCCCTTGATAGAAAATTTTAACCCTCGGAAGCGGGGGCATTTTAGACATTTACACAAGGCATGTGTGGTGTTTTAAGATTCTTTGGGGTTTTCTGGTATTTTCTGTTTTAAATTGCACAGTAAAACTATCATTTTACTTGTGGAAGCTAGCAAAGAGAAGAGGAATTGTAGGGATGTTTTTTATTTTTCACATATTCGTGCATAATAAAATTACGCAAATACCCCCTGAAAAGACAAAAACGAAGGCATGGAGTTGGGGCATTGTGGTACTTTCATGCCTAATTTTTTCATGGTTATCACTGTGTCTAAGGGTGTACCGATAATTTGGTATTTTTTTATTGGAATTACTGCATGCATATTGTACGAACACGTCATATATGCTACTTTTCATTTCGGTCTTTACTCTTTTAATTTTAGAAAAAAATACACTGCAATTTTTGTAAAAAAAAATCTCTTTATTTGTTTCGGTCCCAAGGTTTTTATTTATTTCAATTTTATTTTTTTTTGTTTTATTTTTTATTAGGATTTTATTTTTATTCGGTTCACTCCTGAAATTTTAATTTATATTAGTGATTATTTTAAAATTAATATTTCTCTCTTTTCCCTTTGTTCTTTGTTCTTTTTTTTTTGTGTTTTCTGTTTTTTTTTTGTTCTTCGGATTAGATGATTCTATGGTTTCATTGTTTGCACAATAATAATGATAATTTTAGTGATTATTTTTTTATTGTGTTTTTTGTGAAAATATTTTGCTTTTTTTATTCTTTGGGGCAATTTAATGATTTCAATTGTTTAGGCAATAATGTTGATAATAATTTTAGTCATGATAATGATGGTAACGTAAAGATGAATTTTCAATTATGTTTTTTTTCTTTTTGTAGATAGAAAATGAACTAATTATTTTATTATTTGGTTATTTCAGGTGGTTTCACAATTAATATTTTATTTATTGTGTTTATTTTAAATTGGATTATAAATGAACTAATCCTAATACATTAAATTCGGTAATTCAGGTAACTAAATCTTCTTATTTTTTTAATGATAATGATGATAATTTTATATTGGTGATTTCATTAAAACCTACTAAACACTGCACAGATTTATTATTTTGTCCAAATTTATATTATAATTAAAAAAATCATATAATTAATATTTTTTTATAATGAAAAAAATATAGTTACGGTAACGACGAAAGGCGGGCATGTGGCCAGTGTATGTATAAATTGTGTGGCAACGAGGCATGCAAATTGCAATAGGGACAAGGACAATATTGTAATCTAGGTTACAGATTTGCTTGTTACCAAATCTGTCTACGATGCATACAAGGCATGTAGCTTGCATGAACGCCACCATATAAATGGTAATCTCAGAATGGTAATTGGTGATCCAGCATTTAATTGTCCAGGCAGGCACGTTTTTTGAGGGGAGTGATTTCACTCCACTTCGCTTTGAGAAATTCCACATGCACAGGCCTAGGCCTTTTTTGCCAGAGAGGTGCTGCTTTATAATCTGCATGTCATTGGAGTTTTCAAACCATTGAAACAGGCATGATTCCATTTGGAAAATCTCTTTCTTAAAATATGTAATGTTTAACAATTACATTGAAAGGAATAGAGTGGGACAAAATCCAACCATCCTCTTCTGTTCTATGAACTGTAGGGACATGAAGTAACACAATTTGTCATGAAGAGGTAGCATTCATTCTCTGAACCACACCATAAAAAAGATACAATTATCCAGTTATTTAAAAAAAAATGTCCAGAGAGGGAGGTTAGTTTATGCCATTGCAAACATGAAAAGAGCAACAAAATAACAAGAGTCATTAATTTATTGGCATTGCAAACAAGGAAAAAGCAATCAGATAACAGAGGATTTTAACAGGCTATGAACTGTAAAACTAAATGCCTCAGCAAACAGTCAAATTCAGATAACGTCTCCAACAATTGAAACCCTTTAGCTGGCGCTGCTATCGGTCGCCCATAACCAGATTCGAAGTTTTCAGGGATCTTGCTCTCCATGTTATAAAGCACCGAAGCCAACTTTGGAGTCGAGGGCCACTTCAAAGCCTTGTGAGCATTCAAAAATGGTTTATAAGTAGAATAATAAAAGTGACGAGAAATACAAGCAAAGAGAATTGTTATTACCTGACAGCAACTTAACGCATGAAGCAAGCATTTAAAAAGCACACAAAAATCATCAACCTACCGGAGATCATTTTTAAGATCTTCAAGGAACTCTTTTTCCATCGCCAACAACTCAAGCTCTTCCATTGTTGCAATATCGAGAATTTCAGATTCATCTTCTTTCTCTGGCAGTGGTTGCGGCTGTGGCAGTGGAAACTGAACCTGCTGCTGAGAGTTGCCCAGGAATGTTGGGCCATGAGTTCCAGTATTGGAGAGAGCGGTTCCTTGATTGAGATGTTCATCAACACTATACTTTCCCTTCTGATCAAAACTTGAAAAGCTCCCATCAGTAGTAGTTATAATTTCAGTATGATTGGAATTGGGGTAAGACAGGTATAGCTGTTTGCTTTGTGAATCCACTTGCACATAGTTAGGAATCAATATGCCATTATAGTTTGAGTTCACATGTGTAGGAGAATGTACAAAACCAAGGGAATGCACAGACATGGGACTACAGAGATTATTCTGGAAATTGTTTCTGTATTCTGATTGAGATGCTGTCATGAAGAATTGCGAGTTTGTGTATTGAGAGAACCCTCCTTGTGGATTAAATGTTGATGAAGGACGGCAATCTCCAATCATGGTCTTCTGCATTCCATCTTGTTCCCGCTTCAAGTAAAGTCGATATTTCTGAAAACATAATATTTTAAGTCACCTTGGGATGATTTTGTCTTTTTTTTTAGTGGTTGTTAGATGCAGATGATGTCATTTCTTAAATCCCGCCATGCACAAGGACCAAGTATCCAGCAACATAACATTGTTCAATTATTCTAGAAAATCAACGATACTATAGTGTTTTGCAGATATCCCACAAGAAAATAGATGAAAAATATGCTTCCTCATGCCAATTATTACTCATGTTTGAAATATCAGGCTTCAAATATTACTCTCAAGAAAGATACTTACATAGAAATACCTAGTACTCAACTAATAAGATGGACAGATTCACAGTTCTTTATAGAGAACAAACCTGTAAATGGCTTGAAACATTTTCTTTCTTTAGCCCTGGGACATTCATGTGCTGAAGTATTTTCTTTGGATGGGCACCTGCATTGATAAAGAGATCTAAGGGTTAATGGACCATTATCATCAAAAGAAAGGATAACAACATAAAAAAGTCATTATAAAAAATCTTTTACCATCAACGCCTAATATCCTGAGAGCCTGCAAGAATATGTTATGCAGCTTGTTTGACTTCTTCGGAGCAGTCAAGTTGTCAATATATTCATGATCATTGTCCGTCTCTTCCAGCTCCTTTCTTTTTCCCTTTTGATCAGTCATCCCCATGGTACTTGATGGGTTCCCTACAGTCAAACTTGAAGTATTCTGCTCCGCTGACCCCCCATGAAAGGTGTTTGATCCTTCACCAGATACAGCTGTCTTTAATTTAGTTCTATATGTTAATTGCCAAAGGTTTTTTACATCGTTCTTGATGACTGGCTTCACAAGATAAAGTTCAGCCCCTTTGAACAGGCAGCCTAAAATGGTGCTCTCATTGTTATCAGCTGAAAAAACTGCAAAGGGAATAAAACAACCAAAATCAAATCTTAAGAAGTTTTTTTAACTAAATAGCAAGCATCTGAAGGAACAAGAATGATTGCTGAGGTTAAATCAAAGAGGCTACGTACCAACAATGGGTGAAGAGGACAATTCTCCCACCGTCTCAAGGATCTCATATTGATCCATATCAGGCAAGTGAGTTTCAGTCAAAATAAGGTTAATTTCATCTTCTTTCTCCCTTAAAATGTGCATTGCATCAGTGGCTCGAGTAGCAGTTTTGACTACAAGCACAGCAGTATAGCAAGCTTTCAGTACACAATTTATCAACAAAAAAGTATGCACTGCTTGAATTTGACCATTCCATTGCAAGAAGACAAGCTAAGTGCTCTTCAATACCTAAAAGCCATGTGGCTGGATTCAGTAAAGGTTCCTTCAACTTTTTTGACCAGATGGAGCATATTTGTTTAAACAGAAAATACCAGATTTTACTCTTAATAATCTTTTCCAAAGAAGGAATACAGATCCAAAAACTATCAAGTTGTTAGGAAACGTGTCGTTATTTTTGAGGTGTAATTTATATTTCAACAGCTAAGAATGGGATTACATACTCTACCCGGAATCTGAGAAAGGGATTGCCCGCAACAACCCCAACACTCCCACACAACAAACCCCTTTTTTTCTCACATCTTGTACAACTCACTATGGAGCATACTTAAAATTGAACATAGGGCCCGATTGACAACACGAAGTTAACCAAAACCTTCACTGCCCAGGAGATGCATCTCATCCCTCCACCGCATTCCAAAATGCTAAAGGCAAGTATAACTACATTATAAATCAATATCAAATCTAGTGCTCAAGGGTGCTGGTAAAATGATTATCTGTGCTAATAAAATGATATTAGTTTAAGATTCTAGCAGAAGTGGTTATAAGAGGAACTGATTAATCTCCAGTACATACCTTCGTATCCAAATACCTGAAGCATTTTTGACACAATTCTGAGGCATGTGGGATCACTTTCCACAACCAAGATTCGAACACCTATAGGAAATGAGCCAGCATTATTTTCAGTGACTTCAACTGAGAGAACCTGCTCACAAGTCATGTTTGGAACAAATCTTCGGGGAGCAAAAGAGATGATTAGACAGGCGTGCACGGAGAGACTCAGAAAGAGATGCTTGTGCTGTAAATATAGGATGTGTGCTTTTATTGGGGTACCTATATATAACCAATTATCACGTGCGAGAGAAAAGTAATTTGACAGGCACACAGAGAGACTCAGATAGAGATGCTTGTGCTTTTATTTCAAGGTGCCTATACATAGCCAATAATCAAGCACATATGGTAGCTTCCCAAAGAAAGAATCTTATTGAGCTTGTTTTTTTGTGTTTATAGTTGAGGAAAAAGATCTGTACAGTTAAGTGGGATTATCCTATCCTTTCACGGTATGTGGAGTCCACATTATGGACGGACAAAATCATTTGTGTCACACAAGTGCAGATGCTTATCCAAAAGCATCCCCCGACAATGCTCCGTTGTCAGATCCAAATCAGAAAGGTCCTCATTAATTCACTCAGGAAAACTATTAAAGCGTATCTGGAATTTAAGCTCACCTGTAGCCAACAATAAGGTCAGAATATTTTTCACAATCACTTGAGAAGATGTATATAGTATTCTAAAATGGTAACACTAGCCTAACTGTCAATTGAAAATCAATGTTAGTCAGCACAGTGTAATTACCTTTCCAATTACCTCCCCAAGACTTCCATATATACAGAACTCCAAAACTCCATGTCACTTGTTGAGTTTCCTTAGTGCAGTGTTCCATATTTGAGTACATATGAAAACGATTATGCATAAAATTTTATAAAGCGCAGATGTACCTTAACTGAATAAACTACTATCGTTACCTAAATACACTTGTGAAATCTGAGACAACTCCATACCATACAAGGGACCTTTATCCAATTAATGATAGGACGCACTCATAGACACATTCAGCTCAATGGTTTTGATATAATAACCAATGCTTTACTTTGTGATATAGGGGAGTGAATAAAAAAGGGGTGTTTGAAAGTTTATTCAATATCTCGCAATGCTAACAGACCAAAGTTAGTTATCAATAGTTATCAAGTTCAACATGAGTTCGATCTAAAATATTCATCATACAAACAAGCCAAATTTGATCACAATTTTAAATTTGCAATTTTAATACTCGGTTTGAAATGTCTGTGAACATAAATTATATTTTTAAATAATTATCTAAAAAATTGTTAAAAACTAATGTTTTATTACATCTTTAATGCAAAATAAATATAAACTACGCCTAAAGATGATTTTAGCATTCAGGTTGAGGCTAATAAATTTAGTGTTGAGACAAAAGAATTGGGTGTTAATTAAAACCTATATTAACAATTTTTTCATTCATTTCATTTCCTACAGGCTCGAGCTTCATAAAAAATATTAACAAATCAAGTTTAAATACTATTTAAGAAGAATTCAGATCCAAAGGAAATCATTAACAATTCAATTCCCTGTATCCCGGTTCTTTCTTGTCTATATTTCAAGTAACAAAACAAGAGATTTCTTAAAGGGCGCATACAGAAGATATTTGTCAATGAGAGTATGGGTGAATGAAACAACCAAACACTAGATAAGGAGTACGACATTATATTTCTAGTAATTGATGCAAGATAACATGGAAATGTTCATGAACATACTGATCTAGGAATGAATTCAATCCAGAGAGAGAAGCCACTATTATATTTATACATGGTTGATAACAATCAGAGGACCTTTTTAATACTATTGGTTGATTGCCCAATTGACACTCATGTTTCCCATATTTTAACAATTTAGAGCCTGCAATTGGTTACTCTGTAGTTAAAATGTGAGACTGGTTAAAAATGTTAGCAGCAAAATTGAACCAAAGCAACCATGTATAGACAGATTGCAAAGATAAGAGGCTGCATTTTCAACAAAGAGAAAAGGCTGGCTTCTCTACAATTCACCAAAAAGTAGACTTGTCATTTACATACAAAAAAAAAACTCCAATTATCCGCAATAATGGTTCTGAGGCTAAAAGTGTATTTACATCTTCATATCTAAAGTCTGTAAATGTCCTACATAAACAGAAGGCGACGTCTCACAGACTTTGGAAGGTTTGAACCTGAAACCTTTTTCTTCTCTTTTGATGGCCCATCCTCTTGATTTTCAGAATTATTGGCTAGATCTCCTTGTTTTGTGTGAATTGCTGCTACCTTAGCAGATTGGTAAAATTCTGTTAATTTAAGTTGGACACGTTTTGACTTTGGTGATTCTGACTTTTCATCGGATCCTTCATTTTTAAAGCCTGAACCCTTTCTTCTTTTTGATGCTTTCAGTTCCTGCCAATTTTCAACCACAAAAGTAAATAATCTGGCAGGCCCATAGGCTCTCCCATTTCCAATATCCTCATGCATGTACAACAGGCAGCATGAAAACAAACTAAACAACTTCAACGACCTAAAGTCCTCAAGTTTTACCATGAAGAACAGGAAGATAAGGACTGGGCATCCCTGATTAACTCAGGCCACCATAAATGAAGTTAACTTTTCAGCTAAAACTAATACCCTTGTTTTGCTATCCTTCTTCCATACAGAAAACCCATCTCCAATTTTTTTCTACCTCTTGTATCTCATAACCTCTCATATATACAATCACCTCCAGATAAACTAGTTCTTATCTTGTCACTCGTTCATTTGACATTCCCATTTGCGCTACTCTGCATCTTGGCCTAGGCCTAATGAGGCAAGGGCTATGATGTAATTTCTTAAAAGCTATAAAGGTAATACAAAACAGAAACCAGGATCAAAGAGTACATAAAACCAATTTCCCTTCTTGTTTCTCTCCTTAGGCCATCAATATCCATGTGCTTAGAGATTCCTATAAAGAACTAATCTTCGGATATTAATTTATGCTAATTACATTGTGACACATGCTTGATGCTTCCATATTATTAATTCAAGTTTGCTATATCACAAAGGAAAACAAGAAAACAGGATATCCATGATTTTATAAAAAAAAAAAAAAATACCAGCAATTTGACAAAGAGATAACGAGAAGAACGGAAAGGAAATTCATACCTTCTCATGCAAAAATCTTTCAACTTCTTCTGGAAAAGCACCACGAATAAGCTCCATATTTTCATCTGTCAACAGGAAGCAACACCCATCATCAATATGAATCTGGGGGGCAGTATCCTCATCCAAATGATCATTGAATTCATCAATTTCAACGATCTCTTCTTGAGGCTTGTCAGACTCTTCAACAGAGTTGGTACGGATAATACTGCCTGCTGTACTTGTCATTTTTCTCCATCTGATCACATAAGATTGGTGTCCATATCTTATTTTCACACGCTGAATAGAATCAAATGCATACTGCCCATACAACATAGATTTCTCAGGCTTGGCAGCCATTTCTCTCAAATATATGGTGGACAACATGGGAAGCATTCTCTGTCGAACATAAGATGGTTCCCAGTGCTGATGAAAATCCATGAAATCAACTAGTATATCAATGTCTGGGCATCTCCATGATAAACACAAGCCATCGCCAGCTACACAAGAAGTAATTCTGATCTTAATACAGGACCAGAAAACAGTAAAATGATGTGCATTTCCAAAAAAATAAACAAGGTTAAGACAGAAGACTGGCTCACAGTCAAAGCTTCAAAAGGTAAACAAAAAAAATCAGAGAGAGAAGAAGAAGAAGAAGAAGAAGAAGAAGACTCTACAAACATTTCCACCCTACCCCTGCATCTAACACCAGCCCTAATCCAAGGAAAAACAGCTTTCTGCAACGTTCCAGGGCCGAATATATATATATATATATATATATATATATATATATATATATATATATATATAATTTTGAAAGAGTAACTCAAAATGGAACAAAGAAACCTCACAAGATAGTTTAGACTAGACCTTCTCAATTAACAAATTTGATATAACTTTATTTATATTATATACAGTCTTCATCATGTTGCCAGTACCAGTAAAGTTTCCATGTTTGTTGCACAAATACATTTGAATAATATTGTCATTTGGAAAGTTTGGCTCCGCGGATATCTTGTTGCAAACTTTTACGTGCCAATTTTCATGCTTTTGCTGCTCCTTTTCTTTTCGACCCTGCCAGTCAAACACTTTTAATGATGGTATAATTAATGCATAATACAAATAAAGAAAAAACTCGACAGAACAGTAAAAACACACCTTATTACAGGAGGAACAGTTGCACTTAAAACCCTCTCCCTTTCTTGTGCAACCCTGACTGGTACTAGTCCCACAATATTCACAAGATGACTTGAAATGTGCTCTTTTGCTGCCTGGATGCCCACATAAGGAGCAATGAGAAGTTTTCGACATTGCTGGGCTTTCAACTGGACAAAGCATTATTTCATCTACAACTTTTGAAACAATTTGAAGTGAAGGAGAGTTCCCGTTGGCAATTTCATGTAACCTGCATAGAGCACAAGTTGGATCTCAGCTGGATACCATATTATCACTAAGTGTTATTTTCAAGTACACAACAACAACAACTGAAATGGAGATAGGTATAGAAGCAAACTGATTCAATATCTCATCTTCACTGAAACTTCGGACAAAACGAAGAGCCTTCTCGAGCCCAATCCCTTGCACACCATTAAGATCATGATCATTGCCAACCAAAAGGGAAATGGCTATCAAGTGTTTCCTCTTCAGACCAAGACAATCTTCAACATCTGATATATGGTAGCATTCAAATGGTTCCTGCGCACAATGTCAGTCATGTTTCAAAATTGGTAAAGAGCCACCTGAGAAAGCAAATTCAATTTCCCATGACATTCGGAACGGTAAAGAGACCTATAACTACCCCTGCATTGCAGAAAACTGTAGAAATTATTATCTGAACTACTTCCAAATTTACCTAAAACTTGCGAACAATCAGAGAACTAAGTGCAAGACACCTAAAACTTACTTTGGTATTAGGCTTGACGCATTTTATCACACACTTAGCCCCAAAAAGGAAAGCATCACTATCAGCTGTAATACAAGCATCCACATGGCCTTCAGCATTTAACTGAGCGCACAGTGCTTCAGCTTCGCCATTGGCCCTCAAAACAGGCATCCCAAACAGTTCAAGCAGTTCCTATAAAAACCACTTCAGGGAATCAACTAATAATTAACATTCTCCAAATGGCAGTAAAATCAAATCCAAATAATATCCAAGCAATACCACGAGAAATGCAAGTTCCCTAATGAATATAAAAGGAGCATGCATTTATAAATTAACAACAACGAACCACACACTCTTGAACGCATTTAAGAAAAGTCTTGTTCCTCTCGGACGAAACACCTTCAGCCACTAGCAAACCCGAAACATCAACCCCCGAAAACCGAAAAAACCTCGCTATCCTTGCTCGAGACTTCAATGGCGACGGAGTCCCATCAACAACAAAAACAGGAAGCGCTCCAAACTGGAAAAAAAATATACTCCCATTACAGCCAAATAAAAACAACTATCTTTTACCCAATCTCCATTCAAAAACTCAAAAGGGTTTCTAAAAATAGCACAAACCTTGGAGAAGAGGTTGATAGTACGGAAGAAAGTGAGACGAAGATGAGGTTTTCGAACATGGGTTGCCTTGATAGCTGTTTCATGTTGGACAATCCAGTAAGAAAGATCCACTGCGACCCGCTTTTCTCTCAAGTAATCGGGTCCTTCATGTCGTGCGTAGGGTTTAAGTAAATCCCAGAATTTGCCTCCCACGCCCATAATTATTAATTAATAGTGTAAGTAGTTGCAAAAAAATACTAAATTTGGGAGTTCGGTTTCATTAAATAGACAATGTGTGGACACTTTCTTAAGGTTGTTTTTCGGAGGAAGAACGGAGAGGGGACGGAGGAGGAGTTGGAGGAGAGATAAACAGAAAGTGTGTATTTTCAGTAACATTTGGTTAGTGTTGTCAGATTAATGCAACTTAAGCATGCTTAGTAAACTTTCATATTCAAAAACAATTAAATATTATTTTTTATCTTATTTTATATTAAATATATTGATTTAATAATATAATAAAAAAAACTTTTTAAAAAACACTAAAGAGCTGGTTTGATGGGTAATTGAGGCATAGGACAATTTTGAATTTAAAAATCAAATGGAGAAATAATTGATTTGATTTAATTTATTTAAAGATATTGATAGAAAGACCCCTTGATTATTTTAGTATAAAAATTTGTCAAATCTTTTTAATTATTGTTAAAAAAAAATAAGGTATGTCAATTTGAATAATTGAATTTTATTCTGGATTGGCTTTTACATTTATGTCTATTGGTTAAAAGAACTATTTAAAAACTTCATTAAAATTGTTTTTAAAAATTATTTTTATTAATAAATATATCAAAATAGTATTTTTTTTACTTTTAAAAAAAATTGATATCTGCATATGAAAATGATCTAGAAAAATCAACAAAAAATAATTTAAAATAAAAATAAAAACAAATCATTTTTTTCAGAAATATTTTTGAAACACAATATCAAATATGACTTTATTTTTAAAATTATAATAATTATTATTTTTATTCATGTATTAGCATGGATTAACATGAGTTATCACTCAAAATTCATGATTTAATTTTTGTCGTAATCAACCTCGAATTGAGTTTCAAAACTATAATAATAATATTTTTTATCTTTATATTAATCTCGTCAACCTGACTTAGCCTTTTCAATTCATGACTCACTCTTGACCTCGAGTTGACCCTGAAATAAATTTTAAAAAATTATAATAACAATCATTTATATGTTATATTAATTTTGATGAATCCAAGTTTATAATTTGTCTTACCCTAATTTTTTACCATCTATTTCAAAATACAAGTATTTTTAAGTATTTAGGCTCTAGTCAAACCTATTTCTTAGAAAGAAATTGGGCGTCGAAGTTGTCGTCCGCAGAGCGCCGTGCATCAGTAAAAGTAATGGGCTCTCACTCTCTAGCTTGGATACGTGGAGCAAATGGGTGCTTGATGAACAGGGGTTGAGCCCACACTCGGTACAGGCCCATACACCTGCCAAATGGGCTCCTACCCAGACCCATCACCTGGCAATTAATCAATTCAACTCCACTGGATCCTTCTTTGACTGGTGCTGACACCTCACCTGGGGGTCCCGTTTTGCACGTGCTAATGGCCAGCAAGCAAGTGGCCACGGGCCCCACGTGTCCTCCATTGCCTGGCTATATCTGCAAATCGACATGTCCGAAAGAATCTTGAGATCTCCCGTATCTTAAGGTTGTTTTGTACTGAAAAACATGGCAAACTAGGCCGGCAAGCTCTGGCAGCACCCCTGTACGTCTGTGCCCATTTCTTGAGTTCAGTTACGTTCATGAAAGGTAAAATGTAAATAATGTGTATTTATATCAAGGTTTTTAATATCAGTTGTTGTTCTGATTTATTTATTGGTATAAAATGTTCCTGTTTCAAAGTATTTTGGTGTGTTGTTTGGAGGTTATACTGTTTATATATAATTAATTATATATATATGAAAAAAATTAAAATATTAATTTAACAAGTATAATTAAAATTCAAGATAAATTAACTTTAAATTATACAATATAAACACAAAGTTAAACAAACACAATCTCAAAATTAGAAACACAATCATAAGTTAATCAAAATAAGAAGAATTTTAAGGCCGGAACGGTACCAAGACGTTTCGGCTGAAATTTGGCCGGTATTTCCGGAACAGACCAGAATTAAAACCGAGAAAAAAACGACGTCATTTTGTCTCGGTTTTTTTTAATGACATGGAACGTTCACCGAGAAAAAAACGACGTCATTTTGTCTCGGTTTTTTTTAATGACATGGAATGTTCCGGCCGGAACGGAACGGTATCGACAATCTTGATTTATACTAATAAAATTGTTTTTCAATTTATTTTTATCCGGAAACACTTTAAAAACTATGATAAGTCTATTGATGAACAAAACAAAAATACATGTCATAAATGAAAATCCACCTGAAGCTATAAATTGAATCGAGCTTGAATATGTTTTTCATAAACTTTTAATACGAGACGGAACTCTAACATGAACTCTCCTTGTCAACTAGAGCTATCTAACGATTTTTTTTTCCTCTCTCAATTATAAACTAAAAAAATCAAAGATATTTTTTATTATAACAGAATTGAATTTGAAAAAGAAAAAAAAAGATGCCAAAATTATGTAATTTATATTATTTTTGAAGTTATAGTACCAAAATGTATCATCCTCAAAACTTTTGTAATGTCGCTATTGTATGATGCCTTTTTAATTCTTGTTCTCATTCTTTCAAATCCGTTATTGCTTGAAAAACCTTAATCAATCAACCATAGTTTTTAATTCTTGTTCTCGTTCTTTCAATTAAATATTTATGCAACGTTTAAATAGTTGTTTGGTTTTACTTGGTTTTCACAAATGTTTTTCAAATTACCTCTTATGATTTTTTATATTTGAGAATTTTATTTTTGATTTTTTAATTGATGTTTATTTTATTTGACATCTTTTTTATTTATTTAAATTTGCATCATTTTTAGGTTTTGTTTGATTTTTTATACTTGTTTTAATGATAAATTATTTTATCTACTTATCTTTAATCTTTTTTAATGATTTTGTTTCCTATTTCATAAGTTTAATTTTATTGGTTTGACCATTTATAATTTGTTTTTCAACTTCATCCCAGTATTTTTAATATATAAATAATATATCAACTTATAATTATTTTTCAATGCTATCCTCTATAATATTTTAATCTTTCGAATTTGGTATTTATAATTTTAATTGGTAATGTTTTTCAAATTTCATCCTCCCGAGTGTTTTCTTTTCACAATTTTTTTTGTTCTTGCAAGTTTTTATATTAATATTTTTCAATAGTTTAATCATTTTAAATTAAAAATGATTAATAATAAAGTTTTTTTTTTTATTGAACTCAAGTTCAAAAATTAAGCAAGTCGCAAGTTTTTAATATTGGATTAGTTTTACAAGGTTCGTATTGGTTTTCTTTTTTTTTTTCTTTTTTCTATTGGTGTTTTTTTTTTTTAAGTTTTACTTTTTTATGTTTCACATTTTTTCCTTTTATCATATTTACATTGAGTTGTTTGACAGTTCAAATAGTCTTGAGTATGATTTTTTCGGTAACTTTTTTTTTTTATCATTTTTTTCTTTTTTTAATATTATTTAAACCACCACACGAGCCAATGATTTTAAAACTTGAAAGTTATAATCTAGTATAATTTATATATAAAAAAACTGTTTGGCTCACGACAAAACTGAATGCCTGTCCACTCTCTCCTTCTACAATCTGATAGTCCAGTCAACTCACCCCCTTAATCAAATACGTTTTCTCTTCAATTTTATATTCTCCCTGAAAACAAAAACACAAGAAGAAGCATCCACGCTTCTACATTTTTTTGTCACTTTCATCCATTTTTTCATCAAAATATTACATGAGCTTATTCACTTGCACGATCTTCTTGTCTGGAGATCCCCAACTCGAAGAAGTTACCTCTCTCTTTCTTGTTCTTTCCCCTCTATAAACCCTCTCCCTCCACAACTCCATTTCCACTCCACTCTAATTTCCTGCTAAACTTCCACTTCCACTCCCCCCTCTCGTTCTCACCCCCTAGCTAGCTCCGTCGTCTATTTTTCTCACTGCTTCTGGTTCTCCTGTGCTTTTCATAACATGGGTTCTTTCTACAATTCATGTTCAAGCACAAACTTTAAGGGAAGAAATCATTTTTCAACAGAGCACAGGCCTAAGCTGCTTAAAGATTTTCTCATTGACGACGATTCAAATCCATGTTCCTCGAGTGGGTTCAGATCGTTTCCAGGAAAACCATTCGATTCCACTATGAAAACCCTTATCGAAATCGATCTTAGTAATCCAAAAAGCATTGCTAATTCTAGCAATAATATTGCGAGTTATAAGCTACTTCGAAGTCATTCGAAAGCAGCGGCCTCAACAACAATCTCAGCATTCCAAGCCATGATTAACGCCGTCAAGAGCATCCATTTCACCGCCGTCAAGTCCCCCTCGATCTTACCGACGAGCCTCTCTAGGAAACTGTCAAAAAAGAAGAGTCAAAACAAGGAAAATGAAGTTAAGATAACAGTCACTATAAAAGACATTATACGGTGGAGATCATTTCGCGACACCGTCGAAGATAAGTATCTACCACCGGATTCGCCGTCATCGCCCCATCACTGTACCACCACCACTACCGGGTCCACTTCTACCACTCCACGTAGCGGGTCAAGTTGGTGTGATAGTGATTTTACCTCTGATTATCTACCATCCTGGAACGGTAATTTTGACGAGTGCGGCGAAAATGAGAAAGAAGTGGGCAAAAAAATATCACCAGGCGTCGGCGAGGATTCATCGGTGGCGACAACAGAGGCAATAACAAATACAAAAGTGGGTCCCGAGGTAAGATTATATACTAGATTGCATCTTTTAAAAAAATTGCGTGTCTGCTGTTAAGGGTCCTTGATATCCTATTTTATTTTATCAGCGGCGACGATGTGTCGTTTAGTGACTCGTGGTTGACATTGTTTGTCTTGTACGGCAAGCGGTTTCGCTTTTAGCTAGGTGCATGTAATTTAGGGTTAGGATCACATACGACAAGAGAGAAGCTGCTCAGTGTCCCCTTCGCCCATTGAGATTACTGTTGTTTATCACTGTATTTTAGAAATATTTTAGTGTTTTTAAATTATTTTTATATGCTAAAATTAAAAATAATTTATAAAAATAAAAAAATATTATTTTAATATATTTTTAAACAAAAAAATATTCTCACTTGTGAATTGTGATGGCTTGAGGGTATATTGGCACCGTTTTTTAAGAAGTCGGCTAAGGTTACTTAGGAAATTAACAAAAGCTTGATTTATTGCATCCTGGTGCATCAAAATATTGCATCAACATTATCAATATGGAAGACACTCACAGATATTTTTAATACTATGCTTTTAAAACATTTATATAACGTGTTGGGGTCTAAATGCACTGGTTCCATGTTCTGGTTACTGAACGTTTAATGCATGGCGTCATGTTAGGAAATGGGTTTGACAAGATGTTGTCTATGAGATATTCTATCCTTATTTTACTGGATAAATTGATCTGATTTGGACTGATGCAAATGGACAGGAGGACGAGGAGGAACAACTACATAGTCCTGTTTCAGAAACTGAGTTCGAATCTGAAGAAGATGAAGACTCAAGTTCATCTTTTGAGCAAAGCCTTGCCACTGTGGAGAGTACGTTCCCTTCTTGAGTAATACCTATCTACTGGATAATGCACATTGTTCTAGCACTGCAAGAAGCACAGATTAAATGAGGCTTTGCTAATTCATTAAATTAAGAAAAAAGTGTGACCTCATTAATTGATGTTGATGGTTTTTTTCCTATGAGAGTAGAATGTTTCTAACATATTCAAGAGTTCTAATCGCAGGGACCAGAGAAAAGATCATGGAAAAGATCCGAAGGTTTGAGAGTCTAACCAAATTGGACCCTGTCAACCCAGACAACTGGATGTCGATAGACGAAAACATCAGCTCAAGCGAAGATGATGACAACGAAGACGACGACGACGACGACGGTCTTGAAGGAATCAGAGAGACAAACATGAACTTTGAAGAAGAAATCCATGAAGTCGAAGAAATGGCATGGAAGCTATTGAGCCATGTAAAAGAAACTGGCCTAGAATGTTGCAGTAACAACATGAACCTACTATTCGACTTCTTTAGAGATGAACTGGGTGCGAGTACGTGTGAGAGTACTGAACAGAGGATCGATGTGGGATTGCTTAATAAGGCAAAAGCTTGGATGAACGGGGAAGACAGCTTATGGGCTGGATGGGAATTAGAGCATATGGACAGGGAGGTTTGTGTTAGAGATATGGACAGGGAAGGCAGGTGGGGCAAGTTTGAGGACGAGCAGAACGAGCTTGCTTCGGGAATTCAGAAGGAGGTGCTTGATCTTTTGGTTGATGAACTATTGCTCGATCTCATTTCACGCCAATGATTCTCAGAAGTAATCCATTATAGTGGAGGAGCACTCATGAAATCATCCCACAAATGGCACAACTCGTGCCCATTGTCTCGTGGTGCTTATAGCCTCAGTCTATGATAGAAGTTTTGCAGGAGGGAATGAAAAAAAAAAGAAAAAAAACAGTGGTGTTAGCTAGTACTTAGTTTTCTTATCAAAGATCGAGAGGTTGGAATAATGTAGGTTTAATATCTTTGCTTTTGTAAATACACAAATTTCATTTGTTATCTGGTAGAGTTATAATTTTGAGACGGGCCTTATCAAAGTCCAGGTCGAAGGTTAGATGAGCTGACTTTGATTAATCAAACTTAATTTAATAAAAAAAATATATCATTTTGCTCAAGAAAATACTACTTTTCCTTTTAGCTAGGGTGTGGGCCGTCGATGTTAATGGAGGGTCCTCTTCATTTATGGGCCATCTCAATAGTAAGTGGTATGATAGTGATGCTGTGGTTAATGTTCGAGCCCAAAACAAGCTGAGCCCATTTATTTGCTAGCACAGTTTATCAATTACCATACATATTCTTAGTCTAATATATATTATTAACCAAAATACTATATTGCTTGGTATAGATATTGTGCACAAACAACACTTTTTTTTTGTACTCTATTTTCTATAAAGCATATTTTGTGCATTTAGGAAAACGAGTAAGACCCCGGTTGTTTCTGGTTCTTACAGGAAATATACATTCTAACTCGAACTCAAGATTTGTTGTGTATATCGCAAGCTCTCAATCATCACATCATGTTTTTTGGAGACGTGCGCACACAACACGGTTAATCCTCTTTCATATTCTATGGTTGACAAACCGTTCGTAATTTCGTTTTCAATTTGATCTCAAAGTTTTTTTTTCATGATTGCATCCTTTCTTTCTTTTTTTCTTTTTCCAAAATCAAGGACAATTTAACTATTAAAACTGTTTTGCCAAAGCAGAAACGGATGCTTTCGCCTAATGTGAACACCCCCACAAATCCCAAGCCATGCAAGTCAAAATTGCAATGACTTCTCCGGGGCAATGTTAAGGCATAAGCTTGTCCAGCAATTTAGCAAAAGCACATGCTTTTCTGTACATCAAACTCAAAGCTCTCTACTCGATCGGTGCATGTGGAAGTTTCCCCCGCGAGCTCGACACAAACGCATGTAATTTGGAAGCATCCTTGAGCTATCAGAAGTTGCCCTTTCGTTTACAAACTACATATCCCACAAAATTAAAATAAAAAAAACACAAGCATAGCTCATGGTGTCAGCTTCAAGTTGCATCAATCCCAACTTTGTTTGTCTCCGAAGATAGATAGCGATCGAGTTTGATGTGTTTTGCAACCTTCCCCGAGGTTCAATATTTATACTACAGGATAGACTCTCACTGGGATTTTCTATCCTTTTTTGTTGCATGTCTCGAGAAAAATTCTTTGTTTCAATCCTGAATTCTCAGGTTGGCAAATCGATAAATCTTTTATCCCAAGATCAATGAATAAGGAAAAAGAAAAACGGGTGGTCAATTTAGCCACAGCAATGGCTTCTTCTCGATCAATCTGATAATCCTACGAGTAAATTCAAAGCATCCGTTTATATCGTCTTTTGTTAGAGAAAACAATGAACTCAAGATCAGACAAACAACATTAGGGTTTCGTAATGAAACTAGCTGTATTAATTCGGCTTCCACCATTCAAGAAACTATGAATCGTAGCCACTTGACTGCTTAGTTAAATGGTCCTTAATTAACCCCATTTTGATAAACGTGAAGGAGAAGAACCTTTTGCTTCACCACTACTTGTCAAACAACGTGACGCTCCCATGCTCTGCAGCTGCTTTTTTAGACTTTTTTTTCTCTTTTGTGGGTAGGAGGAAACCTCAAGCATATTTAGAGGATCCAGGTGAGTGAGAAAAATGTTGATTATCCTATATTTTTATAAGAGATATATGTTCTAACTTGAACTCGAAATATGTTATATAGATCTCTAGTTTTTTACCATCTTCGCCTCTTGGGAGTAACAGTACACTGACTAGCTGGCTTAGGCTTAGAGTATATATTTCGAGCTGCTCTAATCATATGCAGTTCGTGAACTCAATTACATGCCAGAGTTCTCCCTTTCAATCTAACTTCCGATCGAATTCCTCATCATAAATAACCCTTAAGTTGATAAATAAATTATAATTTTCCCAATAATCATACATATTCAAACGAGTTATAATTTCATGAAGTCCTGAAACAAAATCCTTTTTGGATAATTCGTTCTTATATATATCTAGCTAGGAAGTAGTAGTTCTGGTTAATAAGATAGTTTAAGGGCTGAGATTTGACTTGTAAGAGAGAGGTAGGGCGGGCTAAGACTTGAGAGAGGTTGCTCCTCTCATATATATATCAGAGCCCCAGGCTATGATGATGATGCTCTTGGGGTCTTGAGATTTATGGGAAGAGCTTTCAACTTAAATGCAATTAATTCTGTCATAAAATAAAATGTCATCTCATAATAACCTCTAGGTGTTTAAAAAAGTCAAACTCTGTTTGAATATTCTGGTGAATCACATATAGAAATAAGAAGAAGAAAAAATCATATTTAATTCTCGACCATAGAGTAAAAAAAATAGTATTATTTTGGAATTATTTTTGCTGGTTCAATGGAATGCTATGACTTATGAGAGGATAGTCTTCCTCTAGATAATTGGTCCAATCAATTTTTTTAATATAATATCTAGTTAGTAAAATCATTAAAAAATTATCAGTCATGGTCAACTCTATTTTTTTTTTTTTTTTTTTGAAGATTGGATTTTCCATTTTCCATGTTCTGCTTTTCCATTTTCCATGTTCTGCCCATGGTGCACTGGTATGTGCATATAAATGCATAAAATACTAAGCGTTAGAAAAGAAAAAAAGAACCTTAATTTAAGGACTAATTTGTCAAAATTATGTGGACGTGCGGGGACTGTTTTGCATTCTAGTATCAAAGCTTAGGGCTAAAGTGAAATTATAAATAAAATCAAAATATGCTAAATACTGGAAATAAAATAAGAATCCAATAACTATGGTTTCACCGTGCAATGTGTAGAACTCTCTCTCTATATATAGCAGAAGCTAAGCCTTGATCATTTACACCACATTACATTTTCTTGTGGTTCTGGTAAGGTCACATGCAACCAAGCTGATGAACAAACTCCGTTGTCAAGCCTGTGCTTAGTTTGGTTATAGCTTTTCTCGAGTTCAAAACGAGTGAGAAGTAACAGAGAGAAAGAGAGCAATGAAGAATGAAGAGCAAGCTCGGTCTCTGTTTGGAATTTGTCTGACTGATAGACCAAGATGGAAACAATTCCTCATTTGCTCTTCTGGGTTTTTCTTTGGCTATATTGTTAACGGCATATGTGAGGTACTTTCTCTGTTTCATTGCATTTATACTCTGTTTGGTTTCTGGGAAAGTTGATGGAAAGAAAAGAAAACCAAACTTGGAATTCCAAACTTTTTTCTCTCGCTTTCTATTGTTTCTGGGCAGCCAAAGTGGGGTTAAAGTTTGAATCTTGTGGTTCGTTAAAATTGTTTGTTAGGACAAGAAGATTGTTCATTTTTCACTCTTTTTCTCGATTTCAGGAATACGTGTACAACAGGCTTCAGTTCAGGTGGGCTTTCACCTTTCTTGTACCGTGTTCCTTTGGTAATGGTTATGAGATGTTTATCTGTGAACTAGTTAGATTTGTGATCATAAATGACGGATGGTCTTCCATTCTTGCAGCTATGGCTGGTACTTCACATTTGTTCAAAGCTTTGTGTATGTTTTACTGATTTATCTCCAAGGCTTTACTCCCAAGGAAATGGTGAATCCATGGAAGACTTATGTCAAGCTCTCTGCAGTTCTCATGGGTTCCCATGGACTCACCAAAGGGTCTTTGGCTTTTCTTAATTACCCTGCACAGATCATGTTCAAATCCACCAAGGTAAGACTGATTCATTCCAAGGACCGCAGAATAATACTTCTGTAATCTTTAACCAGTCTGGTTAATTAATGCCAAATACTGCAGAACAATAGCTCCGTGATCTTTAATTGAAAAAGGAAATTAAATGAAATTTAACTTTTTGTACGAGTATTTGGGTTTTGATACTGTCTGTCTATGATGAAGAAATGAGTTAGGCCACTAAAATTAATGGTTAGCTGTCAATGGAGTCTGCAAACCGGTGCTTGATTGATGTTCGGATCAAAATGCTCGAGACCCGCATTATCACTGCATAGAGTCATTGCTATAATAAAAAACCTGAATTTTCAGCTATAATTAGTAAATTATGCCCAGAAAACGATTAAGTTGGCTGATATTTCTCCTGCTCTATATATTCTGGTTCGGCAGGTTCTTCCAGTGATGGTAATGGGTGCATTCATACCGGGCCTGAGACGAAAATACCCAGCTCATGAATATGCATCTGCACTACTTTTAGTTGTGGGTCTGATCCTTTTCACTTTAGCAGACGCGCAAACTTCACCTAATTTCAGCATGGTCGGTGTTGTGATGATATCTGGTGCCCTAATCATGGATGCTTTTCTCGGTAACTTCCAAGAAGCTATCTTCACCTTGAGTCCCGAAACAACTCAGGTGATGAGCGCGAGGATTTCCCACTTGTGTTTCAGTGTGAAGAAAAGGGCACGGAATTAACGTTGTTGGTTTTCTTTTTCTGTGCACAGATGGAGATGTTGTTTTGCTCAAGTGTGGTCGGCTTGCCTTTCTTGATCCCTCCCATGGTTTTGACAGGAGAACTATTCAAAGCATGGAATTCATGCTCGCAGGTAACTGACCTGTCAAGGTGTTTTCTTGTTTTTTCGATCGTAACGTATGGTTCATTATTTTTTATCCAGAAAAGAGAAGCTCACATGGTCCCTAATGTAAGATTGTCGTTTTTCATGATCAAGCAGCATCCATACGTGTACCTTGTGTTAGTTTTTGAAGCCATGGCCACATTCGTCGGCCAAGTCTCAGTCCTCTCACTCATTGCCCTTTTTGGTGCCGCAACCACAGCAATGGTACACTCCTCCCACAACCATTTTCTGTTCTTAATTATCACTTTGATTTGAAAAAAAGTCGCCCATTTTGATGCCCATTTGATGGAGCTCGGATATTTTTATGGAGTTCTTTATGACTTCGAGGATTGAATTCTATCACAGGTGACCACCGCGAGAAAGGCCGTGACATTGCTGCTGTCATACTTGATCTTCACGAAGCCATTAACTGATCAGCACGGGACAGGGCTTCTGCTTATAGCCATGGGGATCACCGTGAAACTTTTGCCGGACAAAAATCCTTACAGGAGGAGCTCAACCTCGTCTGCTAAGAAGGCCAAGATTGAGAAACCTTCTGCAAATGATGAAGAAGAGAGAGTGTTTCAATTAGGAACTGAAGATGTAGAAGATGAAGAGAAAAGGCGATTGGTGTAGAATTAAAAAGCTTTTATTTAAGCTGTATTTTGTTTTTCCAATTAAGTGTTTATGCAAGCAAAAATAAAATCATAGTCAATAGCATTTTACAGAGTTAAAGCATTTTTAATATATTTATTTTGTTCTGGTGTTATTTTAGTGTGCTTTATAATTATAATATAATGTTTTCATGCAATACTGGGGAGTTTCTATTAAAATAAGATGAAGATTATTTTTGTTTTCTCTCTCCATTTATATTTTGTTATTGCACAGCTTTAGAAAAATAAAATAAAAATATCAACAAATTTCAATTCATAGACAAAAACTAATAAAGCATGTAGATAAATCATTGGCAATATTGGAATAGTGCTGCTGCGTTTTTTCTTTTTAGTTTTTAATTTTGTATTTTTTTTTTAATTTTATGGGGTTATTTTTTTATTTAATTTCCTTTTTTTACATTAGATTATCTATAAATTATTTTTTTAGTATTTTAAAATTTTATTTTTATATAATCATCACAGTTTCGTCTAGTTTTTTTTTTCCAATTAACATTAGATTCTTTTTTCATCTTACTTTTTATGTAATTATCTTAATCTCATGGGAAAAAATAGTTTTTATGAAATTATATTAATCTCATGATCTTCATAATTTATTATTTATAATGTAATTTTTGTCTCATGACATAGATCATAACTTTTTATTAGTTAAACCCAATAGATTATGATTGATCTAGTATGTCGTCTTAATTTTTTAAAATAAATATCACCTAATATGTCATCTTCACAATATTTTTTTTATCTAATATGCATTGAATTTAGAATTCTACTATAAAATACATTAGCAAAGCTTGAATATTTTTTATATTAAAAAACCTTCATCCACCCACAACTTAGTGTGCCCTAATAATAATGATCTAGTTAACAAAACAATTAAAAGGCATTTCAAAAGTGAAACAACTGGTTTTATTTTTCAAATGTTTTTTTTCCTTTCAATTACACCATTTTATAGCCTAATTAGAAGACTTAAGGATTGCGATTATGATAAAAATAAGGACTAACATGTAAAACATAAAAGAGAATATATAGCTGTCCACATATCAGTGACGCATTTTATTTTGATACAAAGTTTTATTTTCTTCCTTTTCCGTCATTAAACTAAAAAAGAGAGAAACTCATATGAAAATAGCAAAGAGGGTGAGAGTGGTTGGTTGAATCAACTTTAGGTAATGAAACTTGTCATTTTTTATGTTAATAGATTTCCTTCGACAGTAGAAAATTAGATTGATAGTTTGATTTTTTTTCTATAAACACCCTTAAGGTGATTGAGGTCTTTTTGAAAATTCCAAGGTATTCTAGGGTTTTAAAAGTGTTTTAGACAGGTTTATGTTGTTGTAAAAGTATTTTTAGGTGAAAATAGATTGAAAAAATCAACTCAATCTCTAGTAGACGATGCCACATTCGCCCCAGCGAATGACAAGTCATCTATTATTGAGAAATAACAGTGTGAATGGTTTAGCAAAACTGTTGTCCAGCTTACGCCAAATATGAAACTGAAAACACGAATTTCGGCAAGCGAAAATCATACTCACCCCCCTTCGCTCAAGGATAAGTGCAAGGCATGCTCTGCTTCCTTCAGGAATAATCTGGCGAGCTGCTTTTGCCCTTTTCTATATACTATACTTGACCACGTGTTTCTGCTCATGAGTTTGTAATGGCCTGGTTCATCCGTATCCTTGCTGCAGAAATGCAAAAGAAACATAAATATGCATGATTTCCTCAATAGAAAATGATGATTGAAAGTTCGTAAATGCATGTCAAGCAAGGTGATGGATGGGGCCATGGAGGGGAAACTGCTTGGAAAGTTTCGTGGATACACAAGTAATGAACAAATCAGCAAATGCAGCAGTTCACCTAGATAATAGGATAAACCCAATCAATCCCATACCTTTCACACTGTTCTACGTTTTTCACATCCTGGGCCTTTTCAAGCAGCTCGGTATCACAGTCTTCAGTTCCAGAATTTTCTTCAAGATCCATCACCCTTGCAAGCAGAAATTAGATTTAACGAGTTATGACAGATCTGAGTCTTGAGTCATTATAATTTATGAATGTAATTATATGCATTTCAGTGGTTACTTAGTTTGAAGAAGATCAAAAAGCAATTGTAGAGCTCCAGAATCTCCACAAGCCTCCCATACTGCTGTTTTCACTTCTGTATCTGTTGGCTGCCTCACCCCTTCAGACCCTACAAGCTTTAAAGTAAAAGGTTCGGCGATGAAAACTTGACATATTTTAATCCCATTAACAGAAACATGTTCTGTCTCCGGCCATAAATGATAAAAACCTCTAATAACAAGCAAGCATGTAATCCCAGGTAACCTTAACCTTGAAATCACTAGACTTTCTTCGTCAGGTATTCATTTACGACAGCAGGTTGCTGGAATAGCAGAAGCATTTGACGGTCAAATGATGATCATTTTTAGGCCCAACTGGTAGAGCATGCAAATTTAAAAACCCGTCTTCAATTACTCCTTTTTAATAGATCCATAACTTCTTAGTTAGATGACATCTTTAATATTTAATGAAAAAGAGTGCATCAATTTACTGATTCTTCTGTATATCTGAAATTGATTGCAGCTAATTCAAAGAAACGAAAAACAATCCTGAAACAAGTAACCTTGAATACATTATACTTTCTTCACACCAGAGATTCAAAGAACCCATTCACTATACTACAATGGTTGCTGGAATTGCAGCATCATTTGAAAAATATTTTAAATTAATTGCTCATAGGAGCTGAAAATCAAAGTATCAAATAATAGAAAAGATGTCTCTGAAGAGAAGAGAAGAGAAACCACACCTCTTCAAGAAATGAAGTAACCTTAAACAGCTCATCTTCCTGCATGGCTATGGTCCTCAATGCAGTTAAAAATTCCTCGGGAAAGACCAGCTTATTTATGTAGGATGGCATCCTGCGCTGACCACTCCAACTGAAGCTGCAAATTTTCTCTGCTTTTCCCTTACCGTTGTTATCATTACTTGTTGCGCCTTCTGGGAAAAACCCATGAGCCAGCAAGCATTTAGGTAAAAGACACCGCATTTCAGCTTTCTGTAACGGAAATCAGTTTTATCAACAGTGCAAATTTGTTTTGTAAGGGAAAACAGCAGGAGACGTAACTCTCTGGACGTGCTATATACCTTCTAAAGTTCCAAATTCACTTATATGAAAGCACAGAAACACTGTCGATAAAAAAAAAAAAGGGTCAAGAAATGCTGACCTGTGCTTCAAGAAGCTGCATTTTGGAGTCGGCAAAGGGAACATTCTGAATTGCCTCTACAGGATAATGGACCTGCACAAGTTGCACATGCAAGTTCTCAGCCTTGATCTATTCATTACAAAATGCTGCCACCATCTAGCAAAAATTATTGTCCTAACATAACAACATCGGAGTTGCAAAATCCACTTAAGCCCCCCAAAAGATCACAAGTTAATTCCTTTGCTTGAGCTGTGCTTAAATATAGTCTTATTGACAACTGGCCACAAATAAAAAGTGCACGGGCAACAAAAACTCACAGAAGTGGCATTACCATAAGATATTCATCTGGATTATTATCAATGACAAATCCATAAAGGTACAGTAACTCCTGCATCAAGGCAAAGTAATTGCTGTCACTTAAATGGGTAACATCATTCCAAAAAAATGTGCCCCCGTTAAGAAGAGCAACATGTACTGTGAACAGAAGAAAATCTAGACAAATGACAGGTAGCTGGAAGATGAAATGATCCAAATAAAAATATTTTGGTTCGTAAACCATAGAGAAGCAAGAATGGAGGCACACTAACTTCCAATACATGGATTCATGGAGACAATACTTCTCTGAGATGAAAAATATAAACACAAATGTGATTTGAATATATATATATATATATATATATATATATATATATATATATATATATATTGAAGAAAAAAAACAGAGAATTTAAAGATGAAGATAATTCATACAAACCTTTCCATAATGTTAAAAAAGGATTTGCATGGCTCATAATTAAACAAAAACCCATATGAATGATAAACAAGAAAACATAAATAATAGAAGGCAACTCAACATAGAGCATAGTGCTTAAAAGGATGCAATAGCAAAACTAGAGTGAAGCAGTAGATCAACAGTTACAAGAAGGTTTCCCCAGATAAGTGTACAAAAGCATTCCCACGCTAAATGATTATGCCAAGGTCACATACAATGCAAAGTTAAATTACTAGACATGTTTGCTAAAAAGAAGTGTCCCCAATGAGTTAAAAGAGGTTTCAGCACATAATTACCATTTCCCATCCAGTTTAGAAAGATGAATCCAGATTATGCTCTCGGGCACTATATAGTATAGCTAAATGCAATATCTCATCACACTAATCATCTTGACATCATAAAAAGGTGTCAATAATTGGAAGAGAAAAATGTTAAAGAATAATATAAATTATATTCCCGGGCCTCACTTAATAGCTTAAGCTTTTAGGTGAGATGATTTCTTAGCATGGTATCAGAGCCTTATTGACCCACTGGCCACGAGTTGAAATCTCACTATCCTCATTCTATTTGATAAAAATCAAGCACAAGGTAGTGTGAGTCTATGTGCAGGTTTTAAGCCCAAAAGATTTTCACTTGAGGGTGTTTGTTAGAGAATAATACAAATCATATTATGGGATCTTACCTGATAGCTTAAGTTTTTATGTAAGGTGATTGTTTAACAAAGAACAAAGTTAACAAATATCTATAATGTATTATAATGGAAAAGGGTTTTGAATAAGGAATGCTGGAACGTCCTCTAAGTGCCAAAGGAAGTACCTCATTTCCCTTGTTGCCATAGCTGATGGTAATTTCTTTCTCCATTTGGAAGGGAGTTTTTTCAGCTTTTCAGGTGAGATGGGCAAAAATGTCATGAGAAAAACAAGAAATTGATATAATCAACCATAGTTAAATTCATAAAGTTCAGACCATCAGCTACTCATGTTTGTTTTTAAATTAACAAAAGATTTAGGCACTGATATACAAATAATCCTATTGGAACCGTTAAGAATACTACCAGAAAGAAGGTACATGGATTGAGGAACCCCAATAGTCATTCCTGTTCCATCGACCTCCCATGTCGCCACTGCCTTCAAATCTAAATAGTCATGTTCAGCCAAATGACAAATAAATATATAACACATAGAACGTCACTTCATTGGGACAGATAATAAGGAACAAAACTAAGTTTTTATTCAAGTAAACTCAAATAAAATACCAAGTTAGAGATAATTGGAATTATTAAACAACTGGCATACTGTGGTTGCAAAAATCAATGCCAGGAACAAGGCCCTCCACCCAGACAGTCTCATTGGATTGGCCATCAACTCCAGGAACCTTGGATCCTGATATAAAAAGTGTCTTAGCTTAGTTTGATAGGAACAAGAACATGCACCAGCAGTTCCTTGATTCAAGGAGCTAACCGGGAGAGATAATGATATCATGGAGAGCTAAAAACTGAAAACAATAACCATACTTTCTTCATCCTTCCCATCAGTCAAATCTCCAGCAGAAATATCACTATGAGAAACCCCAGAGTCATGGTTAAGTGAAGACTGAATGTCCTGGTCCTCTTGAACTTGTGGAAATATATAAGAACGTGGAAGGGGAATGTTCAAAGCACGTGTCCAAAATACTGAATTTGCCCTGGCATGATAGAAAGAGTGCAAAATTAGCCAGGAAAAGTGGTAGGAACAATAGTGGGCTTATGTCAAAGGAAGAATACAAAATATCCAGCAAAAAGAAGTAATATGGAAGATGCTTACCAAAGGAAATCTTCAAAACACACCTCACTGGGAAAAGAAGCAATAACAAGTATCAATTTTCTTGTAGAAGATGATGTCATTCTTAACTCACGTTGAGTGTAATAAGTTTAACATTTGTATCTCTAGATGCCTATGATTGCCCAGTTATGCACTTGTGCTCAACCAGGAAAATACCTTTATATGTTGCTGAAGAGTTACGGAGCAATTGCCAAATTGGAAACAGAGCTCCTAGCTCTGGTGGTTGGGTGTTATATTTTCCATCACTCAACCAAGGTTCAAACTATGGTACCAACAACAGTAAACAAAAAATAATTAGCAAATTTGGAAGCTGAGCTTACATTTCTAAATCCCCATCCAGAATAAGAAGTTTCTGCACCAAACCCTTCGCTTTGTCTTCATACAAAGACAACAACTTTTTTCTCTGCAACATATAGATATGCCTTTCATCAAGTTCTATGGAGTCAGGTCAAGGCACAATCATTCAAACCAAAAAATACATTAAATATTAATTATACAAAAGTCCAATATCAAACCACCCAGAATTATAAACGATGTTTTGTAATTTAGGTTAACAGTAAAAGTAAGATCAAGTGCACAAAAACCAATAATCACCATATAATTGGAAGCGCCAACATGCTTTAGGAATTATTAAATCATCATCTTGAAAAAACTTGAGGGGATCAGTAGCATTGAAGTGGCAGTAAATGCTTTGATATTGTAAGTGAAATTATAAGTTGTGACAGCCTAACAAAACCTATCTTCTTGAACTGATACCATTATACAGTGTTATATATAACCCAGCTATCCAATAAGTGTAACACAAGACATGCAAAAACATGTGACCTGTAATTCAGTTGCCCGGTATAGTGTTGTCCCCTTCAACTCCAAAAGCTCATCATCAGTAAACCAGAGTGGATTTCCAAAGGTGGTGGGAAGCATGTCAAGGTACCTAATACAATGAAATTGAACAAACCCAGATGACCATGAAATAATAATAATAATAATAATAATAATAATAATAATAATAATAATAATAATAATAATAATAATAATAATAATAATTTTCTAACCCAAAAACAAGCAAGTGTAATCGATGCATACGGTTTCCAAGATGAATTATTTCGTAGGCGCTCTAACATTAGAAATAGAATCATCAAAAACCTGTCATCAACCTCTCCTTCTTCAAACATTGCTCTGCACTCAGGTCCAATAAGGGGATCTTGTAACACTCTCATAGGAGTTATTGCTAGATCTAGTGGAACAACAAGTAGAACCCCTGAAATTTTTCCAAGAAAGTTTCCGAGTAAAGTCATTCAATTCAAACATTTTCACAATGACAATAATATATATATATATATATATATATATAAGAACCGAATCTTTATTCTTTATTCTACTAGTATTCTTTCCACATAGCAACCAAAAATTCATTTCTTAATATGTCTGACAATAACGCCCAAAATTCCAGCCAAGTGCAAATATCTGCTAACTGCCACTTTGCTGAATATCATGATATCCAACAGCAATGTCAGCCTCACTCTATCAATTTACATTCTTGTATACACCTATTGCTAATAACCCCCAGCCCTTCAGAATTATTTAAAAAAAAAAAAACTTTCACTTCTGCATACTGACCTCTTCAGCGTTCCACTCCAGTACAAAAAACCAAAGTTACTTAATTTTACCGATACTTTACTAGGAAAAGGGAATGAGTTTATTCACAAAATCCCACCCTTTTCAATCAACAACCAGCATGTATAATGCACAAATATGAATGTAGAGATTGATGGGATGGTTTTGATTACCATCAGAGACATCATTGGATGAAAAGACACCAAACCCTTTATTTTGATCACAGTATTTGATGTTGCACCCTCTTAGTTCAGCCTTGTTAACCTGAATTCAAACAAACACATCCCAGATAAAAAAAAAAATGAATAAAAGGCAAACACAGAGAAATGCCATGTTATACATATAAACTGGAAACAAAGAAAGAAAGAAAGAGGGTTGCTTTGAGTATTGAAGTGCCTGGAGCCATTGAAGGAATCTTTCAAGTTTTGCTGCTGCTTCTTCTTCACTGGCCATGGCTTGATTCGCTTGGGGGGGTTTAGGTGGAAGTAGAAAACTCGAGGTTCAAGCGGTTTAAAACGATGGGATGGAATATAAGCAAACGAGCACGAGTGTCGTTTGTCAGTCTTCATGATTCGCGAGCGACGCGTTGTTCGCATTACGAGTGGATGAGGATAATTTTTGTCGACATTAGTTAAATTTCAAGAAGCTAGTTATGTGGTGAATAGAATATAGTTTTTGGCGAAGCAATTTTCACTCAAAATTCAAAGCATTCTGTGTTTAAGGCATGTACTGCAGGTTGTGATTCTTGTTTTGCATTTCGTTTTAAAGATGTTTTTTTTTTAATAATTTATTTTATTTTATTTTTTATTATTTTTTTTAATAATTTTTATATATCATTTTTGTACGTTGATGTTAAAAATATTTTTTATAAAAAAAATAAAAATATTATTTTTGATATATTTCTAAACGAAAAACACTTTTAAAAACAACTTCAATCGCGCTCCCAAAAAAACATTGAGAAGTTAAATAGGACTAGGTGGTGCTTTCGTGGTCAATTACATAAATTTTCTCAAATTTCAGTTCGAATATGTGATAAAACAAATATCGGCTAGTAACATTTTTTAAAGTGAAATTGATGATAGTGATTATTGTATTCACTTAAATTTAACCAGACTAATACACATAATAATTCAAAATAAATTTAGATTTGATTGAGATTATAAATTCACATGCCACTAAATCAAAGCTTCAGTCTATTTTGATTTAATAAATTTGAGAAAATGTTTTCTTCTAAGCACCTCTAAATTGCAATTACTTATTTTTATGTATGTTTTTATTTTAGATTTATTTTTCAAATCAAGTTATACAACTTTTTTGTATGGGTAATTTTTCTTTTTATTTTGTTTCGAGTGAAAATTTTAACTTAGACAAGCAATAACAAAGATTTAGTTAAATTATTGTTTCGATCTTGATGAGGTTTGAATTTACCAAAAGGTTTGAGGGTCAAGCTGGTATCTTCTATGGTAGGTTAATCTTTTGGTTTTGATAATTGTTCTTCCTGACTAAAATGGATGATGAACAATACCTTGTAACTACAAAATATCTCATCTTGTGAATATGAGAACTCTTCAATGCTTAAGTGAAAATACAATCATCTTTTAGATAAAAATCTTAATAATAGCTATACAATAAGAAGTAGAGAACAAAATAAAACTTTCTTTTAAAAGATATTCTAGTTTTTTTTAATAGTTTATAAGTCTTGTCTCTTTTTTAAAAGACAGGGTTAAAGAGTTTGTGTGTGTGTAAAAAGAATTTGAGTGATTAACCAATGTTTAAAAGATTTGTCTAAGTTCATATATTGTTGTTTTTAAACTCATTTTTTAAAAAATTTTATTATCTGGAATTTGAATTAATTAGATACTAATCTTCATAATATATATATGGTATTTTACTAACTTTAAAAAGATATGTTGTCTTTTTATATTTTATTCTTTATTGGATTTACCTTTATTTTAAAGAATTTCTTGTAATTGAATTAAAGTTGCTTTTTTTTTTTTTAATATATCATTTAGTATGCCATCATCTCCTTTTATTTTCTTTAAAAAATCAAGAATATAAAAATATCTAACCCTTAACTTAGCGTTGGCCAGAAAATCATTTTTTTTTAAGTTTATGCTTTTTCAATTTTATCATTTGATATTTGATTTATTTTAAGAATGGTCTTTTTTTTTTCTACATGACTTTTTACTTGTTCTGAAAAAAATATGGATTATCTCGATTTTTTTTTATTATCATTCATTATTAATTTTTTAAATTATATTATTAAATTAAACCAATTAATAGATCGAATCAAGTCAATCAACATATTAGATTATAATAGTTATGAAGGTCCCATATAATGTTTTTTTCAAATATAAATATCAATAAACACACTAAATTAATGAATCTTAGTACACATTTTTGTTTTTTAAATGACTTGAAATATTTCTGGTTCAGCAAGCTTCGGATTGGTGATTTGGATGGGTCTTTTTCCTTGTTTCGTGCCGAGACCTGTTAGCCTAATCATAAGCCCAGTATTCGTGTTGTCTGTTTGGGCTCGAAAGTGGAGGCTCAAGTCTTTGTATTTGAAAGCCCATACCCCATACTGCCACATCGATGATCGAACTGCCTCTTCAAAAACCGGTCACTCGGCTACTGCTTTCCTCTTCCAAGTGCTAAAAACTAACAGAAAAATAAAATAAAAACACCATCGTTGTTATTTCTTGCCGCCGATCCTCATAAAACCTTGAATCGCCGATCACCCTCTCCAATTAAGAGAAGAAGAAGAACGTCAGCTAGAAGCTCTCTTTCTATATATCAGGTTTGTCCGCGTATCTCCCTGTCGCGACGATCGCTCGGTCAATCGCTTCGCTTAACGCCACGATGTCGACAAAGACCGGTTTCAATTGTCATTGTCCTTGCGCGATTCTTAGGGTTTATTTTTTGGATTACCTTTCTTTTTTAATAACTCTCGCTTCTGGATCTGCAATCAGATATCGTAATTGTATTTTTAGGGCTAGGGATTTTATTTCAATCAAGGTTTCTCGAGATCGGTGATATTATTTATCCTGTGATCGTCATGACCAAGGGTGAATCAAGTAATTGCAGTTAAAAAATTGTTTTTTTTTGTTATCGCCATGGACTTTGCTTTTAGCTTTAGTTTTGTGGAGAAGCCAATTCTGGAAGGAAGAATCCTGGAATCAGACTCAAAATTTGAATTTTGGGATGATTTTGTTGCGCGTTCTTCGGTTCTGGTTAGGTTTTTCGGTGATCGTGATCGTGATCTGACAATAGTGAAAGACTGGCTTTTTGATTCATGTGTGGATCCTGTTTCGATCGGTATTGTTTATTCGTGTTCTGTTTCTATTCTATAGCATGGAGATTAAGACCTTCACTATTCGTAACCACACACGAGTTGGAGGACGAGGTGGAGGATCTGCAAAAAATAATGCTGTTTGCTATTTTTGGAAAGAAGGGAAGTGTAACAGAAATCCATGTAGGTTTCTGCACACAGATTTTCCAGCCCTGAGCGTTTACCATAGAAATTTTAAGCAGTCTCAAGCTTCAAAGGACCAACTGAAGAAGAGCCTAAAGTATGCGTTGGGTGAAAATACTAGAGGTGGTTCGCTAGAAGATAAAAGCAATAAGAGCAGCCCCAGTTTTGGTGAGGACTTGCCTAGGAATTGCCCCCTATATAGTGCTAAGAATTGGTCTGTTTTGAAAACTGGAAGCCACGGATTGGAAGGTGTAAACAATCAGGAGAGCTCCTGTCCTGGTGCTGAGGATCTACAGAGGAAGTGCCCCGACCATAATAATGTGTTGGCTTTACCTGCCAGAGGTGGTGGTTCTGAAGATAGAATCGCTCAGAATTGCAATGTTTCTGCCACTGAGGCAGAAGGTCTAAAGAGGATAAGAGTACAGAAGTACATTGAAGATAGCCCAAAGGATACAGTGATTTCGACTACTGAAGGTTCTGTGCCCGAAGTTGAAACTCCTCGTAAGGACCAACAAAAGGCTTGCGAGCAGTGGTTGTCAGACAGTTGTGTTGAAGGCAAGGGGTGCCAGTACTTGCATTCGTGGTTTCAAGGGGTAGGGTTTTCGATGTTGGCCAAGCTCAGCGGGCACAGTGAGGTAATTGTTGTGATAACTTGTTTACTCTCAGGATGTTATTCTGTTTTATGTTTTATACCTCACTAGTACTTGAGTGTGAAAAAAATGTATTTGATGCCTTAATGTAAAGATGCTTCCATTGAAGCAGAGTTATGTCATTATCACAAATCCATTTACTTGAGATTTTGACTAAACAATGTGTTTATTACTGTTAAATGTGAAAAGAAAGTTATATAGTAGCTTACGTTTGGAAATTTATTTTGTTCTAGTCCTTTTGAATCTCATCATTAAACTGGTAGAGGCTATTTTTTGTTGTTGGCGGATGTTTATTTATGGGTTTATTTTGCATGTCAGGCTGTCTCGGGAATTGCGCTTCCTTCAGGATCTGATAAACTTTATTCAGGCAGCACTGATGGAACAGTACGTGTTTGGGATTGCCATACTGGTCAATCTGTCAGGGTGATGAATCTTGGTGATGTTATTGGGTCTTTGATCAGTGTGGGCTCATGGGTTTTCATTGGCATGCCAAATGTTGTTAAGGTTAGCTTATACAATTTGAGTGCTTCATGCTAGTTGGTTATGCTTCCGAGCTGAAGGGGCCTTTGTATGTGTTCTTGCAGGCATGGAACATTCAGACTGAAGCTGACTTTAGTCTTTATGAGCTGGTTGGGCAAGTTAATGCAATGACAGCTGCTCGAGATATGCTCTTTGCTGGGGCACAGGTAATTAGTGTGATTACCATCTAGGATTTTGTTAAAGTCATTTATGTTTTGTCACTCTCAGCACACTGTTTCTCAAATTAATGTTTGGCTGTCAGGGCATTGATTCATTTAAGCTTATTCTAGAGCACCAGCTATCTGTTTGGTTGTTCTTGTTTTATGTTCTTCAATGTAAGGGGATAGCACTCTATTAGAATCCAAGTTGTTTGGTCCCTGCTTTCATAATCAGCTACACACATGGGCTGCTAATTGTTTTTCTGTTTCTATTAAATTTCTTGTTTTTCAGAATGGTGTTATTTTGGTTTGGAAAGGTAGTACAGAGAGCAAAAATCCTTTTCAATTGGCTACATCTTTGGAGGGCCATTCGGGTGCCGTGACTTGTTTGGCTGTTGGAGCCAAGTGGCTATACTCTGGTTCTGCAGACAGTACGATAAGGGTAGGCATCATTATGAATTTTCTATCCTCTAATTTTACATCCTGTAGTGATTTAGTGCAGACGATAGCTTTTATTGCTATACATTGACTATCCTTTACACACAAAAATGGTAATTGGATCATTTGAAAATTGAAATGACAGGGTGAATTATTATGCTTTATTGCAAGCAATCTCACCCTAAGTGGGTTAATGCTTGAGGGTCCATTATTTAGAGTAATCTTGATGCTAATAATTTCTGGTTCCTTAGAAATTACACACATTTTAATTTCTGCTCATTTTTTCTCTTAATTTGCATGAAGATTATATGTTTGTTTGGTTTTTTAGGTGTGGGACCTTGATACTTTACAGTGTATTCATACACTGAATGGGCATGCTGATGCTGTGACGTCCCTTATTTGCTGGAATCAGCATCTCTTGTCATGTTCATTGGATCAAACAGTAAAAGTCTGGTTTGCTACTGATGAGAGCCATTTCGAAGTGACCTATACACATGACGAGTATCATGTAAGTTAATCTTTCCAACGATTCTTTTATCCTGTTGTCACTTCTTGTTTTTTTTTATTTACAAAAAAAATAAAAATCTCTGGTGGCTGCATTCAAAAAAGCAATTGGAAGCACGCAAGAAATATTTGAACATGTTTCTAATGTCACTGTTTTCATGCATGCTTGTGTGAGATGATGGTCCACCTTTTTCGTTTAACATCTTATTTTGATTACTTGTATTGAACTAAGTTGAGTGAATAGATAATCTCAATGGTCCTCTCTACAAACCAATCTTAACTTGAATGGACATGCAAATCAATTCAAACTAAGTGAACTTTATTCTCGATGTGATTGGATTGTGACTCAACACCAGCACCCCCCTAAATCACCTACCCTGCAAAACATGTTCGAAAGACATTATGATTAATCTGGATCTGAAGGCAAGGTTAATGCGGCTTAAATAAACACCTTTGCATGATTGATAACCTATGCTTATTTGCTGTGCTAGTGCATAATATGTTTGCATCTTTCTTGTTAGTGTCTGTTTCTAATTGTTTTTTTCATGTTAATAATTTTACTGAACTGGCATGGATTTTTGCATGGCCTTATTACAGGGTGCTCTTGTACTTTGCGGGGTAAATGATGCAGCTACCAAACCAGTTCTGTTATGCTCTTGCAGTGACAATTCTGTCCGCCTATATGAGCTACCATCGTGAGTGTGCTTCATTTGCCACTTGCAGTCTATGAACATTCTATCTTTGGCACCCTATATGATTGTATATCTGTATCTGCCCTTTCTTGATTCCAGGTTTAGTGAGAGGGGCAGGATAATTTCAAAACAAGCAGTCAGAACAATTCAAGTAGGTCCGGATGGCTTATTTTTCACCGGGGATGGAACTGGTTTGCTGAACGTGTGGAAAATGGACTGAACACAGAGCGGCTTCACAAGGAGCGCATATTTTCTCAATAGCTGTAAAATTTGGCCGCCCCAAATTTTGGGTTTTGTATAAAGGTTGAAGGGATTGATAGGAAAAGCTTCGCTGTAGCTTTTCCAAAGCTACATTAGAATCCATCTCCGTGCTCGTATTGTGGGGTTCTGGAAGTGATTGTAGAACTCAGACAAAGTGTGGTTAGTTATATTGATTATCTCTCTATCAATGGAGATTCTCTTATTGCCACCTTTCTTTCTCCTCTCTATATTATTTAAACATTAAATCAGGTCAATTTATCTTTTAATCGTATTAAAACATTTTTGTCTTGTAGTTCAATTGTTTAAAATTACTATATATCTAAAAGAGGTAGGCCGTTTCAACAGTAACATTTACTGTTCACGCACACCCAGATCCACTGTGGACTGGGGTGCGTGATTTGGTGTAGTAAATGTCATTTAAGTATGCTGCCTTGCTGCCCCTGCCCCATTTTAAATAATATTTATATATTTTTTGCGGTAGAAGAACAACAAATATTTGTGGCTCAGTGGAAAACTCTTGATAAGCAAGGAGAGCAGGGCTCGACCCCTGCACCTAACTAATTGAGCTGTTTTGTCTTTTTTTTTTTCTTTTCTTTTTCTTTTTTTTGAATGTTTTTTTATCAGTTTTATTTATTTATTTTGACGTCAAAATATTTATCTTGCTTATAATTTTATTTTTTTCATTTGTTTTTTTGTTAAATTTAATTTTTTTCCATTTTTTTCTTCTTTTAATTGTTTTTTGAGCTGTGCTCTTTTATCTTTTTCTTTTCTTTTTTTCTTTTTTTTTTCTATTTTCTTTTTTGTTAAAATATTTATCTTGCTTATAATTTTATTTTTTTCATTTGTTTTTTGTTAAAGTTAATGATTTTTTTCCATTTTTTTCTTTTTTTCTTCTTTTAATTGTTTTTTGAGCTGTGCTCTTTTATCTTTTTCTTTTCTTTTTTTTTCTTTTTTTTCTTTTTTCTTTTTTGTTTTTTTTCCAGTTTTATTTATTTATTTACTTATTTTGACGTCAAAATATTTATCTTGCTTATAATTTTATTTTTTTCATTTGTTTTTTGTTAAAGTTAATGATTTTTTTCATTTATTGAATCTTTTTCTATTATTAACGCAATAAGAATAATAATTTTAGTTTTTTTTTCTTTCTATTTTTTAAATATTTTTGATTTTTTTAGTCAGTATGATTAATCATTTTTATTATTTTAACAATAATAATAATAATATTTTTAGATATTAAGGCTTCAATGTTCCTGTTGTTATAATATGGTGTGTTAATGTGTTTTATTTTATCAAACCTTGCATGTATATATGTTATATTTTATTTGATTTTTAAAAAACTTTCATTTGATTGAAATCAATAATATTTCTCCAGCCCTTATACTTTTGATTTTTTATTTTAATTTCTTTAATTTTTTATAGTTCTTACATATCTCCTATTTTTGTCTATGTTTATATATATATGTGCCTTTAATTTTGGTTTTTAATTTTTATTATTTTTTCATTTGTTGAGATAACATTTTTTTCCAAAACTTTTATATTAAATTTTAGTTTGTGTTTATGATCATTTAAAAATTGATATTTCTTATTTGTTTTCCTTTGTTTTTTGTTTTAGTTTTTTTATTAGTTTTTTTTATTTATTTTCACGTCAAATAATTATTTTAGCTAATAATTTTTATTTTTTTGCTCTTTTGTTAAAGTTTTTGGGTTTTTTTATTCTTTTATTGAATTTATTTTTTCATTATTCATGCAATAATAATAATTATAATAATAGTAGTAGTTTTTCTCTTGATTTCTTTTATTAATATTTTTGAGTTATTTTCTCCTCAGAATAATTTAATACTTTTTTATTATTTTGGCAATAATAATAATGATATTTTTAGGTGTTAAACCTTCGATGTTGTTATTGTTATAATAAGATGTATTTTATTATATCAAACCTTGCATGTATAGATATTATATTTTATTTTTTAACAAGCAAAATCTATTAATTATTTTAATTCCAACAAAATATTTGTTCGACCCGCAACGAAGTGCGTGCAATTAACTATAAAATAGCTAAAAGAGATCAGTGTTTTACTGTTCACAGACTGTTCACGCACACCCAGACTGGGGTGCATGATCTGTTGTGGTTTTTTTTTTAACAGGCTTCTTTTTTGTTTTATTTAAACTGGGTATCCGTGGCAGCTTACGCGCACCACGACTAATCTCCGGATCCAATTTTTTTCCCTTTTTTTTCCACTTATACATTTTTTTTGTTTTTTTTTCTCATAACCGGGGTGTCCAGGTTAGTTTACGCGCACAACAATTTCTTCTCTCATTGTTCTTTAAAAAGGTACTTTTCCCTTGCACTTTTTTTTTGTTTTTAACGGTAATTTTCACTGTGCAATGTTGTCTGGAAAGATGTTTTCTTTTCTTTTTTAAGTGGACTTTTTATTTGTTTTTTTTTTTAAATCGGGGTATCCGTGGCAGCTTATGCATACCACGACTAATATCCGGATCCACTTTTTTTAACATTTTTTTCCCTTTCTTTCCACTTAAACATTTTTTCTCATGACTTGGGTGTCCGAGTTAATTTTCACGCACCATGATTTTTTTCTCATTACTGTTTAAAAATGTGCTTTTCCCTTACATTTTGTTTTTTATAACTGGGCTTCTTTTTCTTTTTTTTTATAAACAAGGACCTTCTTTTCATTTTTTTATAACCAGGGTATCCGTGGTAGTTGACGTGCACCACGATTAATCTCCGGATCTACCTTTTTTTTAACATCTTTTTCCCTGTTTTTTTTCCACTTATACATTTGTTTTTTTTTTCATGAATGTGGTGTCCAAGTCAATTTACACCCACCGCAATTTTTTTTCTCTTTACTGTTTGAAAAAGTAATTTCCTTTTTTTATAAACCAGACTTCTATTTTTTTATAACGAGGTGTCTGCGCTAGCTTACGCACACACGATTAATCTCTGGACCTACTCTTTTTTTAAAAAAATCTTCATGCTTTTTTTTCAATTATACATTTTTTTCGTTTTTTTATGACCAGAGTGTTTAGGCTAGCTTACGGGCACCACAATTTTTTTCCCACGTATATTTGTTTTTTATATTTTTTTTCCCTGTTTTTTTCCCCACGTATACATTGTTTTTTTTAACCGAAGTGTCCATAACAGCTTACGCGTGCCATGAATAATCACTGGAACCACTTTTTTTGACATTTTTTTCTGTTTCTTTTTCCCACTTATAATTTTTTCTTTTATAATCAAGGTATCCGGGTCAGCTTACGGGTACCGCGACTATTATTTTATAGAATAGCTAAAGGAGATCACATTTCAAACAATAATTAACAATTATTTCAACTGTGATTTTCACTTTTCATTACTATTTGAAAAAAAAACATATATTTTTTTTTATATATTTCTTACATAATTCTTATTTCTATCCATGTTTATATATACATGCTCTTAGTTTTTTTTTCCAGTTTTTTTTAATTCCACTGTTATTAAGATTTTTTTTTAATGATTAAATTTTAATTTGTATTAGTAATCATTTAAAAAATAATGTTTGTTATCATTTCTCTTTTTTTATTCTTCAAGTTAAGTAATTTCTTTAAATATAATAATTTTTTTTTTTAATATTGTTAGGTATTGAATTTTCTAATTATTACAGATAAAACATTCAAAATAATAATAATTATTATTTGTAAGTTTTATTTTCTTTTAAATATATCAAACTAATTATATGTTTAGATATATATTTAATATTAGAGCCTTAATATATATAAATGACCTTAGTTTTTTTGAAAAAAAAAATCAATATCATTGTTCTTAAATAATTTTAATATAATAAAATGAAAGTAAAATAAATTTTGAAATTTTTTTCTCTAACAATAATTATGGTCTCACCAATTTTTATTATTTCCACTGTTATTAAGGTTTTTTTTTAATATTTATATTTTAATTTTTCTTTGTGATCATTTCAAAAATGATATTTTCTATTTTTTTTCTTTTTTTATTCTTCCGTTCAAATAATTTTTTAAAATCTAATAATATCTTTTTAATTTTGTCATTTATTTAGTTTTTTAGTTGCTTTTTTTGTTATTATTGTTAGGTCTTAAAATTTCTTATTATTATAGATAAGACATTCAAAATAATGATAATGATTATTTATAATATTTTTTTATTATCAATATGTGAGACTAATTATATATTTTAATATTTAATATCAACACCTTAATATATATATGACATATTTATTATTATTCTAAATGACCTATTTACTATTATTCTAAAATATTTTTAATATAATAATATGAAAAATAAATTTCACAATCAGTTTTCTATATAGAAAAAAAATTATTTCTAACAAATTTTATCAAAAGAGTTTTAACAGTAGCCAACATTCAATAACTTTATGATGGGAAAAAAACTCATTTCTAACATATTTTATCAATTATAATTTTATTGATTAAATATTAAAAATAACAGAACACAACGCACATAAAATTAATTAATTTTTTATATAGATAAAAAAGCTCAGCGCATCGCGCGGGCAAAACTGCTCGTGTGTTTCTAATTTGCCAAAGGTCGTGGATTCGAGTTTTGGGGATTCTATATTTTCTTTTTATGCGAGAGATAGCTTGGTCCATGCGCGCAGATCAGCTTTAGACCATCGTCTGGGGCCTCTGGGCTATAAAATCCTTTGATTTTTTTTATTTCATCATTTATTTATATTGTAAATTATTTTTTATATTTTTTATTATATAATAAAATAAAAAAATCAATTCAATGTAGTAGATTTCATAATTCTGATAACATGTTGTCTAGGATGAATCTAGCTTCGTTGTTTGTATTCCTTTGATTTATATTTTTGGATTTATCTAGGTGATGGAGTCAAGTTGATATAACTTTCACATTATTTAATTTACAGCTAGAACTAATTAAGCAATAACTTCCCTATTATTTAATTTAAAACTAGAACTAAACAAAAATTAAGATATGCTTTTTCAAAGTTTGAATCAAGTTTAGTGAAAATGCCAAAAACTTTTTTACAATTTTGATATTTCATTTTGAGATTATTGATATCTTTGCCTTGTTTTGGAAGTAACTTTCGAATGAAGGGAAAGAGGAATGCGTGTTAATTTTCAACTTCCAATATTCCTCTACAAATGTGAAGACATATCTTTATTATTTTTTTGATTTTTTTAAAATATCAAACTTTATCTTTTTAATTATTTTCAAATTGTATTTATCAACGAATCCCTTCTCCTTATTAATCCAACAAGAAAGAGGCAAAAGAATCGCCATCACCTCTCTTGCGGCTCCCTCTTATCACAATTTCATGTCACCTTTTATTTTGAAGGCTGATGGGATATGCATCGGCCAAACTAGCACGATATTTCAAGTGGGATTCAAAGCTGAAATATTCTTGTCCTGGAAGGAGCGGTTTGCAAACTCACAAGTCACAACTCCTGGAGAGAATATATAATAAATGTAGAGTTGTGAATGTCTGTTTTTTTGCAAGTAAATCCAACCCTAAAGTTACAAGTTGGGAAAAACCCTAAAAATACTATAATAATTATAATTTAACCCCCAGGTAATCCAGTACTTCAGCAGGGGATGGTTAGGGTTTTTTTTTCCCTCCCTTCTTCTTTAGATAACTCAACCAAATCAAACATTAAGCAAGCACAAAAGACGTTTTCTATAAAGAAGTCTTTTCGAGGCGAATCATCGGGCTCATCAAGAAGGTGACTCACGTAACACAATCGTGACCATTTTGTCAAGTCCCCAGCAACACACACCTCCTCCATATAAAACCGCAAAAACTGACTGATCCCTCTTCCTCACATCTCACTCGCTCCCCATCGTCTCAACTTTCCATCTTTCCTCCATAGCCCTCTCTCTTTGATTCTCTCATGGCTACCAAGTTCTCAAACAAGCCCATGTTTACATCGACGTCCATAGCTGATGCAGCTTCATGGTATTGTGCCCTAGTCCTTCTTGCCCTAATCCTGTTTGCTTCTTTGAGAGAAGCATCTCCCACATACGATGACGATGATCATCACCATGATGTTTCTGTTGAAGGCAATCAAATATTGGGCCGACTGTGCGATGAGATTTATGTTGTAAAAGAAGGAGAAACCCTTCACACCATCAGTGATAAGTGTGGCGACCCTTTTATCGTGGAGGAGAATCCTCATATTCATGATCCTGATGATGTTTTCCCTGGTCTTGTTATCAAGATTACTCCTTCAAGGTCTAGGAAATTATTGCTCTAGTTTTTGTTGATCAATATCCTTATACACTTATTAATATCTAGTCTTCTTAATTTCCTTATCTTCTTTTTTTTTAACCTTTTCACTTATCGGAATCAGATATATATGTACATATTTAAATTTTGATTTCCAATAATGTTTTTGTTCAGGCTTCGTGTATACATGTTTGTAGGTTTACGTACACGTCAATAATTAGGATGAGCCTCAATCAAGATTTTTGAACCAATTAAAAAGATTTTATTTTATTTTATTGTAACTTGCAGTCCAAATTAACATATGAACCACAAATTAAGTATCATTTAAACTATTCCACCCTAACTTGGATTTCAAGTTTTTGTTTTCTTTTGTAATTTGGAGGAATGATCTCGACATAGGGTTGTTATTGTTAGTTGCAATGGAGTTGTCAACCACCAAGTCATAAGAAACAGAGAGTGTTGCCGAGACTTGCAGTTTTTTTTTTTTTTTTTCCGGAGATAGAGTGCACAAAATTGAGACCTATACGGGACAAGATAAAGGAAAGAATCCTGACATGATTGATTGTCTAGAATAGCTTGCTAGTAGATGAAGCTAAACTACGAAAATTTAAGGAAGTTGGTGTAGAGAGCGATGGAAAGAGCAGTCGAAGAGATCAAACTTCGAAACTGTATATGTTCTGAACTGGCATGGGTTGGGTGCCAGACGTTGAAGGAACCGAGCTTCCACGACCAAGCAAATAATAAAATATCACAAATTAAAGGATTTTGATAATATAATATTAATTATGAAAAACATAAAATTCATGGTGAGAGCCGCTTTGCGTCTTCCCTGTAGAAGTCCCGCACTAACTAGGTCTACTGTAATTGGGTCTTGATAGTCAAATCGGAGATTGGAATCTCAAGTAAAGTGACACCGTATGAATGGCGTTCACTTTCCAAGCATTATTTCTTTGTTGGGGTCACCAAGGATATCCATGGATGCTGCTCAGGCTCGAGGTTTGGTGGGTGGGTGCGCTGTCACGTTCCTCAAAACACATGAAACAGACTGCGGAGAAAAAAAAGAAGGTGGCAGTAAAACTTACATCTCCAATGAGTTATTATTATTTTTTTATAGCCGGGTGTCCGGCTAATTACATGTACCATAATTAATTTTTAAATTCATTGAATATCCTTTAAACCTAATATGCAGATAAAACACTGCAGATAACAAACATATATACAAAGAAAAAATCAAACTAGTAGACAGAGAAAGAAAAAAAGAAGAAAAAAAACAAGTCTCTTCCCCGTTACGCACTCCCGATAGTTATTTTTCTTTGACTGAGGTTGATGATGGCAATCTTTGTTTCTGATGATGAAAGTCGTGAAAATTAAATAGATGATGCACGGTCAGATGTCACCACTTTTGTAGTGTGCGGATTTTGTAGACAATTAACTTCATGTGATGGTTGATGGTTATAGAATAACTATTTTATACGACTGTGTAAGAAAATGTTTAATATAAAAAATACTTATGTAATGATAGTATTTTAAGAAAAAAACAAGAAAAACTTAGAGTTTAGTATGATCAAATTGTATACAAAATTAAATAAAAAATTTTATGAGGGACAAAATTGAGAAAAAATCAACTTAAAAGAGAATAAAAACAAAACAAATAACAATAAAAGATTGAGAACCAAAATTGATATGATACAAATTGACATAATATATTTGATTTTTAGAAGTACTCGTGTGAAATTAGAAGTGAGGAGAGAGAGAAAAAGGAAGGAAAAAAAAAATTAATTAGGGCTTCAACTCCCGCTCTGCCATGCACATACAGCTGACCACCTAGAAGAGAACGACGTGGCACTTTCAACGCTATTATGAAAAAACAATGTTTGGTTACTAGGAGGTGTTGCTCGACGAGCGTGAATGCCTTTCTCTTAGTAGTTTTTTTTTTGCACATGCTAGCTATTTTAGTCATAATCATTCGAATTGATTGTATGCGACTCAAAACTATGATGAAAATATAAAAACATTCCTGATTATCAATTATTTTTAAGGATAATGTAGTTATTTTACTGTGTTAATAAATATTAAAAAAACTGAAATAATCCTAAAACATAATTTTAAAAAATGTTGTTTTTAAGAATATTTAAGTTATTTCATTGTGCATTTAAAAGATTAAAAAAGTTTATATGTCTTTGATCAACATGAGAATGACATATGAACCCTAATAAAAAAACAAATTACACCCAATATCTAGTTAAATAATTTTTTGTATGAGAAGAAAAAAAAAGTCAGTTCTAATCCACAGTGCCATGAATTAAAATACGGATGAATTTTATTTTTTAATTATCACAGGATCAATTTGTAAGGATGTTATAGTTAATTTAAAGGATATTTATACAATCATAAATCAAATCTTAATGAAAAGAGAAGGAAAATAATGAAATAATTAATAATGATTGATGAGAAATAAAATTAACTTGATGTATATTCTGATTTTTTTATATAAAAAAAAACAGGGAGAATATAAACATTTTGCTTATTACCCTCCAAAAACAAAAACACTATCGGGGGTCCTTGGACCCTACATGTCAAACATGCAATTAAAAAATTGGTTGATTTTCCAAAGTCAAGAATTGTAGACTAGCCAGCAATTCAGCATTGAACGCTGTGGCAATGACATAATTATATGCCAATCTTTTCATAGATGATAAATTATTATTATTTATTTATTTATTATTTTTATTTTCATTGTCCCGAGAGGGTACTTTGAGCCCATCTAAAAGCAAATACCAAAATCAAAGTTCTCAGAGAACCATGGGCCTTTGCTGCCTCAATGTGATCAGCCCAAATTACAAAGGTTTCTAACATGGCACAAAATAATAATGAAATGCTATTTAAATTATACAAATGAGTAACGTTCTTTCTCCCTAATTCCCAGTTTGTAATTAAAATCTCCGTAAGAATCTTAAAAGTCAGAGCATAAATTTAGTAATATTAAGAGGTATTACGATTATTTTTTATAATATTTTTTATTTAAAATATATCAAAATAATATATATATTTTTTTAAAAAATATTTTTAACATCATCATATCAAAATAATCTAAAAATAATAATTTTAAATGTTTTTTCGTTGTGATGCACACAAGCAACACCTGAATTTCTGTCCATGTAGTTTTGTAATTTAATGCTAAGTTGCCAACTATACTCTTATTCTCGTACATATTCAAGGAATAAAAAAAATAAAGATCAATCAATTAATGTTGCATTCCTTCTTTTTATTTATAATCTCTTAAAACCAAACCCTTCTATATATCTTTCTTTCGTCTCTTCCATCCAAAACCCGCACACTTTCTCTTAGAATTTGATTGCTTGTCGATTTGCATTCCGAAATTACGGCCTTCAAAACAATTCTTCAGCAAATAGTAATCATCGACATGCATGCTTCATTTGTGGATGACAAATTCTTGGAACCTAAGCTAATTTGTGAGAACTGCTGCAACGAAGCTGTGGATATATAATGACAAGAGAAGGACCTATTTCAACGGGAAAACTATCTACTGGGGCTAAATTAAAAACGGAAAAAAGCTTGATTTTTTGTTCTTAAAGAGAAAGAAAGACCTAGGTTGAGTGGACTTGCGATAAAGATGAGGCCTATATTGTTCTCACCACGACCACAGACTAACCTCATCTTATCAGGCTTGTCGAGCTTAATCTTCGGCTACCCGAATGGATCTCAAAATCATTAGATTCTTTCTTAAAAAGAAATGGTAAAGATAGCACCAGTACCATCATCATATCAAGACAGAAGAAGAAGAAATGACAAAGATATCTCTGTATATCAAGATCCTGATCCCTACTTCTTTGACTATGTTTATGTTTCTGGTATTATGATAGTTTTTGCGAATATGATTTAAAAAAACTTAATAAAGCAACAAATTACTGATTAGATAATATATGAGCGCTCTCCAATTAACCTTGGGATTTCTTAGATATGTGATGACGTCCCACTTCTCGAGGATGTTTTTCTTCATTGAAAAGAGGCCTGCAAGCTGTGCCATGAACCTAATCACGCAGCTAAATGCTGATCGGATAATATATGAGTACTCTCCACTTAATTATGGGAGTTAATTTCTTTATAAATTCTAAACACGATTAAGATTAGAACTGATCATGGCATGTCTTTGATTTTTAATGGCTCTACATGTTATCCTGCACAACAAGGAAAAAGATATAGAGAAAACCCAGATAAGAGAGGTAAGTATAGTTACTCATGTGGCCATGCAAGGCAAAAGTAGAATATTCAACAGAATTTTGTGGACCATTCATGAACTTGTGATTGTCCAGCGGACAAGACACCAAACGAGCCATTAATGCTTCCTGTCCGCAGCAAATTAGTGCAGAATCTTGTGTGCCATCAGACATGCAAGCTGAGGATTTGTCTTTTGCACAAACCCTAACCTTTTACAATCATACAAATCAAGGCCAGTCATTTTATTTGTTAGCGAAGTCTCTCTCATTTAGCAGATTCAACAAATTTAGGACATTGTTATTTCTATACCAAGGAATATGCCATCATAATTAATGTAAAAGGAACACTTAAGATCAATGACTCTTCCATCAGTAACTTTCCAAAAGGCTGTGTGATTTTTAATAACCATGATTATAGTTCAAGCGTTGATTATTTTTCAAGCCTTCTGATGACCGTTCATTGCTCTAAATTAAACCCAGAATGATAATATATATGCCACGTGTAGTTTGTGGTCATGGTAATGCTTGCCCTATGTATTCTCTGGTTTTTCTGTTCGTGCCTGTCAATATTACTCCATGCCATTCTCACTCTTTCCTTCGTCCACTTTCGTGCTCCTTCACCTCCAACTGCTCAGGCTGTAAGTTCTTACTGCCTCAAGTGCCTTGATGCATCTCCATGCACCTTTTCTACTTTTTCATTGTCGATCTCACATGCTTTGAGTTTATGCCTAGATAGTCCGGCTTATATAGAATTCCCAACTCAGCCAGAGATTTTCAGTGGACTAGGTTTAAGTTTTTAATGTGGTTTTTCTAATTAATCACACACACACACACACACACACACACACTCACACAAAGTAGATAAAAATATTTCAAGGGAAATGACTAGGTTTTGCATTCTTACCATGCTAGCTCTTCGAAAAGACAATTCCTCGCAATTTCATCTCTTTTTTCTTGAAAATAATTAAATACCACTGTTTTGATGATAAAAATAAAATAAAATTTCTGAATACTTTAAATAGAAGAGAATGTTATATATTACTGAAGATTGCTATATTCTATTATTTTTTACGGGTGGTTTATTTTGCAGTGCATCGACTTAGTCTTGAAAGATGGTTGCATTTGGGAAGAAGTTGAGACAGAACCAAATTGAAGAATGGCAACGGTATGTATTTATGATTTGATGGAGAGAATTTTGACCTGTAAATTTATTAGAGGTCACTACAATAGTGTAGCTGTGCTTACAATCTGAAATTTCCTTTTCAGATACTATATTAATTATAAGTTGTTGAAGAAGAAAGTCAACAGATATTCACAGCAGATTCAAGTCGGAGCAGAGAATCAACAAAATGTTCTCAAGGACTTCTCAATTATGCTTGATAATCAGGTTTTTTCCTAGGATTTTATGTGTCGTAACACAGTATCAGTGTCAAATGCGCACTGGAAAAGATTTCTTGACTTCTGTTGTTTTTCTAAGATTTCGTCAATGAATGATGACTTATACAGCATTGCTGGCACAGGAATTTCAGTTAGAATTAGGTTATTCATGGATAATTGCTAATAATGACAGATTTTCATTCGCAAGTGCTATCAATCATTTCCATAAGAATTTCATTTTTTCTGCATAATTTTTAACAATTTCAGATTGAGAAGATTGTCATGTTTATGCTGGAACAAAAAGGACTGCTAGCAAGCAGATTGTCAATTCTCGGAGAACAGCATGGCGCTCTTCTGGAGCAGTCAGATGAATCTAAAATATCTGAACTACGAGAAGCTTACAGGGCAGTAGGGCAGGATCTCTTAAGGCTTCTGTTTTTTGTTGAGATCAATGCTATGGGTTTGAGAAAGATTCTGAAGAAATTTGATAAGCGCTTTGGCCATAGGTTCACTGATTACTATGTGAAAACCCGAGCAAACCATCCTTATTCTCAGCTGCGGCAGGTCTTCAAGCATGTGGTTAGATTCCCAAATGAAATAAAACATTTCATCAACAATTCTTGAGTCGATCCCTCGGGAGATTTGTTTTGCTCGCGACGTTATTCACATATTTGTGTTATTTTGGTGCTTGATGTGGAATAGTTGAATATGCAGGGTGTTGGGGCTGTTGTTGGAGCTATATCACGCCATCTTGCAGATCTTCAAGATCAAGAGGGAAATCACATATCGATATATGATCAGCCTGCATTATCACACCCAGTTTACTCTCATATCCATACTAAATGGAATAGTTTTGCTATCTTTTAATCCTTATGGAATAGTTCTGCTATCTTCTAATCTTTCTTGACACCATGTTTTATTTTCCTGAGACTTTATGACCATTTATATTTGCTGTCACCCCTATTCATTTGAATGGCATCTGATGATTTCTGGTGTCGAGAGGCAAAAAGATTAATTTATATCAACCAAGAGAAATTAACTCAGTTGAACTATCAAGTTATCCAAACAATTTAGCATATATGGCTTAAGATATGATGTAATTTGTCTGACTTTGAAGATGATTAACACCTAATCAAAAGGCAACAGATTTGACATCCAATATATTTTTCATCTTCTCTTGGTTGCTGGCCATGGTTTTTCCTAGTTTTCATGTATCGCTGCAGCATTTCAGAAATCAATATTAAGCATGTTATAGAATCTGTCTTGTTATTGATTCAGAAGTTAATATGCACATATTGAATCGGCATTTATGATAATTCTGCAGGATCCTGTCATTGATTCTATTAAAGCAGCGGTAAACAGGCTATCAAACTCAACAAATTTTCTAGAGTTTCTGGGAAAGCATGCGTTTACTTTTCAAGACGAGTCGCCAACTCCATCTGAAGACCATCTTGCTGAGCAGAGATATCATTTCATGTCACTCCTCTTGAACTTGGTCAACACATTTCTATACATGGTCAACACATATATCATCGTCCCAACAGCAGATAACTACTCCCGGCACCTTGGAGCAGCAGCAACTGTTTGCGGTGTCATTATTGGGTCGATGGCTGTTGCACAGGTGTTCTCCTCAGTATATTTCAGTGCCTGGTCGAATAGGTCATATCTGAGGCCACTTGTGTTTAGTAGCGTCGTTCTTCTTATAGGAAACATCTTATATGCCCTGGCTTACGACCTTAATTCCATACCAGTCCTTCTGATCGGTCGACTTTTCTGCGGGTTAGTATTTCTTCATTAGAATGTGAAATATAACTTCAACTTACTCACTCTTTTTAGAAGTTTTAGTGTAAATGCATTCATTTCTGTTGATCTAAATGAATTAACCAATTAATTAGGCGATGGGGTCAATATGATTTCAGGTTAGGTTCCGCAAGAGCTGTTAACAGACGTTACATCAGTGATTGTGTGCCACTTAAATTGCGACTGAAAGCTTCAGCAGGCTTTGTCAGTGCAAGTGCACTAGGAATGGCATGTGGGCCAGCTCTTGCTTGCTTATTTCAAACTAATTTTAAGATACACAAACTTACATTTAACCAGGACACATTGCCTGGCTGGGTTATGGCTCTTTCATGGCTTGTTTATCTACTCTGGCTATGGATTTCCTTTAGAGAGCCTCCTCGGGAGAATAACAAGCTTGTACCACAGGAATCTTATACTGGTTTGTCAACAAAATTGAATTTTCTAATCATTACATATTCTTATGATTTAGTTCATCACCCTCTAATTCCCATTCCAGGGGTATGTCTTTTTTGTTTCATTCCTACTTGTGGACATTGCCACCTTTTTCTCTCTCCCATTGATCTACCAAGTTTCCGAGATTTCTTCTTCTCTTTTTCTATACTTTATTCAGTAAAACAATCCCTCTTGCGGTAGTTTGGTTCTTGTGGTTTGCCAACATTTTCAATGACTGCAATCTTATGCTCACCTCAGGAAAGCAGCTAAGAACTTGATATCTTATATTGCAGGGCTCCCGGTACAGGATGCTGTAGAAATTGATTTTACTCAACCATTGCTTTTGAATTCAGAAGCTAAGTTTCAAGATAACAATGTTGACCAAGAATTCGATGATGGTGAAGAAAATTATGATGAAAGCCACAAACCTGTCACTTCAATAGTGTCAGCATATCGATTACTTACACCATCTGTGAAGGTTCTATTTCTGTCTTATTTGACTCTCAACATAAGAGATCATGGCCATGATTTTAACCTCTAGTTATGTCTATGGAGGAAATATAATCATAACAGTTATGGAAGCCTTGTTGTTTTCTACTCTTTATTATCGAAAGTCTCAGATTTGTGTGAATCCTGCCATCACTTGCCAGGTTCAATTGTTTGTGTATTTCATGCTGAAATATGCAATGGAGATTTTAGTTGCTGAATCAAGTGTCGTCACCGGACATTACTTCATCTGGTCAACCACAAGTGTAGCAGTTTTTCTAGCATGTCTGGGACTAACAGTGCTTCCTGTAAATGTGATTGTTGGAAACTACATCAGCAACATGTTTGAAGAGAGGTAAGCCCTTCAAATGTGAAAAAAGTCCACTCTTATGATCTTATATTGTCTATTCTATCAATGTAATAATTTCAAGCCATCCTATCACAGGATAATCCATAATTCACCATGCCTGTCGGTGATACAGGATGCAAATTTTCCTGCAAAATTCATTCTATTTTCGCTGACATATCATTCATGACCTTGATAACCTGGGTGCAGGCAAGTTCTACTGGCATCTGAAATTATGGTGCTGATAGGTATACTCCTAAGCTTCCAAGTGCTGGTCCCTTATACAGTTCCTCAATATGTCAGCGCAGCACTCGTCACATTTGTATCCGCTGAAGTCCTTGAAGGTAATTGCATCCAAGGTTGTCAATTCTGTTTCGATTGGTGCTTTGCTTTTTCAATTGAAATAGAATGTTTCTGTTCCATAGCGTTTCGATGTGCCGTTTTGGGATTGTACTGTTTATACACACACTTCTTGTTAGGAAGAAAGGGTAGCTACCTCTGCCTTTTTGGTTGAATGTTTTCTTTTGCTTCTGAAATGCTGGCATGAAATATGCTTGGCCTGTCCATTTTATATTTGGATAACAGTAATCACTTCAGTTTTGTTCAAATGATTCATCAAGATCCCACTGTCTGGTGATATATATCCAGGTGTGAATTTATCACTTCTGTCGCGGGTCATCTCATCGAGGCTTTCTCGGGGGACATATAATGGAGGATTGCTTTCGACAGAAGCTGGGACCTTGGCTCGAGTGATCGCAGATGGAACAATAAGTTTGTCAGGGTACCAGCTGGGTGAGAGTAGGCTGTTGAAAGCCACCTTGGTTCCTTCACTCTTCATCTGTCTATCCTCCATTATTGCCACCTGCTTCACCTACAACTCTCTCTACTGATTCTCTTCAACTCTCTCATCGATCTGCACATGTAACACAACATAATAATAATAATATGAACTTTCTTGACAATCAAATGCCAAATGCAGTTTTATATAGTTTCTTAAGCCTTGATATATTTTTAGTTTCAAGTTATTTTTATTTAAAAAATTAAATTTATTTTTTATTTTTTAATATTTATTCTTCATATTATTATATTAGAAGTATTTTAGAACACTGAAATTAAATCAATTTAAGATTTTTTCAGAAAAACTTAATTCATTTGTTTATATGTATGTTAAGGCGTTAATTTTAAATAAATATCAAAATATATGAGTAATCTCACATATTTTGAAGAAAAAAACCTTATAAATAATAATTATTATTATTTTAAACGTCTTATCTATAATAAAATAAATATATAAAAAGATTAAATAATCAAAAAATTTATAAATTAATTATTTCGCTAAGATATGTAGCATTATAATTATAATTATAATGTTTCTATAAACCACTGTAAGAACTTGTTTATCATTTCTCAATAAAAAACAGTTTTTAACAAAAAAAAAAAAAATAATCTAGGTGGAAAGCGTTTTCTAAGAATTATAAGAAAAATATAATATTTTATTATTTATTAATTATATCAAGTTTCATCTTTAATTTATTTGACATAAAAACTACTGTAAAAAAAATTATCGTAAAACAAAGGGGGTGTTGCATCAAGCTGCCGCTTTCAGGGGCCCGCAATTCTAATTATGCGAAGAAATCAAGGCACTGTCATGATGAATACTATTTTCATGACATGATTTAGTTTATTAGTTCATTAATATTTTTTTTAACTACCATCACATTTATTTTTAATATCTAGTTCTAGCTTTAATGTTGTCTGAGTGTTCCTTCGTTAACTACAAGGACAAGACTATATAAAAAAATCATGAATCTTTTAATTTAAACATAAATAACCTGATTTTGCTAGATTTTTGTTCTTAAATAAAAAAAATACTTGGTGATGCAAGGAAAAAAGTAATTTATTGGTAATACTTCACTGTTACCAAGGATTTGTGCTTTGGAATCGTATCGTCATCGGAAAACTCATTTATAATAGCCCTGAAAAAACACCATGGCCAGGCCCATGATGCACCGTAATATATATATGGGTAAAATATAACAAAAGATCCTTAAACGGTACGGTCACGACCAGCCTGCTACTTCTACTTCGATTTGTTGTCTGTTTAGAAAAGGAGAGAAGAAAAAACCCAAAACTGAAACAAAGGCAAGACATTCACCCAAAAACAACGAGAACACGGTATAATCATGTCAACAGCAGACATACCAGAAGAAACTATAAGGAACATACTAGACCAAGACACACTCAAGTGGGTTTTTGTTGGAGGCAAAGGTGGTGTAGGTAAAACGACATGCAGTTCGATTCTCTCAATTCTCCTGGCTCAAGTCAGATCTTCTGTTTTAATCATATCTACCGATCCGGCTCATAATCTTAGCGATGTGTTTCAACAACGATTTACAAAGGCTCCCACTCTGGTTAATGGGTTCAGCAATCTATATGCCATGGTAAAGTTTGGACTTTTTTGGTTTCGTTTTTGTGGGTTTGAAGGGATTTATTTTTTTTCTTTTTGGATTTGAAGATGACTAGTTGGTGAATTTAGTTTTTTTTTTTTTTTTTTTTTTTTAATTTTTGATGCCTGGTTTCTGAAGAGCTCAGAAATTGAGCTTTTGTTGCGTGAAATATATGTGTAGAATTTGGTGAAGTTTTTTTTTATTCTTTTATTTTTAAAGAAGCTGTTTTTGAAGAGGTTGGATTTTGAGTTTTTTTTTTAATTGAATTGGGAAGTTGTTATATTGGCTGTTCATGCTGTGTTTCAGCATCTAATTGTGGCATTGATTGGGCAATGCTGCTTTTTGCAGGAGGTGGATCCTAATGTTGAAAACGACGATATTGGCGGAAACGATGGAATGGATTCTTTGTTTTCCGAGCTTTCGAATGCAATTCCTGGGATTGATGAGGCCATGAGTTTCGCGGAGATGTTGAAGTAAGAACTAATTTTCCATCGTCTTGACTATGTTGCAATGTTGAAGTGCATTAGTGGATCGGTAATCATTATGGTCTTATGGCTTAATGTTTGATCGACTTTCACGGTGGAAATTTTATGCTTATTTTCTTTTTCTTTATCGAGGATTGTTCTGGGGTCTCTTCAGAGTTTGCGAAACTGAAAAAAGTTGAGATTTATGTTGTTATTAGTTTCAGGAATGTTCTTTTGTTTCAATTACAAGCACTGTCCTGGAGTTAACTTTGAGTGAATTTATTTGTCTGCGAGCTAAAGTTGAGTCGAGTACTCATACTAAAAAACAGCCTTCCTGCATGGTATTCGAGTTTCGCTGCATATTTTCTGTTCGTTGGTGTTACTTATTTGTTTCTATCATTTGAAACTTTGATCAGAGAGTTTTGAGCAAGTTCTTCAGATGGTCTTTTAATAAATTCATTTTCTTATAGTTTTGTTTAAAATGTAAGTGAATGCATTGCATTGATGTATGGGGAGCATTTTTTCTGCCTTACACAGATTTATCATTCCCGTCCTTGCCAAAAGGTTTGCTGTGTGACACGGGGTGATTAATCTCTCCACAGCCTTTGCTTGACAAAGTAGTACCAACTTAATTTTTTCAATCATCAAGAATCTAATGCTTGCTGCTCAACCTATTTGTTTCGCAGGCTGGTACAAACAATGGGCTATTCCTGTATTGTATTTGATACAGCTCCAACTGGTCATACACTCCGGCTATTACAACTTCCATCAGCTTTGGAGAAGGGGCTTCAAAAGCTTATGTCTTTGAAAAGTAAATTTGGCGGCTTAATCAGTCAGGTACGTCCTTCGTTGTTATCAAGTATTAGCTTTTGAATTCTAGTGGTGGGTCACATTTTTTGCTTTTCTTTGATTATATGAAAGTGGAAACAGCTATTTACTAAAGTTTATCTGTTTCTTTTCTTGTCACGTGATGCTTATGTAATAAGCTATTTCAAGCTGTTCAGATGCCTGGTTTAACTGCTTTTTTACTTTCCTATTTTAGCATGTTCTGAGAATTGAGGTGTTGTGTTTCCTTACCTTCCAACACCTGTTTCCCTGGCTTAATGGCTAGGAGATAAAAATATGGTGCACTGCGACGTGTCGTGATCTAGTTTGGAAAATTAAGCTCTATGCAATTTATGATGATCCTTTGCTGTTTGGGTTTCATGGTTGTTACTTATTATACAGTTTTGTATCCACAGGGCATTTATTATTTTCAGTCTTCCTTTCTTGTCTGCCACCATAGATGAAAGTCTAATTGCTTCTGTGCCCTTTAGCTTTTATCTGATGTTTGAGTTGGGTGGTGGAATGAACATTCAATCTCCAATGTCCCAGTTCAATATTTGAGCCTTTGGCCTGTGCATGACTGCGTGTTCATCTCTCGTTCGTTGTCGTCCTTTCATTCCCCTGGTTAACTGCCATACATTAGACATGAATGGTGTGACCAAAAATATAATGAACCACCCATGATCAGTGGGACAGCTATAGGAATGGCCTCAGATGTTGAAGCGTCTGGTTAAAGAGCTGAATCCAGAAACACTAGGTTTAGTTATCTGAGAAAAGGAAGAAGAAGAAGAAAAGATATAATAGGATTTACTGTTCGTCTTGCTTTGGATTTGGTGATTCTGTCAGCAGTCTTCTGTCACTATAGCTACTTGTCATTTGGAAGAAGTGTAGATTTTGACCATTCGTGCCTGTGAATAAATTTTATGATTACAGGATTTCCCATTCCCATACAGTTGAGTGATATTAAGTTTCACACCTTTGTATCATTAATTCTCTTGTCACTTTTAATTATTAAAAATACAGTGATGTACAATTGCTAAGTTTTGGAATTGTTTATGGCAGATGACTCGTCTATTTGGCTTTGATGATGAATTTGGCGAGGATGCAATCTTGGGAAGGCTTGAAGGCATGAAAGATGTGATCGAGAAAGTCAATAAACAATTCAAAGACCCAGTAAGATCTTCCATCTGTGTGATTGTGTTTGTGTACATTTAATTGTTAATTATGCTATGTTTCAGTTGCAGAGTTTTTTGTTTGATTGTATATTTTATACCTGATTTTATTTAGAGGATTGAAAGACTTCCACTAACTCATTATTGCTTCAAGACTTTGGTAGATATTTGATGAAGGAGTCTGAAGTGTTGGTAATAAAAAATTATTGGGTTTATGATGCTCTTGTTATTGTTGTCATTCTCTCTCCTTGTTTCGGGAAGGCAGTGTAGTGTTGTTAAATTGGATCACAGACTGACTAAGTGTACATTGTTTCACATCATGGTTGCCTTGCATATAGTTAGGCTATAACTAAATTTTATTGTGACACTTTCCTCTCAAGGTTTGGTGTAAAGACCTGCATTTTGTCTTTAACATGGCCATCTAATTGAATAATTTCTTGTCAGGGGCGGAACTATGGCATGCTTTAGTGGGGCATGGCACCCCCAAAGTTTTAAAATATTTTAATTTTGGTCCTTAAATTTTCAAAATTTACATAATAGTTATGCATTTGGCAAACTAAAATATTTTGCTCTCCAACCTTGTACTTTTTTATAATGGCACCCCATTTTAAATTTTCTTGTTCCGTACCTGTGTCTAAAATTTGGTTTTTCATGCTTTTAATGCTGATGACATAGGATACTGTAGATTTGCAAGTCTGGAAACTATGACTTGCAAAGTTTCTTGATGGGCTGTATTCTCACTGAAAATTTTCACCATATGGATGGTATCTTTGTTTTCCTGTTCAATATTCAAGTTTCTTTATCACTTTTGTAATCTTTTTCATCTGACTACATTTAATTTTTTGATGCACTTGTGTTTCCTTTTTCCAGGACCTGACAACCTTTGTTTGTGTTTGCATTCCCGAGTTCCTCTCCCTTTATGAAACTGAGAGACTGGTTCAGGAGCTTGCCAAAGTTGAGATTGATACACATAATATTATCATTAATCAAGTCCTTTATGATGAAGAAGGTGTTATAAACATCCTCTGCCCCTCAGTATGCTTTTCATATTATTTCTTAGATAAATAACAGTTAATCATTGTTGGTTGGTGTTTTTATTTTAGATGTCGAATCCAAATTACTCAAAGCGAGAATGCGGATGCAAAAGAAGTACCTTGATCAGTTCTATATGCTGTATGATGACTTCAACATCACAAAACTTCCATTGTTGCCACAAGAGGTAAACTACTTATGCCATGACCTTTCTGACTTGCCAAGGAACTTCCTTTTTCCATAATTTGCAGAAGTTGTTTGGCAACTCCTTTTTTTTCCATGTTTTTAAAGCAAGAAAGTTATGCTGGCTTTAAACAAGTTAGCTAATGTGTTCCTATCTTTTTTTATTACCTTCTATATATTTTAGGAAGAACAAATATGCGAATGTTTCTCAAAAGTAGTTTATTTTCCATCAAACCCAAATTGTTTTTATATTAGTTTCTACCTAATTGTATTCTCTGAGATAACTTTTTTAATATATCTTATAAGTCGATCATCCATTTAATTAGCTAGATCTGACTTAATAGGTCACTGGAGTTGAAGCTCTAAAAGAATTTTCAAGAAACTTCGTATCACCATATCAACCTTCCACCAGCAGAGGCACTGTGGAAGACGTAAAACGAAGGATATCGACCCTAAAGCTGCAGTTGGAAGATACTGAAGCAGAACTAGACAGACATCGCAAAGGAAAGCAAAAGGTCTAAACTTCGCATTGTCAAATCAATTCGATAGCGTCGAGTCAGATCATTTTGAGCCGATGGGAAGGAAAGTCGATGCTTTATTGAAGCTCTGTATGATGTTTTGCGTGCGTACATCAATGGTTTATCAACTTTTTCTGGCACCCTTAGCTTACAATAAGTGTAATCCAAGAAACCTGGCTCGTCGCATCTGCTGAACTACTTAAGGAAAATAGGATGGATTATAATGAGGAAAAGGAAAACGCAGACTACGAAAATGTAAATTTGGATTCATACTTTTCCTGTCAGGCTGGTCATACACAGGTGAGAGTTGAAGTGGGGTGGCTCCACCTTCATTCGATCATATGTATCAGATATGAGATGTCATAGTTTCTGTTGTATACTATGGACCCGAGGGTTGGGTTGGTACAATGGCTTTGATATAATTGTAGTATTTACAGAGTACTATGATAGAATTTATGACACATTGATTATAAGTATTTATTTAATCGTAATGGTGGAAAGTGGTTGTTTTATAAACTTGATTATATTCTTAATTTCTTATCTATAGTAATATTTCTTTATAAAAAAAAAAATAATGCTCAATTATTTGTAACTATCACACTAAGATAAGTTTTATGAAATAAATAGTTATATCCTTATCTAATATAATAATATTTTTTTAAAAAAATACATTTTTCTGTCTCCATTTACAATGTAGTTAATACATGTATAGAATTTTAGTCATTCATGTTAGAGAAAAAAAATCTGAACCCAGCCAAATCTGATATTCAATAATTCGAAGGATGTCCTTTTATTGTAAAAAAATGCCTGAAACCTGGCTAAGGAGTAGGTTAGATAGACAACATAATAACCATATAATGATGTTAGAATTAGCATCAAATGTTGAGATGGCCGAGTTGGTCTAAGGCGCCAGATTAAGGTTCTGGTCCGAAAGGGCTTGGGTTCAAATCCCACTCTCAACATCATCTATTTTGCTTTTTCTTAGAGCAGCAAAGCTTGCCTTGCTGCCTGAGAAAATTTTATCTTAATGAAAAAACATCTAGATTTAAGACAGCTAATTATATTTATTGGTTTATTTTATCTTAATGAATTTTTTTATCTGTCATTATTTTCACAAAAATAGCACACACAGTAGCTTCAATAGAGCATAGAAAATAAAATGAGGGCAAAGACGAAAGGCCCCCTGCCTTCATACTCTCCTCCCTAAATCTTAAAACGTGTTACGTTACGAACTCCTCTTCCACCAGTACATGTTATGTGGGCATCCATTGCAGAGGATTTATAGCATAATCATAGCCTACAGGGAGGGAGGTAATTCATGATCTTTTTTACTAAAATAATCATTTTATTTTTGAAAGTATCATCAGAAAACACTAAGACATCAATTTCATTTATTTTTTTCAAATCAAACACGCTTTTAAAATATACTCAAACGTAGTTTAAAATGCAAAATCAAACAAGTTTTCGAGAACCGATGATTCACATTTGCTACTTGTTTTACCAGCTGGAGAAAGTAAAATTACAAAAACATCACCATCATCTGTTGCAACAGTGGTTGAAGCTGGGCACACAACGGGCTGTGGTTAGCAAGCAATCAAAGCAGATCAATGCCCAGATAGTGCAGAATTTCTTTCTGGTAACTCGTGAGTAAAACATTTGTAACCTAATAGCAGAGGAGGGTTTTGAAAGCAAAGAGACTGTGAAGTTGCCTCACAGTTTCTCAGATATAATTCCGGCGAATGCTCCGGGAAGGACAAAAAGTGACTCATTAATCTTTCAAAGTGCTTCGTGAATGGTGTGGCTCTTAAATATCTACAAAACAAACAGCATAATCTCCATTCCTTTCATGTAAATCACATTATCTGACAGTTATCACGAAAATAGTAAAGTAACATCGACAGAACATACATTTTGCCGCCGGGGCTTAAGAAGTTGAGGCAACGTTAAAATCCCCATTCCCCTTTCTTTCTAAAGCTTAAATTTCTTCACTTTCGTTCTTTAGTTCACAGATATGGCTTCAATCACTTATGATCGGAAAAGATAATATAATCAACTACATACTAACCACCGTGCAAGGTAGAGATAAAAACCACCACATCCTTCTCTTCCAGAGGCGTGTCGAGCTGACCGCTAAGTTCCCAATCACAGTCATTGACAAGAACTAAAACACCAGGTCTCCTGCGTAACAAATCACAGTCTCAGCTTAATTAATGAAACTAATCGATACAGATAAATCTTTAGCAAACGGAGCCAGGTCCCCTGTTGCTTGTAATTAAACCAACCTCCATTTGCCTCGTTTAGTAGTGAATTAGGCACAAGTTCACCAAGTAAGAACAGTGCCAACAAAAAGAAGTGAAAGGCAGAGGTTAAAACTTACACAGAATCGTCTTTCATGAACATTTCTGGCCTCTCCTTGATCAAATTAGTACGAACCCACACAAGTAAATCTTTCATAGTTAACTGTAAAAGGCATAAATCCCCAAAACGATGATGTAGAATAAGCACCACCTTTTTTTTCTTATTAACTGCAATTTCATTCCTCGTTAAAATTAAATTAAATTAAAATTAATCGTAATTCACCTTGTCTGCTTCAAGGTTAGGGATGACATTCACATCATGAATCTTCACTGAATCACAGAGAAGCTCAAGCCCACCACTGCATCAGACGAATCAAAATTACTCACTCAAATCTATCCCATGATTTACTACGGAATAATAAGTTCAATCAGAGAAACCTAAGGAACTTGGGGACATAAATTAGAGTTTAAAGATACCCGAATTCAAGAGTGAGTTGCATGGTTCTTCAACGAATCTTTCTGCAAAAAAACCCTAGGAAGTGGTGATCGTAGCAGTAGAGATTTCTTTCTTAAATTAAACAGGCCGTTGCAGTGCTGGCTATTTCCTTGCAGCCTCTTGGATCGAGTATTGCTATATTACCCGATCCACCAAATTGATGGGCCTAGGCCCATACGCCTTTAGTCCTGATTTTTGCACTTAACTATATTTAATATTATGTTAGGAGAATCAGCAGTTGTTGAGATGGCCGAGTTGGTCTAAGGCGCCAGATTAAGGTTCTGGTCCGAAAGGGCGTGGGTTCAAATCCCACTCTCAACATCTATTTGTTCCTTTTTATGTATTTCATCGTTTTCCTGCATCACAGTCTCTTACTTTTTAGAGCAGAGAAGCTTGCCGTGCTGCCTGAGAAATATCCGACGTAGATTTAACGATAGTTTCATTTCATCATTCGCTATCAACACACCTTGCCGCTGGTCTCGGAAGTATTGCCGATTAATTTGAATATCGAATACTATATATATATATATATATATATATATATATATATAGAATGCTGAATAAGAAAACCTAGGATGAGAGTGGTAGAATCTACAAGGGAAAAAAATAATACCAGTAACAAGGGTAGAAGAACAAAACTCAAGCCCGTCCGACCAGTATAAATGGCAGCGACGCAGAAACCCAACGTGCAGGTCCCTTGAAAGAGTCCCACTCAACACGTTATTACGACAAGTGGCTGTTTAACTTAAATGCGAATTATTACAATCTAAATGGACAGTGAGCTAACTCGATGGACTGGGACAACCTCGTATTGAAAGCTAGTAATTGCGCCGACAGGTAAGGAAGAGCTAGTTTTGGCCACGATGGTGGCAGCAGCAAGCTCAGTTGCGCGCTGAACAGGAAAACCAAAATGCAGGACCTGCTGGTGCTGCAAGAAATCGAGGGAGAGAATGGGATCAAGAAAGAAGAAATGGGAATGTCTCCCTCTCATGAAGATGTTCAGGCAGCCCAACCAGGCAGCTTAGGCAGCTTGTGGTGGAGACGGTGGCGAGAGCTCTGCACTGCCACGCCTGCGCTTGCTAAAACCTGCTCGTTTCGTATCACTGCTAAAGTAAGTGCCTATTAACATGATGTCTATATATATGAACTTCCATTTCATTAATTTCCAAAATTTATGGGAATATGTTTTCTTAGCTATTTTCAAATTAAAGAAAAAGGTTAGAAACTTGGCTCTGGTGTACACCGGAAAATGTGTTGCTCCGTTAGCCAGCCGATCTAGTTGGAACTGGATATTCAAACCAAACTCGGCCGAAACCAGTAGAATCTGGTGGCTGGACTTCTCCAGTCAAGCATTTACCGGCAAAAATGAAAGAAAACTTGTTGCTTGTAGGATTTGAAATTGATATCCTTGTCTCAGAAATTATTTTTCAGGCTTATGCGTCATTTCAACGAATTTATTTTATGAAAAGACATTGAAAAGATGTAATCTTAATTTATCCAGTTCTCACTTGCAACAAGGCCAATCATTTAAATTATATATATATAGAAAAACTATATTAATATATAATAGAAATAGAAAAACAATTCCTCCAAATAAAAATAAATAAATAAATCACTGTGTTTTGACCTTCGATATCTGAGTTGTCTGGGAAATTTTGCGCTACTGTAAGCACTAGCGTATAGCAGCGGAACCCAATCAATTATCCACTCCCCATTTTCTCTCCTCGTACTCTGGCTACAAAGACACAAAATTGTCACCTTCGATACAGGATCACCACCCAAATTGTGATCGGACGGTCAACATCCATCTGCTGATATTTAACCTGCATCCCACAAAAACACGTACACTTGCATCCCACGGTCACACAGTACACACCAAATTCTTATCCGGATTAACGGATAGGATAAAGAGCTATATTTTGAACAAAACAAATTACCACACATAAACAAAACCCTCGTTTCCTACTGATTTTTTGTCTCTTCCTCTTGCAACAACCGCCCCTAACTCTCTCTCTTCGAAGCATTAATGGTGGCATCCGCATCTCCTGAGATCGAAATTATTTTAACGAGTTTCCTTTTTCTCTGTATTTCTTCATCTGGGTCTGATCCTGTAACAGTAGAGAGAGTTAGATTCAAGTGAGCCAGGGTCAACTTTTAAATTCAATTAGTTGGAGAGCAGAGTTTCTCTGTTCAATTTTTTTTTTTTTAGAGTTCGAAGCCATGGAGGCTTATAAGAAATGGGTCAGAAGGAATAAAGATTATGTTCACTCATTGGAGTCTCTTGCCAATGTAAGTTTTGTCACTCTATTTAATTACATAATTCGATTGTTTTGGTTCGGGGGTTTTCTTTTTGGGTCCTTGTATTACCTTTTTAGCGTAGACATTGAGAAAATCTTGGAATAAAAAAATTGATCTTCTGATCTTGTTATGTGTTTAGATATGAATTCGTGGTTATTGCATTTTTTTTGCGTCTGTTAAGTAGTGTTATCACGATTGTCATGGAGAAAATTGATTAAAGGACCTTGATTCATGAAAATTCCTGCATATTTTGTTGCTTATATTGTTTAAAATATCCATCTTTGATGTCAATGGATGAAAATTTGAGAAGAAAAAAAATGAACTGGGACTGGAAGAATGTTAAGATATCAGCGGTGGTTTTTGTTTCATATATGTAATGAATTTGGTTTTTGTCTTAGCTGTTCCAGATAAGAGTCTTTGTTTCATAGAGTATTGTTTAGCCTCATTGATCGTTTTAATAGCTTGGATATTACTGTTTCTAGGCAGTAGTATAGAGATGTGATAATTTCTGATGAATTTGTTGTGGATGTTGCATGTTTTTGAAAACTGTTTTCTAATACGGGTATTCAAAAACTTTGCTCAGGGATTGACATGGCTTCTTCCTGAACGGTTTTCTGCCTCAGAGATAGGACCAGAAGCAGGTTTTGTGAAACTTTGGTAACTTTTGGCTTCTTCTTGTTAGCTTGGGTTTCCCTTATTAAATAACCTTGGAACATGGTACGAATGGAACACACGATTTTACGTCAAAATTTATGTTTTCTGTCGCTCACATCCAGAACCAATAAGAACTGGCTAGGAAGTCACACTCACGCAGCTGTATTAGGTCCAGTTTGGAGTTTTATTGCTTACTCAGGCTCCATAAGTAAACAGTTAGAGTGTCCAAATTTGAGTTCCATTTGACACTCCTTTGTCTTCTTTTTTTTGTATTCATTTACATTAAGAAGTTAGTTTAAAATGCTGCTTTATTGAGACAGTTAGAAATTATCTGCAGTAACGGCAATCTTGGGCATTATCACTGCTATAAATGAGCATATCATCGATACAACTTCAACCCAGACATCTGCTGGTCCCGTGGAGCCTAATTCCTTCCCATATTCACTGTGCACGTCTGCTATAAAAGATTTGGAAACGTTGGTTGAAGTTGCAGCTCAGCATTATTATGGTGATGATAAGAAATGGAATTTCATTGCTGTTACAGAAGCTACGAAGTATGCGGCTTTATATTATTTGACTCTTATCTTATTCAGTTGGGCTTTTAGAATTGTACTGGCATGTTGATACTTGCCTGATATTTCTGGATTCCTGTAACTCAGGGTGCTAGTTCGGCTGGCTTTGTTCCGGAATAGTGGATATAAGATGCTTCTGCATGGAGGAGAGACACCAAATACTGAAAAGCATTCAGATTTCTCAAGCTCACAGCATAATGGCGGGGATTTCCGAGGGCACGGAGCCCACCGTGGCTCTAATGAACAGAACCCATGGAATCTAGAAGGAAGGGCATTGTCTGCACTGAGCAGGTTTGGAGAAAATGCCAGGATGGGTTCTGACCCAGTGTGGTTGCGTGGGGTTCAACATCAGCAAGCTATCTTGGAGCCTCCACGTAAAATTATTCTTAATAATTTTGTTTTGGGCCTAGATGAATAATATAGAATTTATAAGTCAACTTAAGTAATATTTGAAATTGTACCTTGACAGCTCAAATGATTGAGAGACCATCACTTTCCATGATTTTATCTGAGAAAGGTGTTCAGGGGGCATTATTTCTCATGGGAGAGGTCCTGTTTATTACAAGACCCCTTATTTACGTGTTGCTCATCAGAAAGTACGGAATTCGTTCATGGATTCCTTGGTTTCTTTCTCTGGCTGTAGACGCTATAGGAGCAGGCTTTTCAACACAGGTTGTTAAATCAAGGGATTATCATCTCACCGCTTCTGAACAGGATGAGGTTAGAGTTTTACAGAATTTTACTGTTTTCCAGCCCATCAGCTTTCAGGATGATTCTGTCAATCCGCTCTTAATTTTTTATTTCTTTTTGTGAATGTGATACTCATAAATTGATGGATTTGATGCTAAAGGGATGTTGATATTATGTTTGAATCAGTTGAAAAGAAGAAAATTGTTATGGGCGCTCTACCTTATGAGAGATCCATTCTTTAGCAAGTACACCAGGTAATGCTTCCTTTCCTGTTTCTTGCTAAGCTTCGCTGTTTCATAGTGGCAATCTCCACAAGATAAAGTAATCTAAGATTCAACACTATTTTGTTAATCGTTTCAGGCAAAGACTTCAAAGCACTGAAAAACTACTAGAACCTGTTCCCGTAATTGGGCTTCTAACAGGTGCGTGGTGTTTATTTCTTTCCAGTTTTACTCTTTTTTGTTTTGCATAATGCTTGATTTTTAGTTTGTCTTGAAAATTCATATTTTTCACACAATTATCTTTTGAACGTTCAGCGAAAATTGTTGAGCTTGTTGTTGGTGCTCAGACTCGGTACACATACATGTCTGGATCATAATGGACAATGCAAGAAGTTGGATTTCCAAATTTTCCATGATTTTTAGGTGAGGTTGTCGCCAAAGTAATAGGAATTTGCCCTATTTTGTTTTCTCAATAGTTTTCACTCTGGATGGAGTTACAAAGTATCAGATGACTGCCTCAAACCTGCATTCCTTTCATCTGTATCATAAGAAGGTCAACAAAATTTGTTTAAAAAACAATCAGCATCGAATTTTTAAGATATGTAATACTGTTATATCCTTAGTGAATGCTTTGCTTACCTTATCAAGTTTGAAATACACTATTGGTTTTCTGGAAGAAAAGAAAAAATCCATGTTATGTAAGAGTAGCTATGATTCTGTGGTATCTGATGCTTTATCATGGCCATGCACTCCACCATACTTTCTAGTATTCTTGCTTTTCCTTGTATCTGTTGATTTGCTTGTGTAAAAGTGTCTAATTCTCCATAACCGGGTGAAAAATCATACTGCTGCAACCCAAATCGTGATATCTATGTTACATCTACTGTCTTTCAATGGAAGCTCAAGTTTCATTGTCTATTGTAAAAGCCATTTATATGAAGTTAGAAGCAATAACACCCCCCAAGTTACATCAACCCGATCGATCGGCGGGGAAAGAACGGTGGTGACGGTTTTTCATTTCTTGTTTTGTAGTTCTCTTATTTCTAGCTATGAATTGAGTTTCATTTAGAGGGTTAGATGTATTTTTATGTCTAAATCTTTTTAAAAAGTATTGATTTAAATTTAAAGTAGAATTGAATTTATGCATACAAAAGTATCACGAGGACAAGATTCTTAATTCAATTTACTTTCATAAATATTTTAAACAATATAATTCAGTTCAATTTTATAGTTTGATATTTTATTTCAAGTATCAAAATTGGGAGTTTATTAATTGAATTTAAATTAAATTTTAATTCATAATGTGATTTAATTCTAAACTCTTAATTCAATTGTGTAGTAGCCTATCAAATGTTACAAGTTACTACAAAATAGGAATTATAACTGCACAAAATGGTCGAGGCGTTTCAAAAATATTTTTTAAAAAATATATATATTTATATAAAAAATTTAGATGTGTTCATATCAGGATAAAAAAAATTGCAATAAAAAAAGGTTCGGATCAACCGACAATAAAGCCATAGCTATATTATTAGAAGACATGTCAAATCAGGCTCTGTGCAAATTTCAGGCCATCACACCCAACATTCCTCACCCTTGCTTCTTCTTTTTCGTCTATTTTTTTTTCTTTTTTTTTACACGTCAGCTAATTTAAATATTAGATAATTCCATGTTTCTTATAGAAATTAACTACGGGTCAACCCGGTCACACTATCCATCAACTATACTATGAAAAAGCTTAATTGTTGTGTGAATTTTTTCCTTCTAACATTATCACTGTGTGTAATAAAAATAAAATATTAGAATTAGACTTAACAACACTAAATTAGTATTTTTTTTAAAGTTTGATTTGTTTTTCAGTTTCATAAACCTTTTTTTTATGATAACAATTCAATTTTTATTTTACTGTGCATGTATATGGTTATCCAAGATTTGAAGATGTTTAAGAGTTCGGTAGTGATTGTGTTTTTAAAATATTTTATTTATAAATAAATCCAAATAATAATTATTTTTTTATATCAATATATTAAAATAATTTTAAAACATCAAAAAAATAATTGAAAAAAAATACAAAAACAAATATTGTCATAACATGTGTAAAATGAGGCTCACGCAAATTGATGATGCCCACACAAAAAAAAATGTGATAAAAAAAATAATGTTTATTGGCGTGGTTGAGGTTGCTTTATAAAATGATTTGTGTTTAGAAAAGTATAAAAAAAAATTTATTTTAATTTAAATTTTAAAAAATAAATTAAAATTTAAAAAAAAAACATTTTTAAAATTCAACGAAAACAAGGAACTATGAAACCGCAGGATCGCAGTTGCTCGGGCACAGGTATCAGCCTCTGTGAAAAGTAAATATCAGCCTTCTAATATTTATTTTTATTTTTATTTTTCTCGTCATGATCTAATAATAATCCAAGACATAAAAGAAGTTTAATTTTTAGGCGGGCCGAGCACCATCTGGCCCCACGAGAAAGATCCACAAGATATTTTACTTTATAATCTAATGACGTGTTGCACTGGCATTGGTTGGCAGTGGTAGGGCACTAGGCAAAAGTTTGTGCTGGCATTAAAGTTTTATAGTGGGGTTCATGTACCACAGACATGGGATCCATCCATTGTAGGGGTCCCCTAAACTGCACGGTGAACAAGGACAAGTTAGGGCAAGTGGGTCTGTGAGTGACCATACCCCAGCTCCATTGTGGCCTACTCAGGGTAGTGGGGTCCACATCACAAATAGCCGAGGCCCGGGATAATGTGGGCCCCCCCTCCCCCCCGGTGACCGGCGAGTCCTAGACCAGTGAAAATGGTGCGCTCCACCCACCATCCAACTGGTCCACCACGAGTGCTTGGTGGACTTGGGCCCACTTGCTGAAGAATCCAGACCTTCAGGATAGACGACTCTCCTCCTCCTCTCTGTGGGGAGGTCCGGCGAAAGGTGATCGGATGAGATCTGAAACGTAAGATGACAGGTAGATATTGCATCATAGAAAGAATAGTAAAAATTTGAATAAAATCGTAAAATAATAATATTTTTTTGTCTTTTTATGGTTATGTGATGTGGTATTAAAAAAATGCTGTTATTTATAAAAATGTTATGATATTTGTCACGTTTAAGAAAAGTGATAATTAAGCATGGTTTAGATTTTTTATATTAAAAAACATAACATCAACAAAAACTCTATATCTTTCAAAATCAACGTTTGTAATTTTGATGATTGATGCGAGAAATCAAGCTTTTTTATTTAAAAAAAAAGGTTTTATTACCACAAAAGGAAAAAGAAGAAAATGTAATTGATATTATAATGTATGATGTTTTTAATTAAAAATATACTATTATATATATATATATATATATATTTAACATCGACTCATTAAACTTATATATATAAAAAACATTATTTTTATAATATGTGAAAAAAACCAAAATATTATACGTTCCATCTCCGCTGGAAATAAAGGGGGATGGCCTACTCAGATTTTAGCTGATACCCTCTCTGATCGTCCCGGTATCATGACCGGGGCTAGCTCCGATCAAGATATCATTATCAACGTGGCCATGCCAGATAAAGAGGGCGGGCTGGTGTTAATGGGATTATCCCTATTGACTTGAGTGAACCCTTAAAGAATATTCCATAAAGTCTTGTTTTGGATAAGGTTATTCCTTCTGGTGGAGATATTTCAGTTCTTGAACTCATCTCATCTTTTATAGCCAGAACTATTCCTATTTCCTGCTGCCTATGGAGTTCCAGCCTGAGTTCCCTTTAGGGTTTTCTATCTATCGATCTTTACTTCTTTTATTTTTTTTCTAGCATGTCGGCTTATGAAAGAATATAAAATAATGTTCATCAGATAAAAAAAATAATTTAAAAACAGACGCTAGCTACTGCAAAAACACAGGCACCAGTTAAGTTTCTGCTATGTTGCTAGGGCATCATTTCATGAAGCTAACCAGGTCTAAATTGATGCGTTGAAAAGGAATAAGGGCAGCCATCCCTATGAATATCTTTTTTATGTCAGTAAATTTCTTTATAAATGATTCAGATGAACGAGTATAAAATCCTATATGTTATAGGTTTTTATAAAAGATGTATATTCTGATTTTAACCCCAGAATTGTTGTGTTGATCGTAATCCATGTCACACAAGCACCGACATTTCATCAAATCAGAATGGTATTTAGTATTATGATCCAGCAGTACTTTGAATTTTTTTTCAAGGTTTGGATTATTATTTTATTGTTTAGATGGTGTTTGTGCTTCTTCTTTTTTCGTGTTTTGGTGTATAAGAAAATACAGAGAATTTATCAGCATATATCATCAACAAATGAACTAATTTAGCGTTAAAATCATTGAAAATCAATGTTCTTCGGATTTTTTCTTGAGAAATATTTTTCTTTTAAATCTCATATATTGAATGAAGTAGCTCTGCAAATTTAATGATTGGGGTTTTATGGAAAGAGTTTTAAAAAACACCGTTTTATTAGTATAAAAATTGCATTATTCTCGAAATAAAATCTCTCATATGTGACGGTAGGTTTGAAAAACATGTAAAGAATGAGTGAAGCAGTGCCGAATGAGGTTTTATTTTGTACATTATAAATCCTCGTAGTAGATTTTTTTTATTAGTGTTGGTATTCAAGTCAGTTTATATGCATCTTGACTAATCTTATATATTTTAAAATTAACGACTATATAAGCTTTTGGTGGTTATCATATTTGTAACCACATGAGTGTTAGAGAATAATATAAATCATATTCTGGAGCCTCACCTACAAGCTTAAGCTTTTAGGTGAGATAGTTCCTTAACAATGAGGAACAAATTCTTTATTTTCAAACTCTTATCATCAAGTCATCTACTAAATGGTTCCTACTAAATGGTTAAGTATATTTGTTTTATATTTATCTTGCTACTTCAAACCTTATTATTATTAATATCTAAAAGAAATTAGTTTTTAATATAGTTTATCTTATATAAAAAAAAGCTCAGATAATATATATAAATTTTAATTATCAACATTAAATGAATTAAATGTCTTCTCTAAGACGGGACCAAGCAAAATTGCAATGGCTAGATTCCCAATTAATTGTTGTTTCAACCAGGACACTGAAAGCCGGGCAACATCTAATTAAAACAGCCTAGACTCATTCTCATTAATTACTGTTCAACATTTTTTTTTATCTTATACTTTATATATATTTTCAGATTATTTTAACATGCATGCAGCATTAAAAATAATTTTTAAAATATAAAAAATATTATTTTAAAAAAACTACATCATCCTGACTCCAAACAGCTGTTAGGACTTAGGAGGGTCCATGGTGCCAACCCTGCTTCCTCGGAAAAGTGGTGGTTTAAAGCTCTTATTTCCTGCACATGTCTCAAAGACATGGTGGTTGCGGTGCGGAGAGGGAAGGAAAATTTTATGGGTCAAGATTGTAATTTTTTATTTTTTTATAAAATGCCAATATTTAAGTTTTATTGGTTTTGGCTCTAATATTTTAAATTATTCAAGTGGAGCCCGGAAGAAAAATTGGCGCTGGCCCCACCATTAGTTGTTGACGTGGTAAAATTATTTCCCCGTTCCAAAATACAGTTGGACGTTCGTAGTAAAACCAAATTTCTAGGTTTATTTTTCATAGTAAACGCAATTATTAGATTTCTAGGCTTTCATCTTTCATGATTAAAATATCCTGAATTTCGGAGATTAATTGGGATTATTTATTTATATATTTATTTCTAGGCCGTGTAAAGCTAGATTTTCTATTGTGGTGTTTAACAAAAATTTAGTGGATAAACAAGTTACTACTATTGAATCCAATAATCATTTATATATATAATACTTCGTAAAGAAGAGTGATAATAAAACAAAATGGTAAATGAGTATTTTTGGAAATTTGTTTCGACAATAATTTTTTTCAAGTATATTAAATTAGAGGGTTTGATTTTTTATTTATGTGTATAAAATATTTTTAAAAATAATTTCAACTAAAATCTTAAACATTAAATAAATTCCAATGGATTGATTTTGCGGGCGGGCGACTAGCTTGCTCGCATCTTCACTGTGAATAATGGTTCAGGGCTTGGAGGATTTTGTGCAATTTGTTGGCAAAAAGGCAAACATTTCATCCGTGTGAGGTTGAATAGAGTGAGTGGAAAGCTTACAAACTGGGTTGGGACTCGGGAGAGAGCAGCATCGATAATTTGCTGTACTTGCCTTAATCATGGTATTATTGTAGGGTTCACTTCATTCAGCATGCTCATATTGATAAGTTATTTTTAGTTTCAGTTGAATTGACTTGTTAAAATAAGATCCCTAATTGTTAGGGTGTTAGTTGCAATAAATCCCTAGTTGTCAGGGTGTTAATTGCACAAAATTTTCTATTTCTGTTGCTTTGTAAAGGCTATTTAAAGCCACTTTCTTTAATCGAATAATACATTTTGATTTCTCTCCAAAGCACAATACCTTACAAATTGGTATCAGAGCTTGCCCTAGCCGAAAGAAGAAAAACACAAGCAGTTGTTCTTCCTTGAGAGATCCAGACACGGAGAGAAAAGAGAGACTATTGTACATAACATTATGGAAAATAGCAATGCTGTGGGTAGTCCAATTGTACCAGGTTCAAAGTTGCATAGTGATGAAGGAGGAGTCAGAATCAATGAAACTTATTTCAAACAGATAGTTGGCAGCCTTATGTACCTCACCACAACCAGACCTGATATTATGTTCAGTGTAAGCTTAATTAGTCGTTACATGTCTAAGCCTACTGAACTACACCTGCAAGCAGCCAAGAGAACACTGAGATATCTAAAAGGGACAGTGAATTATGGGATATTCTACAAGAGGGGAGAAGCTGAAGAACTCCTTGCATTCACTGATAGTGATTATGCAGGAGATATTGAGGATAGAAAAAGCACCTCTGGATATGTGTTTTTGATGAACTCAGGAGCTGTTGCATGGTCATCAAGGAAGCAACCATTGGTCACGTTATCAACCACTGAGGCTGAGTTTGTGGCAGCTGCAAATTGTGCATGTCAGACTATATGGATGAGAAGGATACTAGAGAAAATTGGCTATCAGCAGGAAGGAAGCACTGTAATCATGAGTGACAGCAGCTCTGCCATTAAAATTTCAAAAAATCCGGTCATGCATGGTAGAAGCAAGCACATAGATGTGAGGTTCCACTTTCTACGGGACTTGGTTAAAGATGGTGTTATTGAACTGGAATTCTGTGGCACAAAGGAACAAGTAGCTGATGTGATGACTAAACCACTGAAGTTAGATCAGTTTCAGAAATTGCGACAGATGCTGGGAGTATGTGAGGTTTCAGATAAACTAAATACTTAAAAGCATTTAGTTTAAGAGAGGGATTGATAAGTTATTTTTAGTTTCAGTTGAATTGACTTGTTAAAATAAGATCCCTAATTGTTAGGGTGTTAGTTGCAATAAATCCCTAGTTGTCAGGGTGTTAATTGCACAAAATTTTCTATTTCTGTTGCTTTGTAAAGGCTATTTAAAGCCACTTTCTTTAATCGAATAATACATTTTGATTTCTCTCCAAAGCACAATACCTTACAAATTGGTATCAGAGCTTGCCCTAGCCGAAAGAAGAAAAACACAAGCAGTTGTTCTTCCTTGAGAGATCCAGACACGGAGAGAAAAGAGAGACTATTTGAGCGATCCAAACACAGAGCGAGAAGAAGAAAACACAGCAGTTGTTTTCTCTTGAGAGATCCAAACAAAGAGAGAAAAGAGAGAAAAGAGAGAAACACTTGAGAGACCCAAACACAGAGAGAAAAGCGAGATGAGTGAAGAGAAGAGTTTCTTACAGCCAGCTATCCCACGTTTCGATGGTCATTATGACCATTGGAGCATGCTCATGGAAAACCTTTTGAGGTCCAAAGGGTATTGGAGCTTGATTGAAACTGGTTACCCAGAACCAGTGGCCAACGTGGTGTTATCTGAAGAACAGCACAAGCAATTGGATGATTTGATGGTGAAGGATCTCAAGGTCAAGAATTACTTATTCCAGTCCATCGACAGGACAATCCTTGAACAAATCCTGGAGAAACGAACCTCAAAACAGATTTGGGATTCCATGAAAAAGAAGTTTGAAGGCAGCGCAAGGGTCAAACGATCCACTCTTCAAGCTTTAAGAAGAGATTTTGAAGTTTTGGAAATGAAAGTAAGTGAAACTATTACTGAATATTTTGCTCGTGTCCTGAGTATAGCGAACAAAATGAGGAGTAACGGAGAACAGATGAAGGACACTATTATTGTGGAAAAGATCCTTAGAACTTTAATTGAAAAATTCAACTATGTAGTTGTTTCAATTGAAGAATCTAAGGATATTGACACTCTCACCATTGACGAATTGCAAAGTTCGCTCACTGTGCATGAACAAAAATTTTCCAGAAGCCATGGTGAGGAACAGGCATTCAAAGTGACAGTAGGTGATAGATATGGAAGCCGAGGACGAGGCAGAGGTGATTATAGAGGCAGAGGCAGAGGGAGAGGTCGTCAAGCTTTGAACAAAGCTACTGTTGAATGCTACAAGTGCCATCAGCTTGGGCACTTTCAATATGAGTGCCCAGCTTGGGAGAAGGAGGCCAATTATGCTCAGTTGAATGAGCATGAAGAAATGCTCTTAATGTCATTTGTTGAGATGAGCCAGGCAACTCAAGGAGATCTTTGGTTTCTTGATTCAGGTTGTTCGAATCATATGAGTGGAAACAAGGCTGCATTCTGTGAAATAGATGAGTCATTTCGGGAGACCGTGAAGTTGGGAAACAATACCAAGATGTCTGTTCTTGGGAAAGGAAGAGTGAGACTACTTCTAAATGGAAACAGTTTTGTCATCACTGAGGTGTTCTATGTTCCAGAACTGAAGAACAGTCTCCTAAGTATTGGGCAATTACAAGAGCGAGGTTTTGAGATTCTGTTCAAGACAGGAAAATGTCATATATATCACCCACAGAAAGGCCTTGTGATACAGTCTGAGATGACAGCAAACCGGATGTTCTTATTGCTGGCAAATACTCAGCACACGAAGGAGAAGATTACATGTTTTCAGACAACAACTCCAGACATAGCTCATCTTTGGCACTGCAGGTATGGGCATTTAAGCCATAAAGGCTTAAAATTACTACAAGCTAAAAACATGATCCATGGTCTTCCACAACTACCTGCATCAACCGTGACATGTACTGCCTGCATTCTGGGGAAACAACACAGAAGGCCAATTTCGAGGAAAAGCACATGGAGAGCCACAGAACGATTGCAGCTGATACATGCGGACATTTGTGGTCCAATTTCTCCAATCTCTAACAGCAAGAAGAGGTATTCATTGTGTTTTATTGATGATTTCAGTAGAAAAGCATGGATATATTTTTTGAGTGAGAAGTCTGCAGCTTTGAACATGTTTAAATGCTTTAAGAAACATGTTGAGAATGAAACTGGTTTGTCCATTAAATGTTTGCGTACTGATAGAGGGGGGGAATTTAATGGACAAGAGTTTGATGATTTTTGCAAACAACATGGTATTAAGAGACAGTTAACTGCAGCATACACTCCACAACAAAATGGAGTCGCAGAACGGAAAAATAGAACAGTAATGAATTTAGTAAGAAGCATGCTGTCTGAAAAGAAAATCCCAAAGAATTTTTGGCCCGAGGCTGTAAACTGGGCTATATATGTATTGAATAGGAGTCCCACTTTGGCTGTAAAAGACATTACCCCACAGGAAGCATGGTGTGGAGTAAAACCTGTTGTGGAACACTTTAGAGTGTTCGGGTGTCTATCATATGCCCATATTCCTGATGCTAGAAGAACTAAGTTGACTGATAAAAGTCTTCCTTGTATTCTCTTGGGGGTTAGTGATGAATCTAAAGCATATCGACTATATGATCCTATCTCAAAAAGGATTGTAGTCAGTCGAGATGTTATTTTTGAAGAAGAAAAACAATGGGAATGGGATAAAAGTGTTGAAGAGCAGGTTTTGATGAATCTGGAATGGGGTGATGATGCTGTATTTGAAGATGATACTGGAAATACTGATTCTGGAGATGATGGAGATGATGCTAATACAGGTGAAGATGCTGAAAATAATGGCATGGGAGATAATGCTGATGTTAGTAATGCTGCAAATGAAGCAGACAACACTGAAAATGAGGGGTCAACAGCTGGAAATGAGGGGTCAATAGCAGCTAATAGAGCAGACAGTACTGGCAATGAGAGGTCAACAATAGAAACAAATGGCAGTGAAGGAAGAAGACCTCATCGAACCCCATCATACTTGAATGACTATGTCACTGGAGAGACCTTCTCTGATGAGGATTTTGAAGCAAATTTGGCTCAAGTTGTATGTGCAGATCCAACCAGTTTTGAAGAAGCTCAACTTAGTCCTAAATGGCGGCTGGCAATGGATGCTGAGATGGAGTCAATCGAGAGGAATGAAACATGGAAGCTAACTGAGCTGCCCGCAGGTGCCAAGATGATTGGGGTTAAGTGGATCTATAAGACCAAATTCAATGAATTTAGAGGGGTAGACAAATACAAAGCAAGGCTGGTAGCTAAGGGCTATTCCCAGCAACAAGGAGTGGATTATACTGAGGTTTTTGCTCCCGTAGCTAGAATGGACACTGTTCGCATGATCATTGCTTTGGCAGCCCAGCGAGGATGGAAGATTTTCCAACTAGACGTAAAATCTGCCTTTCTTCATGGAACATTAAGTGAAGATGTCTATGTAGAGCAGCCAAAGGGGTATGAGCAGAAAGGGAATGAGCACAAAGTGTATAAATTGCAGAAGGCCTTATATGGACTAAAACAAGCTCCAAGAGCTTGGTTTAGTAGAATTGAAGCACACTTTGTAAGTGAAGGATTTCAGAGATGTCACAGTGAACAAACATTGTTTGTTAAAACCAGCAGTAAAGGTACGATTCTCATTGTAAGTATTTATGTGGATGACTTGATATATACTGGTGATGATGATATTATGATGAGTAGATTTAAAGAGTCCATGTTAAGGGAATTTGATATGTCTGATTTGGGAGGTATGAGATTTTTTCTTGGTATAGAAGTCTTGCAAACTGTTGATGGTATATATATTTACCAAAAGAAATATGCAATGGATGTTCTAAAACGGTTCAGCATGGAAAATAGCAATGCTGTGGGTAGTCCAATTGTACCAGGTTCAAAGTTGCATAGTGATGAAGGAGGAGTCAGAATCAATGAAACTTATTTCAAACAGATAGTTGGCAGCCTTATGTACCTCACCACAACCAGACCTGATATTATGTTCAGTGTAAGCTTAATTAGTCGTTACATGTCTAAGCCTACTGAACTACACCTGCAAGCAGCCAAGAGAACACTGAGATATCTAAAAGGGACAGTGAATTATGGGATATTCTACAAGAGGGGAGAAGCTGAAGAACTCCTTGCATTCACTGATAGTGATTATGCAGGAGATATTGAGGATAGAAAAAGCACCTCTGGATATGTGTTTTTGATGAACTCAGGAGCTGTTGCATGGTCATCAAGGAAGCAACCATTGGTCACGTTATCAACCACTGAGGCTGAGTTTGTGGCAGCTGCAAATTGTGCATGTCAGACTATATGGATGAGAAGGATACTAGAGAAAATTGGCTATCAGCAGGAAGGAAGCACTGTAATCATGAGTGACAGCAGCTCTGCCATTAAAATTTCAAAAAATCCGGTCATGCATGGTAGAAGCAAGCACATAGATGTGAGGTTCCACTTTCTACGGGACTTGGTTAAAGATGGTGTTATTGAACTGGAATTCTGTGGCACAAAGGAACAAGTAGCTGATGTGATGACTAAACCACTGAAGTTAGATCAGTTTCAGAAATTGCGACAGATGCTGGGAGTATGTGAGGTTTCAGATAAACTAAATACTTAAAAGCATTTAGTTTAAGAGAGGGATTGATAAGTTATTTTTAGTTTCAGTTGAATTGACTTGTTAAAATAAGATCCCTAATTGTTAGGGTGTTAGTTGCAATAAATCCCTAGTTGTCAGGGTGTTAATTGCACAAAATTTTCTATTTCTGTTGCTTTGTAAAGGCTATTTAAAGCCACTTTCTTTAATCGAATAATACATTTTGATTTCTCTCCAAAGCACAATACCTTACACATATTTCAAGCTTCACGTCCACCATTTACCAATTATTGTAGGGTTCACTTTGCTTGAAAATGGGCGATGAAGTAAGAACTCAAGTGAGCATAGATGGGCGAAACCCATCACTTGGATGAAAACTTGTAGCCGATTGACGATGGCACCATTAAAGAAAATTCAAAACACAGAAAAGTACCACAAGCTTACAAGAGTTTCCAGGATTTGGTGTTTGGCCTCGCTGGAGGCATCACTCGCTGGCCACATTTGACCCTACCCATTAAAAACCATGTCATGTTTAAAACGTATAGTAGAGTTTTATTTATTTATTTTTGTTTAGAAATATATACTTTTATTTTTCATATTGGAATATTAAAAACTAGAAACAAGGTTAATAAATGGGGCCTACCAATTTCTAAACCGATAACATCACGATCCTTTAATAAATGGGGCCTACCATATATCATCATCTCCTGTGTTCAACTCTTTTTGGTGATTGGCAGGTAACCGTAGACTTCCTGGGTCGAATTTTAGGCACTTCACAAATCACTATGCAATAAAACTTCCCTTTCTATGCCTATATATAACCCCTTTCTTAGCTCTCTGAACTTGTTACGACGAAGTACTCCCCCCACCTCTCTGTATTCTATCCTTCCGTTTTCTCTTCCTTTTTTGGATCTTCCTCTTTTTCTCGGTGACGAGTCTCTCCGTGAGTTACCCGTACGAAAGCAAGAGCTTGAAGAAGATGGCATGACAGCCGCTGATCTCTAGAATCGACAGCGGAGAATTGCCAAACATTCGAGTAGGCCCCACTAACCAGAAGAGCTGCAACAACATGTCGGCAGCACCGAAGGAAGAGCCATGCACAGAGGAGAGACCACCTACACCACCATTAGCTGTCATGCCGTTTGCAGCAATCCCCATGCCGCTAACCACAGTAACCCCGCCGAAACGAGCCTCGACCAAAGACCGGCACACCAAGGTGGAGGGTCGTGGCAGAAGGATCCGAATGCCCGCAACATGTGCTGCCCGGATCTTTCAACTAACCAGAGAATTAGGCCATAAATCAGACGGCGAAACGATCAGGTGGTTGCTTGAACATGCTGAACCTGCGATAATTGCAGCAACAGGAACTGGCACTGTCCCTGCTATTGCCATGTCTGTCAATGGAACCCTCAAAATCCCGACGACAACTAACTCCAGCGGCGAACCTGACGAACCGAGCGCAAAAAAGAAGCGCAAACGACCTGCTAATAGTGAGTACGTTGATGTCAACGACAGCGTTTCAATCTCAGCCTCTTTCGCTCCCATAACGACGCGACCGCCACAGCCGCAGGCGCCACAAACAGTCGCCGCAGTGCCGCAGGGTTTGGTGCCCATGTGGGCCATACCATCAAACACCGTCGTTCCAGGGGCTTTTTTCATGGTACCGACTATGCCAGGACCGTCTAACAAGCCCCAGATATTTACGTTCCCAGCTGCAGCAACCCCTCTCATAAATATTTCGCCCAGGCCAATTTCATCTTTCGTGTCTTCCATGCAATCTAATATAGCTGTGGCCCTGCCCGTCTCTGGTTCAAAACCTGGCAAGGGTATTTCGATGATGGCACCAAGCTCAAGCTCGGCTCATACTATTCGTACCGCAAGCACGACTACCAATAGCACTCCTCAAATGCTTAGGGACTTCTCTTTAGAGATTTATGACAAACAAGAGTTACAGTTCATGTCTCGGTCTTCAAAGCAATGACAAAAATTGAAGGGTTTCATCGGTGGTGGGTTTTTTGGGTTCTAATCCATTCTGCGGCGTCCGCCATTAACAAGTTTCATCGAGCTTAGGATTACGTATTTCTTAAGTTTCATAAAAAAAAAAGTGGTTTAAATTCGTGGATGGGGGTGAGAGCACGTGCTCACGTGAGGTGTTTTAAAGTTGTGCACGTGTAAAGTGGTGTCAGAGCAGGCGGAGAACAGGGTCCACATTGATGGTGGGTCAACTGTCACCAGTCACCACTTGCAAATAAGAGAAGGCTAGAGGGGGTCCACATTTTTTATGGTATTTGTAAGTTATTAGGGTTAAAATCTAAACTTAGGTTTTTTTAAATAAAACTACCATAAATTTCTTATTTTTTGGAAAAAAAACTTGCAAAGCTCTGGCGGAAAAAAAATACCAGAAAGATGATTCAGCAGCCGTGTGGAAATGGAAAAAGAGAGAGTTGGGCACCGTGGACCGTGAAATGCAAAAGAGACGGGTACTTGATTTTGTTAGAGCATCATGATCGGTCCATCATGTGACGTGGGCGCGGGTCCCTAAGAGGTAGTGGGGTCCAGCTGGGGCCGTTTCCTTTCTTGCATTGTATGCAAAGCGGTCGCTTGTCCCTACTACGGGGTGGTTCGGTGGTCCGATCGAGAGGGACGATTGACTGGAACGAGAACACGTGGCCTTGATTATCTGTAACTTTGGGGTTCTTCCCTTTCGTGACTGACACGTGGGCCATTTGTTTTTTTCTTTAATTTTTATCCGGGCCCCTTCGTTCTTGTCGGACAAGTATGAATCCGAAGATGGTATCTGATGTTACTTTTGTTTCCTATGTTGAAGTGTGGTCACAAACAATTTGTAAATGGACCGCGTACCATGTTAATTTTATCTCATTTCTTAATTTTGCTGATCAAACGATTTTTCTTTACGGAAAAAAGAAAACAGCAAAAATAAATAATAACATGGATTCTAAAAAAGTAATTTAAAACTGGCGAATAGAATCCGATACTGGTTAATTTTGATTAACCTGTTAGAGATCCTGAGAAGAAGAGAAAAAAATATAATTAATTTATTGTATAAAAACCATACCATAATATATAATGAAGATTAGATTCAAAATAGTTTTTTAAAAAATTAAATCTATAATATATTGAATTAAATTTTATTTTATGACTTCGCTCATTAAATTTGCGACTAAAGTAGATGGTAAAAAAATAAATTCATGACATGTAATTGATCTCGTTAAATATAATAATTTTATTTTATTAGTAAAATATATGCAAGAAAAAATAGAGGATTTTTTTTAAAAAAAAAATGTTAAGCAATTAAGAAAAAAAATTGAAGGACAAACAAAGTAAAACTAGGGTAGACACGTGCCTAGGCCTTGAAAAACATGTAGACAAGCATGCTTGTGTTTTTTTAAGGAGTGGCCCTGTGATGATCGGAAAAATAAGACATTTTTTTTCTATACATTTTTATCTAGAAACATATAGAACACAACATTATAATATCAAATAACAATTTATCAAGTTAAAAATCAATTAAAAAACACATGAAATTAAATGGAGCAAAACCTTTTATTTCTTGATTTCAATCTATTTTTCTCATATAAACATTCAAATAGAAATCATTAACTCCAAAATTTATATTTCCAGTGACAAAAACACCTGCGTTGTTTTTTTTCCATGCCTAATTGTAATGATTTTCACAGCGAGTTCTTGTTCTACGCCGTGGAGTTCGATGGAATGGTGGGGCCCAAACCCCACCGCGAGTCCACCCATGGTTCTTGCCCCCATTAAAAAAACGGGGTCCATTTGGAAAGTGGTCTTTCCTTGATAATGATTCTTTTGTGGAAAACAATGAAGCATGGCTCGTGGTTGGGGCAAATTTTATGTGTTTTTTTGGATCAACTTTCTATATTTTGTTGTTTTATTTTTTGATGAACCAAATTTAGAATTTGTGAGAATTCTTATTTATTTATTTATTTATTTACTGAGACATACTTTTTTTAAATAAAATCTGGAATTAACAATCATATAATCCTTCAATAACCATCATATTAGTAAAAACAGGACTCGAACATGAAATTACAAGAAAAACAAATCTCTTAATTTTATATTCTTATAATTAGATCACCTATTGAATGTTTACGAGCATTCAACATTGATTTGCATGGGCTTCCAATTTAGTTGAGTCTCATCTTCGTGGTTTTTTTATTTATATTAATGAACTCGTAATTTCATAGATTTTAAAAATAATGCAGATGAATCCAGTTTTTTGGAGTGTAATTGTGCTTATTTCTTTTTGAACATTAGCTAGTAGTATCTTATTAATTATTATTTTTTTAATATTGTTATAGTTTTTATTGGTCAGAAGTTTTATTTTATTTTTTATTTATTATTTATTTATTTCCTTTCAGAAAATAATCAATGAATAACTATGTATTAAATCTCTTAAAAATATTAAATTAATATTTTTTTGTAGACCAGGTAAATATAAGTTAAGCAAAGGAACGAACAACCTGAAAAGCGGGGTCCTCGATCGAGAGGGGGATAGCAACGGTGGAGGCTAAAAATGTCTTAATGGGCCTTCTACTGTCGCTCCCGTGTAGACTCTAACCAATTGTGGGCCGCTCTGCAATGGTCAATGGCCTGTTCTCAATCCATCAGAAAGCAAGACACCCTGGAGAAGGTGGTCCACGTGTACAGGTTTATGTTGAAGTTCAGGCGTGATGTGAATTCGACGCGCCAAAAACACATGCTATCATCAAGTGTCATGCGGGGTTTTCCTCTCGTTTGCTGACGTGGTGCTTTGAGAGATACTGGTGAGTGTACAGAACAAAGTTATTAAACCTGTTCCTCCCTTTACATAATCCAAATTTTAAAGTTATCAACTCGACGAATTGACCTTTTTAATTTAATATATTTTAAAAAATAATTTAAAATATATGGATATAAATTTTATATTAAAAAAACCCATCTTGAAACATGGCAGAGAAACGGGACGTTCACATTTGTCGCACGGCGTGATGTGGGTATAGCCGATGGGTCCCATTCACCACCACGCCAACATCTGGTAGCAAATGGAAGCGTTTATTTTGCGGATTAATTGTTTTTGAAAGTAAAAAAAAATAGTTTGATTTTTTATGCTATTGAATTGTTTTAATATATTTATGTTAAAATTAATCTTAAAAATAGAAATCTTATTTTAATATATTTTAAAATAATAAAAAATTAACCACTATGATATCAAATAAGGGTTTAATCTTAGAAATGGACCAGCCTGTAAAAATCAGGGGGGGGGGGGGGCGGGGGCCACCGCCCTTTCTTCGAGTCCTGACTTTTTCGGGCCCATTAATGGTCTGGGCCCGCGTTAAAGTTTCAGTGTGATGACGTTGGATATCAATTTTACATTACTGTTGATTTTTTTTATTTAAAGGAATATTAGAGGTCCTTTTCTTCTTCTTCTTCTTCTTTTGGTTTTTGTTTTGGAGGACCCGAAAAATTTAACTTGTTTCCTCCTCTTTTAGTTTTTTTACCATATACTTGATTTGCATCTGATGTCATTTAGGAGAAATGTTTGACAATATTCACATTGATTACATAAGTTTTAAGAGATCAATATACCTTAGAATTTTTTTTTTATAAAAGTATGAAATTAGACTAAAAAACCTAACCCAAGTTAATACGTTAAACATGTAACCCACGTAATTGGGGGCAAGCCAATATGGGTTCATTCGTAAAACTTATGATGTACATAATGAGGTTGAGATATCTCAAAAAAATAACTAAAAAATGAAGTATTTTTTTATAAAAAAAATACTAATGTCAAACGATGCAATCAAAAAAGAAAATAAGTAAAAAAGAGAGGTGAGCCACGTTAACCTTTTAAATTTATAACCCAAGTAATTAACCGGGAACATCATGTTTAGAAAAACAATGAAACATCATTTGCAAGAAATGAAACACAGATAATGAAATGGAAAAAAAAACAACTATATAAAATGATCTAAAATAAAAAATGATAATTAAAATAATAAGAGTGAAAAATCAAAATAAAAAATAAATCAGAGGGAAACAAAATATTTTTGATTTGAAAGTTAAATTGAACAAAAATAACTCCAATTATCCAAAAGCTAGGGAAAAAAATATGGATTAAATTGAAAAAAATAATATACAACAAGTTAGAATTGAATGACTAAATTGAATCTTTTATTACAAAAAAAATAATTGAAATGGAAAATTAGTATAGTGGTATTATAATGTTTTGCATCTTTTTTTATTAGCGTGGGTATCTAGGTCAGCCTACACGTATCTTGACTAATCCCATGGATACTAAAGTTAATGACCATATAAGTCTTCAATTGTTATCATATTAGACAACTATAAAGTTCGAACACGAGACCGCAAGGGAAGTAAACCACGTAGTTCCAAGCTCTTAGCACCGGGGTGCCTACCAGATGATTATTCTCATTTCCCTTATTTTTTGATTAACGTGGGTGTCTAGAACAACTTGTGCGTATCTCGACAAATTCCATGATCCCTAAAGTTAACGACCATGAAGGACACCTTTTGACACATTGTCAAGAATCAACAGAATTGAAAGAAAGTTGGATGGAGGGACTATATCTATACAAAGTTTAGATTACAAGGACCAAATAAAAGCATGAAAGAGTATAAGGTCCATAGTGAGAAGTACCAAGAGTAAAAGGATCGAATTGTACGATCAATCCCTTTTGTTTTTAGGGCAAGTCCAATGGTAAGAGCCATTTTTAAGAGTTATTTTTGTAAAATGGCTATTTGAATAGTGTATATATGGCTTTTGAGTTGATGTGCTCTCCAATAACAAGAGTCATTTTGGAGAGCCATTTTTTTATCTTATTTTAAATAAAGTTCAATTATTTTGTATATAGTTTAATTACACAAGTAATATGAGTAAGTTATATAATTAAATAATTGCTTTTGAAAAACTCTCAAACAATAAAATTATTATTTTTAATTATATTTAAATTAAAAAAATGAATGTAAATATAATTAAAAAAACCCACAATATTTCTATGTTTTTTTATGTTTGTTGTATTTGAAATTAATTAATGTTACATATTATTTTTTATTGTTAGAAAAACTAAAAAAAAAACAAAATGAACACACATAAACAAATAACCAATAAATTAAAACATAATTAATTAAAATACATTCCATTACAAATAATTGAATCAAATTAATTTCAAATTAATACCCCTATTTTTTTAAGCTAAATATTATTATTATATTATAATTAATAATAATTATATTATAATTAATAATAATTAATATATATATATATATATAATTATTATTAATTATAATATAATAATAATAATTAACATAACCCCCCCGGTCCGTTCCCCTTCATCTCACACTTAAAAAACCCTACCATCCTTCTCCTCTCCCTCTGGCGCCGCCGCCCCCCACCCACCCACCCACCCGTCCACTCCCCTCCAGCCCAGCGTCGCTACTCTCTTCCTCCTCATCCTCCTCTTCACTACTTAAAACCTTTTCTTCTCCTTTCCTCTTCTTCGAATCTTCTTTAAAAACTACAAAAAGGGAAACCATTGAGATTGAAGCTTCGACCTTCTGTCAAAACACAAAATCGACCCCTCCTTCCCTCTTTAAACCCCAAAGCTCTCTCTACTCTCAAGCGGAGGACAGGGAACATAAGAGACTGAAGAAATCGTTGGCCTCCTTGGTGATATTGAGGTTTTTTTTTTTTTTTTTTTTTTGTATAATAATTAAGCTTCACCTTTTCAATTCATGTGTTTTATGACTGTATTTCTATCGGTGTGTGTTTCTTGGGATGTGTTCTGGGGTGATTCTTTGAAATTGTGTAATGCTTTTTAACTACTTGTTTAAATGGATAAATGGAAAGGGAATTGATTATTTTTCTTAGTTCTGGGTTTTGATGGGGATTTTAGGAATTTGTTCAAATAATTTAGAGAACTCTACGGTACAATTCCAACTCCAACGGTTATATTTCATTTTTGGCTCTGCAGGGAAAATATGTAAAAATGACTCTGCATGTCAAGAAAAGCTATTTTGGCTGCCCATTTGGCTCTCCCGTTGGAGCCCTAAAAAGTTCGAAAATAGCCAAAAATTCAAAATTTTAGCTTTGGCTGCCCATTTGCCTCTCCCGTTGGACTTGCTCTTGGTATGGTTCTCCTCATCAGAGCAGGAATCCAGGATTTCAAAAGCATTTCCTTGAAAACAAAAACTTTTCCCACCTTATCAGACAAAAGGAAAAGTCGGTGACCCTCTCCTCCTTCTCTCTTGAACATCAGGACTAGTCTTAACTCTTAGCTAGGGTTTTTAATTACCGCTTCATAGGTAACGCTCCGAAACCCTCTCTCAATGTCTCTCCACTAGGGGTTCTAAAGAACTGTGATTTCTATTGTTTTACTCATTATATCCTGCTATTATTGTTTCTGAGATTTCTGATTAATTCGGCTAAGTGTAGTTGCTGCTAATTCCAGTGGCTATAGTTGGTGCTCTAGCTTCATCTCACTGCTTTTTCTTAATTTTTAAGTTCAAATTTTCCGGGTTTTACATAATTTGTGAATTCTAGCAAGAAAAGCGCAGATTAATTTTTGGGCTGGGAAATAAAATTACACAGAGCTCCATCAACATTATTCACCGAACTACTCAATCTCTTGCATTTTATATGGTAGTTTTTTATATTACTATCTGAAAATCTGCCACGTTGGTGCAGGACTAATTGCATTTTGCTAAATTAATAATGGGTGGCTCATCATTGACAGAGCTATCATTTCCACAAAAAGATCTCCTAGAGCCACTGTTTACCGCTTCAAAATCGTCCGATTTGAAAGAAACATTAGAGATTCTGATAGCAATAGCTAAAACTGATGATGGTCGTGCAGACCTTGCTTCCAAAAATTCTCTCCCGGCTGTCCTTAAGCTTATCACACATCTACTAAACAACCTCTTTGATCATGAATATCTCTCACTCTCTTTAAGACTCACGAGAAACTTATGTGCAGGAGAAGTTGCTAATCAGAAGTCTTTTATTGAATTGAACGGTGTTGGGATTTTTTTGACAGTTTTGAGGATTAAAAAGGTTGCTTCTTCTGAACCAGATTGTGGGATAATTCGAATAGGCTTACAGGTCTTGGCGAATGTTTCTTTGGCTGGGAAAGAACACCAACAAGCTATTTGGGGTGGATTGTTCCCTGATGAGTTATATATAATTGCAAAAGTTCGGAGTCAGGAGACTTGTGATCCTCTGTGTATGATTATTTATGCTTGTTGTGATGGAAGCCCTGAATTAGTTTTGCAGCTTTGCGGGGGTCAAGGGTTGCCTATTGTTGTTGAAATTATACGAACTGCATCTTTAGGTCAATATTTTCTTTTATTCTGCAAAATCATGCTAGTATTTAAATTTATCCCGTTCTCTTATAATCTTTTGTTTGAATTGTAATTATGATTGTTTTCCGGATCTCTTATCACCTTTTGTTTGAATTGTATTTATGATTGTTTTTGTTTGCTGTTTTACCAGTTGGTTTTGGAGAAGAGTGGCTGAAGTTGCTTCTCTCAAGGATTTGTTTAGAGGATATTTACTTCCCTCCACTCTTCTCGAGAATACATGGTGTTGGGAGTTATTGTGAAAATGGAGAGGAAATTGATTTAAGCAGCAATCCATTTTTGACTGAACAAGCATATCTTTTAAATATTTTGTCAGAGATTTTGAATGAGCGACTGAAGGAGATTACCATTCTCAATGATTTTGCTTTGTGCATTTTTGGAATATTCAAGAAAGCAGCTGAAGCTTTTGAGTTTGGTTCTAGAGCTGAATCTAGGCTTCCAACAGGGTTTGCTGTGATTGATGTCCTTGGTTACTCACTCACCATTCTAAGAGATATATGTGCTAACAATGGTGGAGTTGGCATAGACAAAAATTTGGTAGATGTTGTTGATTCACTTTTGTCATCTGGACTGCTTGATTCACTCTTATGTGTGCTTCGTGGCCTAGAACCTCCGCAAACAATCAGGAAAGCCATGAAACAGGCTGGTAACCAAGAAGCAACCACTTCTTACTCTCCTAAAGTCTGTCCTTATAAAGGATTTCGGAGAGACTTAGTTGCTGTCATTGGCAATTGTGCTTACCGAAGAAAGCATGTGCAAGATGACATAAGGCAGAAGAATGGGATGCTTCTAATGTTGCAACAGTGTGTTACAGATGAAGATGACCCATTTTTGAGGGAGTGGGGCATATGGTCAATGAGGAACTTACTGGAAGGGAATTCAGAAAACCAACAGGCAGTCGCTGAATTGGAGATTCAAGGGTCAGTTGATATGCCTGAACTAACTGGACTTGGTCTCAAAGTGGAGGTGGATCAAAATACCCGGCTTGCAAAGCTTGTTAATATCACATGATGATACTGGCTTGCAAAATTAGATTGATTCTTTTGATCTTGTTTTCTGAATGCTACTTTAAATTCGGTAAGTGCTACATCAGCTTATATTATTTCCTATAGCATAGCCAATGAAAATTTACAAAACTTAGTAATAATATCCTTTGCCTACATGGTTCAGCTAAGTTTATTTTCTGATTGGTGCTTGGCTTCCTTCCTACTTTTGATATCTTTTTTCATGTCACTGTCATAAAAAAGGTCCATTTTTTAATCAACACTCTTATCTCTAGAAGACTTGTTTTCTTGCTAGTGCTTCACATAAGAGGAGTTAATGTGTTCCTTTTCAGTAATTACATCATGCAAAGTTGGGTATTTATGTTTGTATTTTTTAAACAGGATTTGTACGGGTATTCTTTTTGCAGGTTTGTGTGTATAATTGAATGGCCGACAAGACATGGAATCAAGAGGAATCAAGAAGACTAAGAAGAATTTCTACATTTCCGCATAATTCAATATTCGAGGCTGTGAAAGAGAGTTATATACAAGTTTGGTTTATGCAAAAATTGAGAAATCCTACTTTCTAAAAATTGTGGAATCTTTTCCAAAGGAATTGGATTTGTGTTAGGTTGATGCTATTAGAATGATTGACCTGGCAGTCTTTTCCTGAATCTCCGAGGGGGTAATGTGTGAAATATGAGCTAGAGCAATGAATGCATGCACAATTTTACCTCTCATTATTTGATATCTGAAGAGTTTGAAAGGTGATCGCTTTTGTTAAATGTTGTGCTCTAGCCCATTCGTGTTGCCTTTTCTAAAAGGGGTAACACATGTTTCTCACTTATGCACATCTTTGCGTGACTGTATGTGCTAAAATTTGTGGAGAGCATTTTATGGGTTGTAGATGATATCATCAAGAAATTGGTTTTACCAGCTTCTATTGCGGTTTTCCTGTCTGGATTTTCCATGAATAAAATGACTAGGGATATTTATTTTTTATCCACAAATGTAAAAGATAATTAGGTTAGGCTAGGATTTAAATTCTCACGACAAGTTTCCATTTCCTTTCATAGCAACTTGGTTGAATGGTATAAACAAGTTCAGCCATTGCCTCTTGCTCACAGTTGTCTGCTATCTGCTTAAATTACTTTTTAAAATGTTTTTTTATCGAGCACATGCTATAGCAAAAGGCTGTAAACTTCGCACGTTTTTTGACATCTATATTCCGACCGTATGCAGCTAAAACATCGAAGAACTCTAATTTTTTTAGTACCTCGTATAGAGAGAGACAAGACCTACACAGAACGCTCCTAGCATTGCAGTCAGCGATGACCACTACAGTGACGTCAAGCAATGTGTTATTTTACTTTTTGTCACATAAAAATACGGCTTAATGCTTTCCTACATCTCTCTACTCTTTATTTTATATTTAGAGTGTTTTTACTATTTTTTCAATCTTAATATCATCAGTTGTTTATATACTGTTACTGTAATGTACAAGAAAAGTCTCCCCAGATTCTGTGCTGAATTCAAATGATTATCACCGTTTCCATTTATCGAGATGCTTAATGCTGTATGAATTCTGGAGTATTTATCTCCCTTTTACTGCATATTTTGAAGGAGCAGGAATTGATGGGATATTACCAATGAGTCCTACTCTCCTATCGCATCTTATGTTTCAGGTATGGAATTTATGCCAAGTTATTGCTCCAAATAGCTTGCTGATTAGGTTTTTCTTCATCTGCATAAAGAAGTTGTAGCGATACCTACTGTTATAAAGAATAAGCAGCACACCAGTTCAAGTGATTGCTGTTTCTTTTCTTTTTTCAAACAACTTGAAGACTAACGCTTCCATTCTCTTGTTCATGCGTTGGGATTTCTACTGCTAGTAGAAGTTCTTTTTTCAAACAACTTGAAGACTAACACCAGTTCAAGTTGCTCATCTTCAGGATTCGTTTGGATGAAATTCACTTTCCTCAACTCTTCTCGAAGTTATATTATGTTAGTAATTCTGAAAACGAAGAGGAAAACGAAGAGGAAGTTGATTCAAGTGGAAGTCCGGTTTCGACAGAACAAGAATATCTTCTGAATTTGTTGCCAAACATTTCATCCAGTTTCAAACAACTGGAACGTTAACTCTCTGATTCTCCTGCCACGCATTGGAATTTCCAAACTTTAAACGTAATATGGGTGAACTGTCAGCCTACAACGTCTGAAAGCTCCCCAAGCAAAAGTTAACTGGGAGATGAACAAAAGGAGGATTGGCAACAAATGCACCTGTGAAATCTGCAAGTTTCCTATGGATGCTCATTCAAAAAACACCAAGCACAACCACAAGAATGCAATTCGAACTTCGAACACCATTCAAATAAAATAAAAATCTCCAAATGTTAAACATTCAACGTAAAATCTTCACGTCGCAGTTTTATTTACACAAAAATACAAAAAATCAAGCCCTCCATTCTCAATCGAGACTTCAGCACAAAAAAATAATTTTCTTGAAGATGTACAATGAATAGAACCCTTAATATCATGGGTTTTGTGTTTTGTGAAATTTATCATGTTTATGCCCCCAAAATAGAGCGGGGGTGAATATACAAAACTCTGAGCTTGAATCACTATCCTATATGTATATTCATCCCTTTTGATTCATAGCCAGTGGAAACTTGATAGTAAAGATATATTTAGATGGTCAGATTCTCCTGAATTGCAAGAAACGAACCTATTATATTTCCTCCCACATCCGGGAAAGTTTCGGATCCAGGAATAGGCCTCACCTTGCCCTTCCGATCAACTTCAACTGGGTACTTTAGCAGGTGCCCTGTCATCTCTGATATCTCCTCAGAGGCGAATTGTTTCCAGTTCATCTCCCCCATTGCTCTAATTCTCCTAACACATTCAAGACTCTCTGGTTTTGTAAAGCAGTCCTCAATAACTCCAGTATGCTCTGCCCAGAGAGACATCCGATATCCGTGGATCTAAAAGGAAAGCATTTTGTTCAAGAAACAGCAAGACAGTTGGCAAATACAAGATATCTCAGAGTTTCAAATATTAAAAAAAAGAGTATTTTCTTTTGGATATATTAATTTAAGTTGTAAAATGTAAACACGATCGTGTAGTTTCCAGAGAAATCTAAAACAAATCCATCATTGTTTTGGGACAATAATCTTTCTTAGCAAAAACACCAATTTTCACATGTAGGTCATTGTTGCCAGGAACGATTGACGTAAAAAACTGGTTCTACAGTGAAGTGGCGCAATAGTTCAGATTCTTTGATATTTTCTAATTCACATTCTCTTTTAATTTTTTGCCTGCTTATATTAATTTCCACATCTAATTTATTCATACAAACATAGTCAGACAAACACAACTCTTCAAGCACCATAAATAATTCTTTAGCTTTTACACAACAGTGGACATTGCTTCACTATTTCAATACTGTGTTGCACTATAATGCCATCAAATCATTATTGTTGTTCTTTAAAACTATTTTTTTTTTTTTTCATTATTCAAGTAATTCTCCATTTTTTGCAGCAGCGAATCCTATTTCTCGTGAATCAATTGTTATATTGAGTTTCTGTTTTCAGCTGTGACAGAAGCAAATGTGTTTTTTGTATTATCTCGATGAAGGTTACCTGTCCAAGTGGATTAGATTGTTTTCTTGCCCAGGTATGTTGAGGTTGGTAGGCTCCCATTGCAATCTCAGTGTCTCTAGTGCCTTCCATGGAACGCTGATTTATGTTGGCAGATCCCAGTATTACATACTCATCATCAACTATCATCCCCTTTGAATGAACATAAATCATGAACCGCCGGCTTTTCCGACTAAGTGCCTGGAAATGCCACAACACAGCACATTATTAAGGAGAGAAAAGGCAGGAGAGGATGGAAAATTTAGATGGTCTCATGTGAACCAATATCTGACCCTGTTCACACTTCACACAGAAGCTGTTCACACAGAAGCAAATAAGAAATAAAATAAAAGGTATCAAAATCACCAAATTGCTGCAAATTCTCTGTGTTAAAATTAAGGTACGGTATCCAAGTATGAAATTCAAATTTTCTAGGATAACAGGATTCAAAGACATCATTTTGCATCAGGGGGTTCTCATTTTCCGACAGCTGCAAAACATTGCATGAATGAAACAAAGAGTTCAAGAATGAAGATACCTGAGGCGTGTGTGAACTTGAGGGACTTGGCATGCCTGAAGAGTTAAATCCATCTAAAGATTCACGATTACCAAGACAGAAGAAGTTCAAAAAATCCTGCGGCGAGAAAGCTTCCTCAAGTCCAACCTCCACTAGAGCCTTGTAAATAGTCTCGTACATCATTTGCATCGTTTTATGCTGCAGAAAATATCAACATTCCCAGATTAAAATAACATATTACCAAAATTTAGTGCAGACTTTTCTATTGCATGACAGATCCTAGCTCCATTTGGCTGTCCAGTTCTTGGGTCTAGAAACTCAAAACAGTAAAATATGAAACGTCAAAAAGTTAAGCTAGTTAGTATTTTATTGGATGATGCTTATAGTTAGCAAGTAGAAAAAATAGAGACATGAAGAAATTAGGCAAATTAGCTCTGAGCTGTTAACTTTTTATAACCAACAAGTTTGAGTAGGTTTGTTTATAGATTTTGTAGGTCATGTTCTACCCCAACAGCATGAGGCAATCCCCTAACAAGCTATAACAACAGCTTTTTTATGAACTGATTTTTTCTATAAAGATTTTTCGTTTTTACAAAGTGAATACTATTTTATCATCAATATCACTTGCTTGTCATCTTTCTCCATGAAAAAACAGATCTCTAACTATGAATTAGGACTGGGTAAAAACTTTCATTAGTATCCACAAACTTTTACCTGTTCAGATTTTCTTTTAAAGACATCAGTCATGCTGAATAGTAAAGCACAAGAAAGGGCAAATCTGTAGTTGGAGCCTACTGAAAGTTTCAACTACCAAATCTGTAGTTGGAGCCTACCTGCCAAAACAAAATCCTTTGTGTAGCAGCACCAGTTGGAACGCCCTCTGGCCACATTGGAACAACAATGTAGACAGCAAATCTCTCATGTGCTCTGATTTTATCGGCAATCTTTAGTGCGATTTCCATAGGAATCAAATTATTAGCCCCTGCAAGAAGGAAACGTTGACGACAGTTCAGCATCTAAATAATTTCTTTTTGCTGGAACTATAGAAAACAGCTCTTTGCAGCCAATAGTCCATCTAGTTGAGATACCCCAGAAAAGAACAATACATGGGAAATTTTTATTGTGAAAAAGTGGCAAGTATGAAATAAACTTACACCACATTGCACTACATAAACTGTGCAAAAAGGTCAATTATCTACCTTAAACTTGCAAAGGACACCCAATCAAAGAATAAAATGTACAACTTTTCTTCTGGCACAACGACAGAAGGATCCACGATATTGTTTCGTTCTTCCTCATTTGGTTGCTTTCTTCTTTTAGTTTCATATTTGATTGAGATTTCAGTTTAGTTATCATTGTTCTTTTTAATTCCTTTCCTCCTTCAGAATTCTTTAATCAAAGTTTAGACTTCCACTAGTCGTATTTCCTATAACTCCTTTTGATAGTCTGTTTCTTAATTGTGCTACATACTCTCTCCCATGTTACTTTATCACTAACCTCTCCTTAAAGTTTTACAGTACCTTCAATTTCTCCATCCTTCACAATTGTGCCCCAGTTATCTATTTGCCCATCTCTTTTGCAGCATATTGGTTAAAGAAGGGAATGATGACAAACAAATGAGCAATGACAGGAATTCAGGTAACATTACATCTTTACTCCAACAAAACTGAGTACAATCTTTGTTTCAAAACTGCGAAATTCGGGCTTTTCATGTTGACTAAAAAGCAGGGGAGGCAATAATGAAATGCAGTCTTCAAAGCAGCCTGCCTTAATATGATTTTTTCATAAAATCAGATAACCCTCACCTAATTCTTTATATGAACTCCAGTTGTACGAAGATCCAATGAAATACTGGTTCTCTATGTAAATAAAATGCTGGGCAGCACGGATGGCCTTCACATATGCTGTATGTATGCTCATGTCAATGAGTACATTCTTTCCACACACCAGGTTCTGTTACAGCAGAAAAGTCAGTCAACTTCCACACGTAGCCATGAAAACACAAACACTCCCCCTTGCACATGCTCAATAGAGAAACAATGGGCAACCGGTTGCCAAATATTCTCTCATCTTAATTTTTTACTTGTCAAAATAGTAGTTACAATAACCATCTCACCTTTTTTGTGGCATCCTTTGGATCCTTTGGGAAAGCTTTCACAGAGTTTGAATCAATTGATCGAAAAATCTGTGGTATAGAAAAGGAAAAGTTAAATGCAATTTCATTTGCAAGCCAAACCTGTTTATCATCACAGCAAACTATATTCAACTCTAAGACCAAAACAACCCCTTCCCATCACAGTGCATGATCCTTGAACTAAGGCTTGGACAAGATTACCTGAACATGCCAAGCTTCAGGATCGTCCTCGGTAACAGGAGTATCGAAAACACCTATAATGTCTGGAATTCTGTCTATCCTGAGCAAAGCGTCATCATATGATGTTTTTAGTTTTTTAAGCCCCTTAGGTTTTGCGGCCTTCATCCAACGCTCCTCAAAGTTAGTTAAGACATCATATGCTGCTGGGCCATCTATTCTGCTGTGCAAGTCATGCCACGGTTCTCTTGGACAATTTGCGACACTACCCTGCTCAGTATTTAAACAACTACATAATCAAGGAAAGAAGCCATTGATTTCATTACTTATAAAATTTAACTCTAAGCAAGAAGATTATGCCTTGTCGTTTACATCATCAATAACATGCCAAATAGCACTTCTACAACTGAATCATATAGCCAATCACAAGTGAACAATAGCTGAGGTAAAATTTAAGACTTACAGTGAAAGTAGGGTTGTGATAGTCATCTTTGTGCACAGTTTGTAGCGTCCTAAATAGAGGATGATCGGGAGTATCATATCGTCCATTACATAAATCAAGTCCACCAACAAAAGCTATGATTTTTCTTCTATTATTGCCAGCATCAGCATCTACAATTACAGTTTTCTGGTGATGTGTATAAATTGTCCCGACCTCCTGATAATTCGAAACAGCAGGGAAAACTCGGTTAAAATTTCCACTCCAATACTAAAAAAGAAAACTTGCAGGAATGAGAAAGAAAACTATCAGGTATTGCTGATTGACACGAGGCTTCACCTAACTGAGCCAAAAAAAGGAAAAGAAAGAAAAGAAAAGGTAACATGAAAACTAATTTCAGACAAATTCCTTTCAACTACATGGAGGAGCAGCGAGAAGAAAGAATATCTATGCTACATATTTTATAATTACTACTGGCAAAAAAACGAGTAAAGATCAGCTTGTGATACTGAATTAGTCACAACACGGCTGTTGGCCTGGAGTATGATCAATCCAGTTAAGGTTTATACTTAGAAATTACATTCCACAACAAAAGAATTATATGTCAGAGATAAATTTTTTAGCACTTCAATCGATGAGCAATCACAATAAATGCTTTTGTTATGGAAGTTAAGCTGACAAGCTCAACATATCATAGATGCTGGCCACTCGCCAGGCACTATACACTGCTTCAAGCAATAACACAGCTCAAGAACAGAAGTAATTTGGGATAACTAACCCTTTGCTTGACCCAGCTATGTTTTTTCCCAGCAATGCGAGGACAAAGTAGCACTTGAACAGAGGAGTGTTTGAAAAAACGGCGAGTTTCCTCATCATGGGTTGCCATGATCCCATCCTGCATTTTAGAGAGGTTTAGTGGAAGAGTTAAGAAGCTCTCCAGTTGAGATTAAAAGTACATAACCACAGGTAGCATAACTTAAGATGAACAGTTTGAGGATTTAGCAGGGCATTTCCTTGAAATCATAGATCATTAGACAGAATGCTTATGCTCGATTCAAGAGCCCGGACAGAAAGTACATGGATCATAGCGAATGCAATAAGATACAACAGACAACAAAAGCAACAATTTTCATAATAGCAAAATAATCAGATATGCAAGCAGAAATCAAATTTACAAAACTACTCGCATATAAGCCCACAATTTGTGAAGGATTGTAGAGATGGAAGGTGGTAGTTCCAAGGACATGTATCTGACCACAAACTACAATAGAAAACTGCAATTATACAATTAAATACAGGTAAGATTCTCACCGTTTTGTAACCCAAGACACTCCTTGAAGTAGGATCATCCCAAACAAGAAGCAGCACTCTTACACCTTCCTGGGACTTGGACCTCAGAAGATCCCCGAGGGTGACACCTGAATGCTGACCACCATCCCGAACCAGAGTAACTTTGTGCCACACAGACCACCCAGTAATGTAAACTAAGCGCCGGGCTTGTCTTATAGCATCAAAGATATCTTGCCAGCATTTTCCATGCATATAAGGCATCCCGTCATCAAGTTGCACATTTGGAAGGCGCCCATCCGGAACATGGGCATCTTGATAAAGAGTAACTGTTCCACCTTTCCTAAGAGGAAAATAGGTGCCTGGCACACCATGATAATCAGGACCAGCACCAACTCCATCGCGATAAACGCTTAGCTTCTCCATGGGTATGTACTGAATTGAAATTCTCAATGCAGCACCAGGCTTACACTGTTTTCCATTGTTGTTCAAAATAGGGTAAACTCCCTCAATTCTATCCCCAGAACATATCTGTTCAACTGGAATTGCCACAACCCCTATCAACTGCGACCCCACGACATCATTGTCCTTGACAACAAAATGCACTTCTGAAGCGTGATGTGCAACAGGAACATAAAAATTCTGCATCCATACAGGATTCTCGCAATTGCTAATCACAAAAGTCCTACCAATCACAGCATCAGCCACTGAAATCGAAACATAAGGATCACTGGTAATCTTGGTGCCCGCTTGTCCTTCAATCTTGCTGCTTATAATTCCAGAGTATTTATTGAACATATCACCCAAAGTCTTGTGGAACATGTCCAAGTTTGGGAGATTCTTTGCATCACAAACACAAATATCCAAATTCCCATGTAAGAGTAAAACCCTCAAAGACCCTTTACCACCTGACACTGGCACAATCTCCATACCCTGGCCATGCTTTGATCCATTAAATGAGGATGTATGTACATAAGGAGAACCAGGATAGTGGCCGGATGAATCAACTCTGCTTGCATAATTTTCCTCCCACTTACTTGAAAATGAGTCATTAGGAAAACCATAGAATTCATGCGGGGGACCAAATCCAAAACTAGAGCCCTGATAGCTTTGAGGGGAATCAGGAACTGGAGGCGCTGGTGGTGCTGATGGGGATGCAGGCGCAGCAGGATGATTATTCTTATCATTTAAATGCATATTACTTACTAAATCATCCAAAGGTGGATAAGCAGAAGAAGTAACAGTAACAGCAGCATAAACTTTATCAGGATTGGATGAGGATGATCCAATTCCCAAATATGAAGAACTATCCTGTCTATGATGATCGGAAAAGCTATTATCCCTGGAGGGTGCTTGTGAAATGCTATCGGGGGAAGGATATTGGCTCGATTGAGACTGAACATAAGGGTAATTATGAAAACTTCCATTATGTTGAAGGATTGAATTTGAAACATGTGATGCTGGTGGATATTCAGCATATGGTGATGAATGAGTTAAGGGTCCAGAATGAAGGCGATCAAAACCTACAGGTCCTGAATTTGTTGTTGCATGTTGTGAAAGCGGTTGGTGGTGAGAATAGTCTAAAGGCCCCGAATGGCTTGTTGGATATGGTGCTGTAGGGTTTTGGTGGGAATAATCTACAGAGCTTGAATGGGTTGTTGAATGTGGTGGTGCTGCTGTGTAAGCAGATGGTGGTGGCGGATATTGGTAAGCACCATAAGGAGGGTATGGCCCATAAGGGTAGGGCTGAGGAGGGTAGTATGGATCGGATGGTGGATAACCATAATTTGGAGGCGGAGGAGGATGGTGAGGGTATGGATATGGATTGTTATGAGGGTATGAAGAACCATAATTACCATCCATTTTTTCAACCGGAAAACATCAAAAGAAAACTCTTTTGTGATTCATTATAATGGGAAATATTGCTCATAAACTTAACCCAAACATGAAACCCCCCCTCAAATATTCAATTTCTTCCCCTTTTCTAGATTAAATTCAACGGAAAATCCCCTGAACAGGAAAAGGGAGGGAAAAAGTCTCAAACTTGGTAGGAACAATGAGGCAAAAAGAAAAACATGAATTACCTTTTAAGAACTGATGTGAAAGAGTTTCTTGTAACCTTCAATGAAGAAGAAAGAGAACAACAAAAACAAGAAAGAAAAACAGGAACTAAGTGCTAGGAAACGAAGAAGATTTTATTACGCTGACAATGGCCGGCGTTTACAGGTTACGAGGAAGCTGTCCTGTCGTAACTTTTGGTAAATATACAAATAGCAGATAGAATTTGGCAAATCACGCATGGAAAATCTATTATGGGCATATGTCAACGTCTACTAAGCACATCATGATGTTATTCTTCCGTCTTTCTTTTAAAAATATTTTATCGATTCTTTTATATTTATTATGACTTTTACCTTGCCATGCTTTGAATTTTTATCGAGTTAACTCAATCCTTGTTTCTAAGAACTACAATGAGTTAGTCCAAAATCATATGTTCAATCCTTCGACCAAACATTTGTCAATTAATACCTAAAGTTATAGGTCTACACCGGTAACCAATACAAGGACTAAATCATATATATATATATATATATATATATATATATATAATACAAGGACTAAATCATATATATATATATATATATATATATATATATCAAAGTATAAGGATTATATGTGGAACTTTTTGAACCAAAGGAACTGATGATGTGATAATTTGTTAGAAATATACCCTAAAGTGTCTTACGTTATCATACAAGAAAATAAGGATCTGACCATAGTTAAATTCAACATCTGAGACGTGGCTACATTTAGAGTTTTCAACAGAAAGAAAAGTATTTTCGGTGGAGTATCATAATAGCTATACTAACGTGACAAGACAACAGCTTATTACATATCTTTTTTTTTAAAAAAAAAGATGGTAGCAGGCAGGGCAGCATGTCCTTTCTCCCATTCTAGCTTGGCCAAGTGGAATTGAGGTAATCGAAAGGGATTGTCTTTTCCATCCTGCCCATTGCATTGAAATAACATTTTTTTTAGAAGAATAGTAGTTTTATCTATATTTTGCAATCAAAAGTGAGCAAATTGACTTTCTTTTCTTTTCTTTTTTTGTGCTTGTAATAGCCAAGAAGGCTCGAGTCTTTTTTTTTTTTTTGGAAACCTTCCCCTGTTGACTTTTGCATTTGCCTACATTACCAGGAGGTTGTCAGATGGTCTGAATAGGGTTCTAGATGAGTTTTTGAGTCTTTGTTTCTATGCTGAGACCATAGATTTTTGGCCGGGAAAACTGATTTTTTCCTTGGTAGTTATTCTTATTTTAAAGATTCAGAAACCGAGTGATAAAATTAAGGGTTTGAAAGAGTCTAGAAAAGAAAAACATGCTCTGATTCATTGGAAAAATTTGAGCCGCCTTATGGTCAAGGATCTTTATTTTATTCTCTAGCAAATAAAAGAAGTTTCCAAGTAATCTTTAACAACATGACGTAGGATTTGAACCGGAAACTTCCACTTTCAGGAATTTTTTTTCTGCTTGGTCTGCAGTCTGCACCTAAAACGTTTTCTTATTCTGAAGTCCTGAAACTACTGCCATGTTACTGCTATGGGACTTCTAACACTATATTTTCCTGACAGCCAAACTAAAGATCCAAAAGAGGAACTACCTTCTCTACCATTTCGTGATGAACTAACAAAGGTCACATTGTAACTCAATTTCTGTCCCAGGTTCTTAAAACTCAAACTCTTAGGCTCCAGGATCACTGATACTCCATTGGGCTCTTCCACTTTTACTGCATAAGTACTCGAAGGGGTCCCGACATTTGTCAGGGTTCTCTTGTATTTCACCCTGTTACTCTGTGCACTGCCTTCAAAATTCACTGCAAAAGAAGGATAGTTCAGGTCACCGGGCTGGAGAGCTTTATTGCCAGGACAAGTGACATTACGTCTGGACAGTTGAGCTATTTGAGAAGATGTGTAGTTTAGGCTGCAAAAATAGTTTACATAGTCTTCTATGGTAATGTCATATACCAACCCTGGATCCGAAGCACTCTCTGGATCAACATGGCCCGAGCCAAATGTAAAAGGGGTAGCTGATGCAGAGTTACTGGACCCAACATCTGCAATTGGAGATCTCCTGTTGTCTGTAACATAAGCTGTTGTCATCAGTGCTGATTTTATTGCTGCTGGCGACCATTTTTCATGGGCTGACTTGAGTAGAGCAGCTAGACCACTAACATGAGGGCAGGACATTGAAGTTCCTGAAATTACATTGAACAGTACTCTTCTTTTGTCGCTTTTAAGTAGAGATGGACTAGTCATTGATGGCCAAGCTGCTAAAATGTTCACCCCTGGTGCAGTCACATCTGGCTTGATCACATCTGGTCCCACTAAACTAGGTCCTCTGGATGAAAATGCAGCCACCATTGGTGCAGGATCACCATACACTGTCCCTTCGAAGGCAATCGAAGCAGTTGCCCTTTTACTCGAGTTCATATACTCTTTGACAGCTATACCTGCTGAGGCTCTTAAAGCAGTTGCCGGCAGAACGTGAGCATCTGCGAAAAGCTCTTCCCCTTCGATTTCTGTATTGATCAAAAGCATTCCTGTTCCTCCTGCCAATTTCACCTGCTCTCCTTTTTGGGCTCGGCCATTTATTCCCCTCATGCAAACAACAATTTTGCCTTTCACCAACTTTTTCTTCAGCGACCCACTAATACAATACTGAGCTCCTTGCCCACCTGCAGTCCCCGCATACACTAGTGGTAGCTGTGCTGTTGCCTTGCCTGAATATAGAGATGCCCCTTCAAAAGTTTGTCCATTTCCAAGCCTGACAGTTGTTGGAAACCTTCGGTCGGTGTAGCTAGCAGCTACAGTCATGATCCATGGAGCATTGTTGTCAACCGAGGAGATAGATGGACCTAAATTTCCAGCAGAGCAAGAAACAAAAACCCCCTTTTGTACTGCCCCGAATGACGCTATAGCAATGCTGTCACTATAGAAAGGCTTGGCAGAACCCCCTAAAGAGAGTGATAACACATCAACCCCATCAGCAACAGCTTGGTCTATGGCAGCCAACAAATCGGAGTTGACACAACCTGATGGCCAGCAAACTTTGTAAGCGGCAATTCTTGCTGTATACCTCATTCCAGCTGCCGAACCATTTGCCAATCCATAAAAGCTTGCTTTATCTACAAGGTTACCGGCAGCAGTTGCTGCAGTATGTGTTCCATGGCCTTGTGTGTCCCGAGGGGATCGATAATCAATTGTTTCATCAATTCTACCTACAACAGACTCGTACCCTTTGAAGAAGGCTCTTGCACCAATCAGCTTCTTGTTGCAATTTGATGGTGAAAACTTTGTGCCACTCTCGCATTTTCCTTTCCATTTCAAGGGTACTGCGGACAAGCCCGAGTCTTGGAAGCTAACATGTTCGGGCCAGATCCCAGTATCAAGAATGCCAACTATCACATCTGAAGCCAGATTTTGAGCATCCCATAGTCCTTTTCCACTTTGTAGTCCAAGAAAACGAGGGGTGTGTGTGGTATGGAGAGTCAAAATTTCATCAGGAATGGCAGAGAGAAAGCCATCGACTCGGCTCAAGGCCTCTACTTGTTTGGTGGAGAGCTTCGCAGCGAAACCAGAAGTCACTGTTTCGTAGGTGTAGAGAAGCTGAGGAAACCCTGTTTCCTGATCCTCTTCTTGTTCTTGAGATGAGAATTCTGTGATGGAATCAATTATTGATTCATACCACTGCCTGGAGCTGCCTAGAGAGTCATACAAGTCAGGCATCTTGTTTTTGTCCATGTGGATTATATATGTCTGCTGGTCAATTGAAGCCGCACTTGCTTTTGCAGCCATGAAGGCCAGCAACAGCAAGGAGGTCCTAAAGATCATGGTGGCTGTAAATTGTAAATCAGTGGAAAAATATTTTGGCAAGAAAAGGCTGAAGATGAATTATTGACCATGCATAGAAAAAAAAAACTAATTGGAAGAGAAGCGACACGGAATAAAATGAAAACGAGAGCAAATTATATATAAGCAATTGAAGAGGAGTTGCTGACTTAAAGTTGATCACAGCTTGAGCTCACTGTGGTCATTATAGCATGGAATAAAAATACAATTGTTTTCTTTCTTTATCCTTCGTAAGTGCACGCTTTCGAATGGATTGAAGGGGATAATAGTGATCGAGCCATTAAAGCTAGTGCATGCCTCCACGAGCTACAGAAAGATGGGTTGTGGGGCAGGGACTAGGCAGTGCTTGCATGACTAATTTGGAAAGTACTACTCCATCGAAGAACTTTTAGGAACGGATATCCTTGAAAAAGATTGTACTTGAGCTAGTGCAGGATGATTAATTAAGAAATGAAAAGCGTGATATTTTGACTGAGATAATGGACTTACAACTTGTCATGTTTACAAAGGGAAGAAGCTCATGCCACTTTCAACGGTGTCGGATGAGAGGAAATCCCGGAAAACACATTCTATAGATCAGGTGAATGAGTAAAATCTCAGTTATCTTAGATTCTTACAAGAGATATATGTCCTGACTCGAACGCGAGATTTACTATATAGATCTTAAGCTCTCATTTGAAAAACTTTACACCGTAATGTTGGATGAGAGAACATCCCTAATTGACTAATAAGATTTGAATCTCGAAAAAACAGTAATGTGTGTGTAACTCGCATGCCCTCATGCCAACATGAGCAAACAAAGAATTACAACAAGTTTAACTATTCGGGCATTAATTACTTTGCATATGCCAACTAAGATTATAATTAAGTTTTCTAACACTAGAAATAGTTTGGCATGTAGTGGAGGAATAAAAAACGAATTAAATTGGAGATATAAACAAATCTTGCAGAAGACACGAAGCTTACAATGATGGCCTCCGAGATATGATATGCTCGGTGGTAGGTGGGGGTGCTCTTTAGAATCATGGGATTTTTATTTGCCACGACCTTCTGCTTTCATGGACCTTCCCCATGAGCCTCACGCCTTCTTTTGCTTTTTTTCTTTCTCAGAGGGACATCATTGTATTGGAAAACCAAACATTTTGAGGGCACTCGGTAGTTTATTAGCATGATCTTCGAGATAACCCGGTTGACTCGACCAGCATGATCTTCGGGGTTGAAATTAGGGCATCTCACATCTAAGGGTATCGCCTCCGTACACACTGTGTCCAAGTTCATCCATTTTTATTTACTCTCTAAATAGTTTAGGGCAGGGATTGTGATCTTAAAAATCATTAACGTCTAATTGTTAACCTTTGAATGGTCTAGATATGAGGTGTTTATAATAACCTCATCAATCAAAAGAAACTAAGCCATATGGCATTTCCACTGTAGCATTGTTTACTGTTCATTCTCTCATAAATCATTATAGATTGTAATAATCATTTTTTTCTCCAATTTTTTAGTTAAGTCCCCAAACTTTTTTTGTGCAATTAAGCCATTTTAAGTCCAAATCAACACCTATATGTATAATTTATTAGAAGAAAGGGTTGAATTGAAAGTCAAAAGATCCAAGTGAGAATGACAAGTAAAATATGTGGCGACTTTTAATTTCATCTGAAAAATTTATTTTGATCCCCTGTATTTTTATCAATTCATAGATGATCAGTTCTTTTAGTTTTTAAAAATTCAATTGATATGTGTAATTGATATTTTTATCAATTCATCTGAAAAAGTTGTTTTTGAGGTAATTGATATGTGTATCAAGGTTTTTAAGGTGTTTTTGGTCAAAATAGGATTTTGAGCAAAAAAAATTGAGACCTTGTTTTTTGTTTGTTATCATGGACGACGTGTTATTTGCTATTCTCTAAAAAAATAGGGTTGATGACAAGTTTTAATGCTTTTGCCCCTTAATTTTTTATATAAATACAATTTCATCTTTTGATATCGATCATCTATTTTTTTAAATCAAATCTAAACGAATGCAATTTCATCATTTGCTATTAATAATCGACTTTTGCTATTTTAGCATCACATTTCTATCATGATTTTTTTTCTTTTAAAAAAAAAAATCATAAAAAAAATTGTCATGTGCTTTATTGTTGTATAATTGAAATAATTTTTAGGATAAAAATCTATTAAGTTTGATGACGTGCAAGTTTGATTGCTTGACTCAAGTTCACTTATGGTTTTTTTTAACTAAATGCTAATTTTATTGATTTTGTTCTTCACCATCGAGTTAATTTATGATTGAGCTATCCAATTTGTTATTTTCAAGATTATCCTCGTTAATTTCACATGTTAATCCATGTTAGAAAAATCAGACTTTTTTCATCTCAATATTATATAAAAATATTATTCAATTCATGATTAAATTTATTTATTTTAGAAAATATATTATTAATTATACCCACTTTTTTTTTTTTTGTGCTTTAAGAAAATATTGCTACAACCCATGACATATTGCGTGTCAATGGACTAGTTACATAGATGAAATGTGGAATGTCCATAGAAATTGGTGGGGGGAAAATATTCAGCTAGGAGACAGCTTTTATCACTTGATGAAATGGAAGTAGTTGAGCACTCATGACAATGGGCAAAATCAATAGGTGAATCAATATAAAAGTTTATTATACCACCAAATCAAAGCATGCTAATTTAATTAATCCCGAAATACAAGCACTCGGTTATTGGAAATCCCAGTGCTTACTTTAATTTTCTCATAATTTCTATTTACTTTGACTGATCAATGGTTTCAGGACATGCCCCACTTCCAAACGTAATATTGGATATTATAAAAATATTACCTGTGTCTATGTCTATGTCTTGTGTAATAGAACTAGGTTTGATAATTATAGTTTCTATCATACTTAAGATTTTAATTAATTTGGATGATGAACTTATTTACTATATATGAGCTACCATTTCAAGTAGCCGCTTATATATATATATAAAGAAATAGACAGCAAAAAAAAATAAATGAAAAGGGAGGGGTAAGAAAAGGAAAGAAAAGGGAACATAGAGTAGAAAGTAAAGAAGCAAGATCAGACACAATGATCAAAATCACTGTCCAAGAGATGATCTCTCCACGGGGAGGCTAGTTTTGGACAAGCTAAACCTAAATTATATATTGCTTATTTTAATTACAGCAAACGTTAACAATAATTTAATTAACTTATAAGGAAAGGGAAGGATTAATTAACATAGCAACACCAGACAAACAATATTAAGGATAAAAGATCATGAGTAATGATCGAGGGTGGGGTTCTAGCTCTGGCTCCGTCATTTCTAAGGGTGCCATTTATATATGTACGGGTTGATTGAGAATTATGGTAGTAGTTACTTTATTTCTTATTAAAATAATATATATTTTTAAATTTTATCTTTAATTAATATCAACACCTTCAATAAAACAATACAAATTGTAGTTTCTTTGAACCACTTATTTAATATTTCAATCTTCGCAACCAATCTCTTAAGAACTCGTACCTTATAAATTGAACTACACACACACACCATACGCACACAAACTAGCATGTTTGTGTATAATACATATATAGTACTTCTTTTTCAATATCAGAGTTTGTATTTGGAGTATGAATTAGTCGAGGGGTTTGAAAATAACGATAGGGCTCCTTACAACGTGACGATTACTTTTCCACACAAGCGAACCTGACAATATCTGAGGTCTTGACATAGGTTTTGCCCTGACCACAACCTTAAAACTTCGCTTCTGCGCGGCGCCAGAGAAGGAGAGGCTCGCTGGTTTTACTTGGATTTCTACTCCTTTAGGAGCTTTAATGGCTGCATTGTAGATGGAAGGAGAAGGACCTACATTTGTGACTGTCCTTATAAAAACTCCTGTGGTCGGTTCCTTCTCATTTTTTACCTGAAGTTGCATGGTCGGATAGTTAAGAGCGTCATGGCCAAGTCCTGGAAGCAGTGAGGAGCAATTGATGGATTTTGAACCAACTAAAACAGCGAGGGAGGATTCATTATAGCCTTCGCGACACAAGAACTGAATGTAAGACATCTCATCCATGTCATAGACTAGGCCGGGGTTTCTGGCTGTAATGGGGTTTATTTGACCAGCACCATAAGCAAATTCTGCGTCGTTGTTCACTCTGGAGTTCATAGGTTTTGCTTGGCAAAGATTGGGTGAAAGTACTGTAAGTAGGGAGATTTACTATAATTTAACTGGGAATTGAAGGAAAGATTTTATTTTTACCTGTTGTCAGGATGGCGGATTTGATTGCTGCTGCTGTCCAATTTGGATGGAACGACTTTATGTAGGCAGCTAGTCCAGAAACGTGAGGGCAGGCCATGGAAGTTCCTGACATGAGAGAAAATCTTGAGTACTGAGTATCACCTTTCAGCCCGGTGAGTGACCTCAAGGGAGTGTATGATGCCAAAATGTCAATTCCTGGTGCTGTAACGTCAGGCTGCGTCACAGAAAATCAAACAGTAAGCTTCGTTATCAGAAGTCAGGTATTGATTTATAGAAATCAATCTTCTTGAGTCTTTTTTTTTAGTTCTAGTTTCTTATGATATACCTTGAGAATGCGTTCTGATCCTGGATTTGGACCCCGAGATGAAAAGGAAGCGACAAATGGAGCAGGGACTGTCAACTCTTGGGATCTGTAGATCATTGCTGATGGAAATCTGTGTTCATCAAAAATAGTCAGCGTAATTAAGGACAAGAATTGGGATTAGAACTAAGAACAGGGATGTTAGTTAGTTACTTTGTGGAATGTATATAATCATTGACTGCGTCGCTGACTGTGGCGTTGACCATGGTTGCTGGTGCCATGAAAATTTGGGCAGTATCAAGATATTGCTCACTCTCAAGAATAATGCCTTTCCCTCCAGCTCCTGCAACAGCAGAATCAGCACCCCACACTGATCCCAACTCACACAAGACAAGCTTCCCTTTCACTTTGTTAGGGTCCAACGATCCTTCATCACAGAACCTGCGATAAAGTTTAGCGCCATTGTGAATACCTATTAAATTTTCACTGCTCGTTGCTTCACAATGAAATTAGTAGTACCTTGCACTGTCCTGGCTTCCAGAGTAACCAGCATCGGCCCCACTAACAAGGGGGTATGATTTCTGTTTTGGATGAAATGTGTTCACTCCAACACCCTATTAATAAGCCATGTTAAATGCAAGAACTTGTTATACTTTACTATTTACATAATCTGGTATTCAAAATATATCAATCAATGTGAACTTATTAGGATTGTTGAATAATTGATGGCAATGTTGAACTTACTGAGACGATCTTCCCATTTCCCAACTCCACTTTGCTCCTAAACTCCCGGTTGATGCCACTGGCTGCAACGGTCAAGATCCAGGGAGCATGGTTGGCGACAGAACCAGGAGACGGCCCATCATTTCCACCGGAGGCCACCGTGATAATTCCTTTCTTCATGGCGTGAAATGCACCTATGGCTAATGCGTCTGATACATAATTAGCTTTCACTCCACCGATAGATATTGATAGAACATCAACACCATCATGTATGGCAGCTTCAAATCCAGCAAGTAAGTCCATATCCGAGCAACCAGAGCTCATCCAGCACACTTTATACATGGCTACCCTGGCGTTTGGCACGGCACCTCGTGCGGCCCCTCCTGCTAGACCAAATAGGTTGGCATCTGGAATCAGGTTTCCTGCTAGTGTGGATGATGTGTGTGTCCCATGTCCATCCACATCTACTGGAGATAAGATGTCACCGGGATCCGGTTTGCCATCGAGCTTGAAGTATCTAGCCCCTACAAGCTTGCTTAAATATCCGAGAATGGGTGGAAAGAGAGAAAAAAAAAAGGAATAAGATCGACTCTGAGGTGAAACCAGTGCAACTCCTATCAATTACTGGTCATCAAAGATTGAAGGAAGTACTGGAACCAAATCTAAAAAGCATCCATGTTGAAGAAGAAAAACTATATACAATTCTGTTTTGTTACAGTAAAGAAAATTACTTATTGCATCCTGAGAAATTAGCGTAGTGGCCGCAAGTGCCCTTCCATTTTTTAGGAGGAGGACCAAAACCATCATCCTTAAAGCTCTCGGACTTCGGAGTGATCCCTGGTACACACACACCAAGAAATAGATGTTTTTGCTCAAGAAATCATGGTTTTGTGAAAAGAAACTTAAAATAGAAGTTCCTCCAGTGATCAAGAAGATTCAAAAACCTGTATCCAGCAGACCCACAACCATGTTTCTCTCCATTTTTAGGTTTCTTTTTGTTGTGTTAGGAAGCCCAATAAAATCCCACGACTTAGTTGTGTGGAGTTTGTGGTACCGATTTGGAAACACGGAAAGAACTTCTTCCCTGCCTGAACATTCACACCAAGCCACCAGCAATAATTTAAAACTGGAATCTTTAATAGTACGAAGGTAACATACCCAAAAGGAGTGGCGCGCGGTACACATACGTGATAGCTTTCTGGCTTCAGCTTTAGATAGCTTTGCAGCAAACGCATTAAATATCTTTGTATAGCTATATATGATGGACTCCCTAGCTTCAAGATCACTGTTTCACACAGATAAAATCATCATTTCCAGGTATGATCATCATAATAGAATATGATCATAGCTATGGCTATATTTGGCTCAGAGTGATCGAGCTTACCTGCTCTTGATGGACAGCAGAACATCCAAGTGTGTTTGCACTGCGGAGACATCATTAAGTTGATCACCAAGATAAACAATGTAAAATTCCTGTCCATTTACTTAACAGCATTCAGAATTATTGCACTGGCAAATGAATGACACATTAAAAAGTGAAAACATTGTAAGTCGATCTAACCTTCTGTTCATCTTCAGTTGCAGCAACAAAACCTAGCAAGATGAAGATTAAAAAGTTTGCAAGAGAAGGGATAGTTAATTTCTTCTTTGACATGATCATGCTGCTTGCAGGATTGATTAAGGTCTTCGACTGCCTCTCTTCTGGGCTTCCAGCTTAGTGTATTAATAGCAACACTTTAAAAGCTCCAATGAGGATAAGAGCCAGAAAACGTGCGCATGACATCTTCAGTTCTGGCTGATAAGGTATAATTAGGGTGGGAAACCTTGAAAGAAAGATAACAAATTAGTTCCGTTGCTCTCATACTGTAGCCAGTCAATGTCATGGATAGCTGACTAGAGGATTGCTTCTTTCGGGGAAACTTTCTTAAAAATCTCCCTTTTCGGCTCGTATATATATGCTCCTAGATCCCAGAACCCTAAAAAAACCATGCACAACAGAGTTTCTGCATATATAAAATAAAGAAACCCTAATGCTAATATAACATTGAAAGTAAATAAAATCTAATTACTTAATAACATCCCTTGCCTGGTCAATGCAAAATTGCACAGGTTTCATATAAATGATAGATTACAGGAAATTGCCTAGAAATCGGAGAATAGCATTTAATTTGATTGAGGTCCTGAGTCAACACGAGCCATGATACACGGCAGCTCATCATTCAAGAGAGGAATTATCCACGAACTTTCTTCTGGAAAAATAAAGTTACACCACACTAATAGAGGCATTATCATTTGAGGTGTTTGGCGCTGTGTTATAAAAGTGTTTTTGAAAATATTTGATTTTTTATTATTATTTTTAATTTTAAAAAAAATATATTTTTAGATCATTTTTATATATTTATGTAAAAAAATAATTTTTAAAAAATAAAAAAAATATCATTTTAATATATTTTTAAACAAAAAAAATACTTTTAAAAATAACTACATAAAGCTACTCGTGGGTGTTACTATCTATGTTGAAGTGCCTAGGACCCATCAGCAAATACGAGGTGTTTAAGCCTGCTTCTGCCATACCATTTCTATCGATAAAATTAGGGTTAGTGGAGGATAATAAATATTTTTTTACAATTAGAAATCTCTAGACACAAGTCATGGCCTTAAAAAATCATTGTCAAATTAGGAGAAGTCGCTTGAAAACGAAGCGCCAATCACATCAAGAACCCTGTTTTTCCTTACATTCCAATTCAAGCAAGTCAGCTTTTTCAATATTTTGATAACATAATCCAGGATATATATGGCCTAATGTTTTTCGTAAGGAGACAGTTCACTTGGAATGACCTTTTTATCCCCTGTAGTAATTCAAGCGGCTTTAATTGGTTCATGATTCAATGAAATAATTTTTAGGCTATCCATTTACACCTACTTATGTATATAAATGTAATTTTAATTACAGATAGTTTGGTAACTTAGTGGTGTTTGCTATTCAGTTTCAAATTATTTTTTAATTAAAATTTAATTATTATTATTATTTTTAGAGTTTTTTATAGTTTTGATATATTGATATGAATTATAAATTTTAAAATATATAAAAAAATATTTCTTAGTAAAAAACACTTTAAAAAATAATTATTTCTATATTTTCAAACTAATAAATGGATAAAAAAAATAACTTCAAATCATAAGAAAAGTGAGATGAGATTTGAGAATAAGAGATGATTGGTATCGTTGTAAGACCAAGATTTATTAGGCTTTATGTTGTTGATAAAAAAATTGCATGTTGTTCTTACAAATTTCACAATTTAATCTTTGAATATCATTGATGGCTGATAATAATTGTTTACCGTTGCATGTTGAAAATTTTTATTTGATAAATATTTTAAAAGATCTCTGATGACTTTTGCAATTTGATTTTTAAAAGAAAATGAGTTTAAAAACTCATAAATAAATATAAATATGTTTGGTAAAAATACTTTTTAGCTGAAATAAATATTGTAAAATTGAGTTAAGATTTTGATTTAATCAAAATATTTTTTTGAACTTCTATTGTTTTATAAAACAATTTCATTGAGTCATTTTTTAAATATGAAAATTATTTTAATTTATTGTTGTCCTCGGTTATTTATATAAAAAAAAACTAAATTTTTAATAAAAAAAAATGTCGTACGAAAAGCACTCTTGCTATTATCATTTTGTTTTTCTTAAGAAATAAAAACCCTGCCTCGAGCCCAGGTAGCAAAGTCCCACCATCATAGCCTCTTCACCGTTTTCCTTCACCGTTTATTGCTTTATTTTAAAAATATCTTTTTAAGTAAATTATTTTGTATTTTAAATTATTATTTTTAAATATTTTATATTCTAATATTAATAATAAATTTTAAAAATTATTTTAATACAAATTATTTTAAAAACAAATACTCTCAAAATCAACCTCATTGAAGGAGGCTCATTCTAATTCTTACATCGCGACACAACTCCAGCCTTTAAACCCCCCCTAACAACCACACCTGGAAGTCACACCCTCCATGTCCCTCCTCACGCGCCTCTCCGGCCAAAAACGCTTCTTCTTCATGCGCCACCTCTCATCCTCCACCGCCTCCTCAAAACTGCACGATATTTATTGCTTCAAGCCGCCACCTTCCTTGTCCCCTGAAAAACCCCAAGCCTCCAACAACAACAACAACAACAAAAAGAAGCAAAAACCCGAATATCGCCCACCTTCTTCTCTTGAAACCAACAAGAAACCCTTACGCTCCGATTTACCATTCGATTTCCGTTTTAGTTACACGGAGAGTAGCCCAGATGCGAGGCCCATTGGGCTTAGAGAGCCCAAGTACTCACCTTTTGGACCGGGCCGGTTGGACCGGACTTGGACTGGAGTTTGCGCGCCGGCTGTCGACCTGAAGGTGAAGTCGGTTGATGTCGGGGTGGGTGAGGAGGGTGCTGATTTGGAAGAGAAAAGAACGGTTATTAGAGAGAAGATTCAGGGGAAGCCGTTAACTAAGGCAGAGAGGAGGATTTTGGCCGAAAAATGCCAGAGGAATAAAACTAAGAGGCAAATTAATTTGGGTATGTTTTGTTTTTGCTTTTTAGTCGTTTTGTTTTTGTTTTATAAAGTTTTGATCTTTTTTGGACTTATAGTGGCTATATTTGTGTTTCGGGTTTGGGGTTTGAGGGTTTCGACCTATATGTGGCTGTTTCTGGTGATTTTGATGAGCGGTGCTTAGCTGGTTGGTATATGGTGGTGTTTTTAATTCCACTTGTTAATCCGGTATAATGGCGGATTTGATATTTAATGTTAGAATGCATTATTAAATGCTATTTAAATAGACAATACAGGTCCATTTTAGTAAGAAATAGAGTTGAATTCCTTTAAGGTTGTCTGAATGACGATTTCGGGAAAATGTATTCTTGAATACAGCCGAAGTACTGATAACTAATAAGTTCCAAGTAAAGGATAGTTCGACCTTCTATTCAGCATCTTTTTGTGCTGTTGTTGCTTTTTCGTTTGGGTCCTGTGGTAGAAGTTTGTTCTTTTCACTGCAAATTTAGTTTCTTTAGCTGCTTTGTGAGCATAATGTGTGAAGCAGTTCATAGCCTAGGTAGCTTAAACTTTTGTGTCAAAAGCGGCATCAACTTGATGTCCTCCTAAGGCTATTAATCCTGACAAACATGGATGCCTTGCCCTAAGATCTTCCTCAAGAACCACAAAGAGGTATCAGAGCTCATTGCTTTCCAATAGCAGCAGTAACACGACTGTTCTTTTCCTGTTCTTCCATGGCAAATTCGTGGTTCCCAAAAATGGGCATGTTGGTGGTGTATCCTCTGGCTGAAAGTGGTGGTTTGTGTGCTTATGAGCATCGGAATCTTGTTGCTTTGCACAGAACTAGAATTATTAGAAAGGTTTCTGTTCTAGGAGAATTTGGGCTCTCTGTGAATCATACTCTCACCCAAAGGGAAGGATGTTTTCATAGTGCATTTGAATTAATATCTTATTGACAAGAAAGAGATTGAGGGAAAAGAACAATAAACATAGATATGTTCTAGAATCTCATGCATAGGCAATAAACATAGATATGTTTAAACTTTTGTGTGAAAGGTGGTGTGAGATTTCTTCAATAACCTCACTTGGAATGCAGAACAGGGTCAACCAAATTTGCACCTGGACCACAACAAGATGGTTCTGAAATTTTTATTTAAAAAGATGCATTTGACCATTGTCACATCAGCAATATAATTACGAGGAAAAAAAGAACATGGGTTATGAGTGTAAAATATTCTGAATCTTCTCTTAGACTTTTCACCCCACCAGGGAAAACAAATTAGCTTAGTATCTTTCTTGGAAATTTCTCTTTTTTTACTAGTTCAGGTCTATTATGTGGTTTCTTGTTTGTTTTTTTGTAGGAAGAGATGGTTTAACTCACAACATGTTGAATGATATTCATAATCACTGGAAACATGATGAAGTAGTCAGAGTTAAGTGCATGGGTGTTCCAACTGTTAACATGAAAAACGTCTGCACCCAGCTTGAGGTATCATTTTTTTTCTCTAACTTAGTGACATCACCCCTGTCTGTAGACAATTTTTCTAGGAATTGTTTTCTTTTTTTCCTTTTGTTGATGATTTTTTAAAATTGCTTCTTCTTTTGCTTTTCATAGCTTTATACGACATGGTTTTCTATGCCCATGATGTGAATTGAAAGTATTATGCATGATTATCTACAACAGAATGTTCCTTGCAAGAAAAGTTTCATACCACTTTACGTGTCTGTCACAGGATAAAACCTTTGGGACGATCATTCATAGACATTGTGGTCTACTTGTGTTGTATAGAGGCAGGAACTATCATCCCAGGAACAGGCCCGTGATTCCATTGATGCTGTGGAAACCTCATGAGCCTGTATATCCCAGGTTGATCAAAACCACAATAGACGGCCTAAGCATTGAGGAGACAAAGGAAATGAGAAAGAGAGGGCTTGCAGTTCCAGCTTTAACAAGACTTTGTAATTGCTCTCCCCTCTTCTGATTCATGATACTTGTACTGCATCTGTGTAGTGATTAACTTGAAAGTTGCAACTGCAGCCAGAAATGGTTATTATGGTAGCCTGGTACCCATGGTCAGAGATGCTTTTCTCGTCAGTGAGCTTGTTCGAATAGACTGCCAGGGACTTGACAGGAGTGATCACAAGAAAATAGGCTGCAAACTTAGGGTAAAGAATTTCATTTAGTTATTTGCTTGGGGTTGGCAGCTAATGCTAAGTTTTATCTATAGATTCTTATATTGATGATGTCTTGTATGTTTGCTTCTTTGACTACACAAAAAAGGTTAGGAATTTCATTTAGGTATTTGTTAGATGAATTTCTTTACACTTTTTTTTTTCTCTTTTTTTCTGGAAAGACTTTCTTGCTGAGCATTTCTTTCTATTATCTGATGTGTCACCCCATTTTATATGGGAGATTGAACTTGTATTTTGAGAGGGGAGCACACAATATTGATGGTATAAAAGTCTATAAACCTGTAAAAATGATTATATGAGAGAGAATGTTAAATTATGAGAGTAAAAATGTTAGTGCTGTGTTAAATTATGCTTAAATACTCTCTTTCAGCTGTGCTATTCATTGAGTTGATTTATTAAAAAACAACTCACAGACCACCATGTAGAGGTTATCACAATTCCTCTACACAACTTCTTAATGGAACGATAGTGGGAGATTGTTAAATCAAAAACTATTGAATCTCATCCATATAATTATCCTTTTTTTTTTGTCCGTTCATTCAGCTATTAATTTTCTGCTGTAAATTCTACTAACACGCATCAGAATGATGGGTCACACTGTTGTCAAACAACAGTGACTGTAACTTGCAATGACTGTAAATTCAATTACATCTTGAAGGATTAACCCATTGTGCAATGCATAGAATTATTTCCATTGCTAAAGTTTGCAGGCCTTCAAGCTTGCACTTTCATAGATCATGTGAACTTGGCTTTGGTAGTTTTGATTTCATTTCTTTTTATCTTGCTGTTATGATGTTTTTTCTGATGGTAAACTAGCTTGAAAATTTATTTTCAATAACATTCTCCTTTGTATTTTAAATTGTTCTTGCTGTCACAGGACCTGGTTCCATGTATCCTTGTAACATTTGACAAGGAGCAGATTGTGGTATGGAGGGGGAAGGACTATAAGCCTCCAGAAGTTGAGGATGAACAGTTCTTTGCAGATCGACAACTTTTTGATGATCCACAGAGCGATATGGATTGTAGCGAAGAGACACAGAGCTCAGATGAAACCAGATTTCAGCAAGAGTAACCACTCTGCCATTGCTGAGTAGTTCCTAGCTGCATTAGTACATCTCCAACTTACATTTCTTCATGGACTGGTGCTTGTGTCTGTGCTCTCCAATCTGCAATATCAAGAGTTTGAGCTGGGGAAAGAGACCTTAACAATGATACTATCATTTGACAGCAACGTGTAGCGGCAACCGTGCACTGTGTACATTGTATGTCGAGTGTAATTGTCAACCTCGACAGGAAGTGGGAGTAGTTTAAGATTAAGGTTTGGTTGGGAGCGAATCAGATGGATTTGACAGGCCGATTATCATAAAGATATCACTGTCATGCGAGTATCTCAGGCCCTTTTTCTAATAGTTGATATTTTAAGAGTTTTGGAGGAGAATATGCAAGTGGGGTGCGCGCAGGACCCTTACCGATTCCTGAAGAGGACTTGTAAATCTAGATCCGAAAAAGAATGTTTACTTTAACGATGGTTTTTTTCCCCATTTCATATTGATGAGCTTTTGCTGGAGAAATCGTCGGTGGAAGCCCTTCTCCACATGATGGGCAGCAGACTTTCATGTGCAGAAATACCATTTCTTGTATATATTTTTCTGTAAACATGTGTTTTGAAAGTGTTTTTTGTGTTATTGAAAAAAATTGAAATTTTTAGTGTTTTTAAATTATATTTTCATATGCTAGTATTAAAAATAATTTTTTAAAAAATAAAAAATATTATTTTAATATATTTTTTTATTAAAAACTATTTTTAAAAATGATCCCTGACAAACTGGCATGCTCGCGCGTGTGATACTTTCTATTTGGGTCTACTTTTGTTTTTTTTTTGTATAAACCACGTGGTGTCCTAGGTGCTAGCCTAGACTAATTCATGTTCGTACCGGGTGGGCTTCAAAGGGGTGAAAGTGCTTTTCAAATGGCTGGTTTTATACAAGAGAAGAGTTTGAACCCCTGATTTCTCTTAAGAGACGAGCACCACTCACGCGAGACCCTTGGTTGGGTCTACTTTTGTTGGCTAGCTATGTGATTGTCTCTCTTCAACACAAGCCACCTATTGGGCCGTGACTTTTCCCCGCAATCCAGACTTTCCGCATTCCTGTTCTGATGCCTTCTAGTGCCGTGGCTTTTCTTGCCGACTACCCTTTGAAAATTAAGACATTTTTTTAAAGCAAAATTTGGACGATGAGCGATGCTTCAGTTCACGCCGGCCATTGTTTACACTTTATTATTTTTTTCCCTCTCATCTCCTAAAATTAAAATATTGCACTTGACAAGTACAGTTTTTACCTTACCATGCTTTTAATTTTATCATTTTTTCTCATCAAATGTCGAATTATATCATTAATTACGATATTTTTTTTTATCAAATAAAAAAAACATCTTAACAGGTAAACGCTGTATAGTAAAATAAAATAATTATATATGAGATTTGGTAATATACTAATACAGTTTTTTAGATTAAGAAATAAATTTTTACTTACCAAGAAATGAGTTTGTTTGAAATAACTTTTTAAATATTTTTTACTTTAAAATATATAAAATAACATTTATTTGTATCCTTTAAATTATGTTTTTATCATTATTACATCCAAATAATTAAAAATATAAAAAACAAATTAGAATTAAAAAAACATGCTGAAGCTATGCCTCTACACAACTAACTAGGAAGTAAAATTTGGTCTTGCAGGAAAAAAAAGAAGAAATCCCCACATGAGAACAACGTGGGAAATAATTTTAAAAACACTTAAATAAATATAGTTACCTCCTTTTCTCTCTCTCCTCACTCTCTTAGTAACCAAACAAACAGTCCACCTCTGTATTCCTTTATTCTCCGATTAGCAAAAAAAAAAAAAAAAAAAAACCTTCCCTTCAAACCCTTGCCAGCCATCAACAATGGTAGACCATGATCTCAAATCCCCTTTCCTCTCCTCCCAACCGTCGGATCTCCCACATCTAATCCTCGCCGTTCATGATTCTGACTCCTCCATCGAACAATCCAACAACCACAACCATATCCCTAATACTTCTCGCAACCCGTTTGAATTTATCGGGTCAGATGGGTTGTTCGTACCCGCACCATCAACATTGGATCCGTTTAGAAACGACACACCTAATATTGAGGGATTATATGAATTGATCAAGATTGTGATTTGCTTGCCAATTGCAATAGTAAGATTGGTGCTTTTTGGGGTTTGTTTGTCTATAGGGTATGTTGCAACGAAAATTGCATTACTAGGATGGAAGGACAAGCATAATCCTATGCCCAGGTGGAGATCTAGGTTAATGTGGGTCACTAGGGGTTGTACTCGCTGTATTTTATTCTCCTTTGGGTATGTTAAATTTCTCCTTTTTTTATATGTAAAGCTCGAAACTGTATGGTCTGTTTAATTGTTTAAGGAATTGGTCTTATGTGTTTGATTAGGATTTGCTGTTTTGCTTGTTTTTTGGTGGTGGTGGGCGGGGGAGGTTTGTTGAATTAATTTTTATTATGTTTTTAATATCTATATGTTTCTTGTTGAAGCTCGAAACTTTGTGATCAGTTTGGTTGTTGGATATAAAGAATTGGTTATTTTATTTGCTTGATGGGGTTTTTGATTTTTAATTTGTGGATCTTTACTTGAAGGAAATAAAAATGACTTTATATTTTTAAAGAATTGATTTGTATATACTTATTTGAAGGTAATTGGTGTGGTTGTTTTTTTGGGTGGTTGGTGTTGCAGTTATCATTGGATTAAAAGGAAAGGAAAGCTTGCTCCAAGAGAAATTGCACCGATTGTCGTGTCTAACCATGTATCGTATATTGATCCAATTTTTTATTTTTTTGAATTCTTCCCAACAATTGTTGCGTCAGATTCGCACGATGCTATGCCCTTTGTTGGAACTATTATTAGAGCAATGCAGGTAATCGGATTATATACTATCACATGAGGTGCAGTTGACAGTTTTTCATCTTATTTTTTTTTACCCTCTAAATTTGGTTTTTAATTATCACTTTTCTTGTCGTGCCATGTTTGCAGGTGATCTATGTCAATCGGTTTTCACCATCATCAAGGAAGCATGCTGTTAATGAAATAAAGGTATAAAGTTTGTGTAATGTTTACTAATTATTGCTTCTTTGAATTGAATTAATAAAATCCCTGCAGTATAGTGTATAGTGACTTGCACAAATTGTGTAATGCTCAGATTCATTAAACTGTACATAATTTGTGAATGCCCTGTTCTGTTTTGGATGTCTGACATGTATCTTTAATAGTCTCAGTAGAGCTTAAAATACACTCTAACAGCTCCATAAATTGAGAAATCCAGTAGTGATAGTATGTTTGGTCTGCAAAATAAATCTAAATAATTTATATCAATTTATAAGCTATTTGATACAGAATGTGCTTTCAAGGATCTGAATGCAGAGAAAGGCTTCGTGCGGTAGATTTCCTCGAGTTCTTTTGTTTCCCGAGGGAACAACAACTAATGGAAAGGTTCTCATTTCATTCCAACTTGGAGCGTTCATCCCTGGTTATGCAGTTCAACCAGTAATTGTTCGCTATCCCCATGTTCACTTTGATCAATCGTGGTAGGGCTTTGTTCATACATTGAATTCCTTATTGTCTGTCTGTAATGGTGTTTAATCTACCTTACTTATCATAGTTGCTGTTTCTGTTAGGGGGGATGTTTCTCTTGGAATGCTCATGTTTAGAATGTTCACACAGTTTCACAATTTTATGGAGGTGTGCTTTCTTGTTCTGTTAAATATGATCCTGGCTTACCTTGTAATATGGTGATTTAAAGCTATACATATATAACTTTAATAATTTATTTTTAATTGAACAGGTAGAATATCTACCAATTGTTTCACCCCTTGATAATTGCAAAGAAAATCCTGCCCAGTTTGCCAAGAGGGTAAGTGATTGACTTTACTTTGTTTACTTTCAGCTCTTTGATCTATTAACCTCTTTCTTTTTTCTACTCTCTTTACATGCACATGCAAATGCTCAATCTACTGCTGCCCATTATGGATCTTTGTTGATATAGTCCTCATATATGCTTCTCCATTCCTCTGATGGTTGTTAGTGCTGATACATTGATGAATATGAATCTATGCAGACTAGCCATGCCATTGCATCTGCTCTCAATGTTGTTCAAACTAATCACTCTTATGGTGACTTGATGCTTCTCGTGAAAGCATCTGAGTTGAAGCAGGTATAACATTTCTTTGCCAGAATCTGCCTTTCAAACTTATCTTGCTCATATGTTTGTGCCACATTGTGAAGTAGTTAATTGGTTTGTTTAGAGAATGAACATGGAGATTAATGATACAGGGTTGACTTCATAATATCTGATTTTGCCTTGTTGTTTCCAAACATAACATGCACAATGGGTTTAAGTATGGATTCTCAAGCTCACATCATAGGTCATAACTTCTTTATGTGGTGATTAGAAATGAAACAAATTAGAAAGAAATATGGGTGTTGATCCAATAGCCTTACCTTGAGTTCGTGACTCTGAGAGACTGGACATCTTAAATCCTTTGCTACTGTTGAGCTCAACTGGATATTTTTTCCTCTCATTCATTAGCAACCATGTTTGTGCTGATGGGGGTCAAAACAAGCATTACATCATACCAGCTCTATGTTTCTCTTGTCTATAATGTGTATTCTGATTAATTTGCTTACTATGATATGAAGTTGACATTATTTTCAGAGGAACTAAAGGGTTGTGGAGTTTACACTGATATTTCATTTTTGTTATGATATTGTTTTACAGGTGAAACCCTCAAGTTATATGGTTGAAATGGCGAAGGTGGAATCAGTAAGTATTTTGATTCAAATACTTCAAAGTTGAGTTTCCTCTTAATTAAGGAAATTGAACCAATCTGTTCATCTAATCCAGGCAAATGGACAGTTTACTTTTTTGGGGTGTTTTTCCCTTTGGTTGAATGGAGCAAACTCTTATTAATTTGTTTGTTGGCCATGATTAAATGCATGTTCTAATTCTCTTCCTTATCAACTGTAGCAGGAGACCTCTGGGTGTTTGTGTCAAATAAGCTGGTAAAGTCACCTGTGACTTTGATACTAAAAACTCTCTCACCTCAAGTGGGGGTTTCCAGGACGGGGTGGTACTTGCATAGAAATAACATAGTAGCAAGTTCATTTCCAGATATAGGTCTTACAGTAGTCTAGAAGTAATTGACTATGCAGGATAAATTCTCTTGAAGATTGTCGGGGGAAAAGAAAGATTAAATGATTCTCATATTTCATGATTAGGATTGTAGTATGAGAGCTAAATTGTGTGTTTGAGAGATAGAGACAGCTTGGTGGCTGCTTTTTACTTTGAAAGTAGCACGTGCACTATTCAGATAAATTGTTCTTGTCCATGTTTCTGGTAACATGAGTCTTTGCAATTAGGATTTGCTAGTATTTGTGTGTTGTCGCTTCATTCTAATGTATCGTATTTTTTAAAACCATTGAGTCGCTGCAATGCACAAGTAAAAAATTAAGTCATGTAGCTTTTGAAAAAGACCTTGCATCCTTAATATCTTCTATTTATATCTTATCTTACTATATTTTTAATGAGGTGGTTTATTGTGCTCACCAGTTATTTCATATAAGCGGCTTGGAAGCAGTGAACTTTCTGGAAAAGTTTCTGTCTATGAACCCAGATGCCAGGTATCAAGTTTTCTGAACTGAGGAATTTATTGCTTAATTTAGCTTTTGCTTGAATGATACTATCTTTCACTTGAATTTAATGGCACCTATCTAGTTAGTGGGACCATGGGAGGAAAAATTTGAAGACAGTTGTACCTTTTAGCATTCAATTACTGACTGCTCAATTCCCGGGCAAGCTCCCTCTGGTGGGATTCATGCATCTCTTGAACTCACTGGCAAAACTGAAGACAGTCAAGTTCTCATTAACTTTAGGAGGGTGTGTTTAGTATTGTTTTTGCTTTTGTGGTTGAGGTTTTAAAAAAGCAGATTCATGAAAAGCACTTTTAGCTACTATTCCAAATAATTTTTGAAGTGTTTGGTTAAAAATGTGGTTGAGTTTGAGGTTAATGAAAAACATTTTCATGTATTTGGTTACCAAGCTTTTCATATTGCTTTCAACTTGTGAAATTACTTTAAAGGACACACACACACATATATATTTAAATATTGTATTAATAATCATAATTTAATAATGTAATGAATAATTGAAGTAAATTAGACACTTCTTTTTATTCTCCCATCAAATTATTTGTGATTCCATCACGAACTAAATCCATATGTGAAGGCCTCAGCGATCCCTGACTATTTGATCAAGGAACAATATCTGGTAAAATATCATCTGAAACAAAATTAGGATTAGGAGGCAAAAGTTATATTATGATATCCTTTTAATATAATTATTTATATTTTAAGTTTTTAGATTTTTACATTATTTTAATACTAAAAAAATATAATAAATAATAAACCTATACCATCCCCGCCCCTCTCTCAACTTCTTCTCCATCTCCAGAGAAGAACCCCCCCCCCATATTTTTTTTCTTTTTTTAAGAAACTCTTGTGGTGATTGCTATTTTAATTTTTTTCTTCTATCAGGATCATTATCGTTTTTTATTTGATTTTTATATATGGCTGCCTCTCCTCCTTCCAAGCATTGGAACTAGGTCTCTCCTCTTATCTGTCTCTCAATTCTGGTCATACTGCAAAGCCATACTTGTTATGTTGTCCACCAGTTTGGGTTCATTATTTTTCTACATGCCATTTTATGCTGTTCATAAACTGTGTTTATTTTTTTTTATTGGTGATTGCTATACTTTGCATTATAATAGTTTGATGATGCATCTAACTTAAACATTGAAACTCTTATCATTCATGACTATGATCATTGAAGTTCATTTGTCTTTTCTTTTTGCAATGGTGAATTCCAATACATGTTCCAAATCACTCTTTCTTTCCACAGTGGTCGTGTTAAATTCAATGACTTTTTGAGGGCTTTCAGACTGAGGACTTGCACACTTTCAGAAGAGGTTAGTTGTACCAAAAGGTAGATTTTTGTGCAAGGCACTTCAATTAATAAAAGAAATTGGTGATCTAATATTTGAATTAATGCTCACTCATGCCTTTCTAGTTTATCTTTCTTGACCGGGTCATGTAATCAATTTAATGATTTTTATCATATTGTGTTATGGAAATTGGCCAAAGCAGCAAGGCAGTATCATTTCCTTGCAAGCATGTATTTTTGACACCATAGATTGGCATACTTGATATAAAATGGTTACCCTGTCTTTATCTGGGGTGATGGAATAAGCTTCAGCTCTTGAATAGATTAACGCAGGTGTGTTTATTTCATCTTTTAGTGGAATTGGTTTACTGCAAGAGCGTTTCTTAACTTTGTAAACCGAGTGATTAAACTTGCTTACAATTTTTCGAGGACATTGGTACAATATAGATTATGATACAGACCTTGGAAAAACTGCCTTTTTATCTGACTTTGGCAGAAATAGCTGCATCAGTTTGTGGCATGAATTGAAGTCATTAACAAAAAAACATGATAATTTTTTAATGCTTTTGCAAAATTCTGCTTCATTAGGAAATTTAATGAATGTAATTATAATGCAACAGACTGCAGGGGCTGAGTTTTAAACTATTGTTATGTATGTGGAATTCCACTTTCTTGAGTGATAATTAAGTTCTGCTGGAATGCAGTTATTTGGATTCCTTGATGCAGAGAAGAATGGATCGATTACATTCAAGCAGGTAAAGTTTCCCTCATTTGTTTTTTATCTTTGCTGTGGATGCACTTCACACCTTCTTGAGTTTATAGTTAAATTATCATTTGAAGTTGCAACCAATCTGTGCTCATAGAGACCTGAATGCAAGTTGTGTGCCCATATCAACGAATGTTTTCTAATTTCTCTGGTAGAATGGAGTCTATGACACATTAGGCAAATTCAGTCCTAAACTCTCTTCTTTTTTCTTTCTTTTTTCTGAACTTGGAGACATGCGAAGTTTTAGTTACAGCGTGGCTGGCAATTCAATTTCTTAAGACCATGATATTAAAGTGGTCAACAACTAACTTCTAATGGATCCTTAAATACTCTTAACCTCATCCACTAGACTCACTGGAGTGTCAGGACATTTTGGTGGTGCATTATGTTGGGCTCTTCAGACAAGATGCAAAACAACAATGACCAGTCTTTTCCCTGCTATGAACTCAATGTGAAAAGGGTCCCGACTAACACAACCTTTGGCTTCTGTTTAACCCAATGTCATAAGGGTCCAAATATATTTTTTATTATTTTTGCCAGAGTTATTACTTGTATTCGTTGAATTACCAAATACTTGATCCAAGAGCAACACCAGTGCAATCCAAATGTTTGATCCTCTAGTTCCTTTTGTTTCTTCCTTGGTATTATTCGTAGAAATTATACAAAATGCCAATATTTCTTTCAAGAGTAAAGTGATGGATAATTAGCAGATAACTCATTGCGTTTATACATTCTATAAGAAAATGCCAAAAAGGGGCTATGGGGAGAACATTTATGTGCTATACAAATAGAAAAGAAGCTTATTTTAGACGTCTACAATGATTGGCAGGAATGGCTGCAATTATTGATATCATGGTGACTCTGTTTGCTAACAGATTTTGGCCTAAAGTGATCATGTAAAACCGTGTTTTATTCACTGTCTCATGATATGCAGCTGCACATGATCATATTGTTTGCTGTTTGCAGTTCTTGTATGGATCAGCCCATGTCATGAAGCAACCACTATTCCAGCAATCCTGTGAGCTAGCTTTTGCTCAATGCGACACTAGTGGATGTAATCAAATTTCAGAACAAGAAGTATATTGTTCTTTCCTTTACGTATTAATTTCCTCATTTTTTTATTCAGTAGAATCCCTGCTCACTTTCTTGGTTTCTGTTGTATTTTGATTAGTTGGGAGATACCATTAGACTTGCAATCCCAGACTATGATGAGGACGAGGTAATTTACTGCACTGTCTAATAATTCATTGTCAATGGATTCTTTTCTTTGTGGGAATATTGTCAATAGGGCTATTATATCAGCCACAACCAAATTTTTGCAAAGAAACTTGTGTTTTTTTTTGCATTAGATCTTCCTTCTTGTTCATCTTTATTTGTTCTCAAGCGAAAAAAAAGAGAGATGTTCATGAAAAAACGCTGACTCCCTCTGTTTACTGGCGCAGATCCACGAGCTCTTCAGTATATTTGATATGGGTGGCGGTGGGAGTGTCAGCAAGGATAATTTTCTTTCTTGTCTAAGACTGAACCCTTTGCTGATAGCACTTTTCAAACCTTGTTTGGTGGCCAGGGGCTCGTCGCAAGTTGATCAGGGGATCCTGGAGGAGATTGTATGATGCATATGTTTCAGGCTTCATGTCGAGTTGTCTCATCTCTCATGTTGTGTATAATCCGTACGGACCCCTTGATGGCCTGGTTTTGTTCCGATGAGAATTTCAGGGTTAGTAGGGGTGAGGGGCGGGGGCTATTTTTAACCTTGCCACCCTCTACTGTGACTCGGGAGAATCTTGATTAACCATAAAGGTTACTCCGTTGTATTTTGTAGTAAAACTTTGTTTTTTCACATATTTGGGACGGTTTCTGCTAACCTAGGGAGTTCATTGTGTTTGTGAATGGGTTCAAGATTGTTTTTTAAAGTCTTGGAAATATATAAAAATAATATTATTTATTTTTTAAAAATTATTCTTGATATGAACATGTTAAAATAATGTAAAAACATATATAAAAAATAACTTTAAATATAAAATAATATTTTTTTTGTTAAACGCTGATTGAAGTGTAATTTTAGGCAGTTTTGTGTCAACATTTATATTGTTTAGATGTGATTTGACATGGACTTCCAAAATCAAGAATCAAGCGAAAATCTTATTACAGTTGCAATAACACATTAACTGTATCTGATATGGTTTCAGAGGAATATTTGGTTTCCCAAGAAAATATATTCTTTTGCAAAGTAGCATGAAAAATAATAATAATAATAATAATCCAGTTCTAGTGAGTAAGAGTACTTTGTTACTATTTTTTTAATTTAAATATTCTAAATTTAAAATAGTATTAAAATCTCTGTGAGCTGCAATTTATAATTATAACTACTTGTATTATTTTATTTTTCTCTTTCTAGGGTGCTACTTTGTAAAAGGAGGAGGAGGAAGAAGAAGCCAAGCTCCAAGAAAAAAACAAACTGAACTTGTTAATGATTTGACGTGGGGGTTTCGTGTGTTGAGAATACATGATTGAAAAAGCATTTTCTTATGAAAGTATGCAAGGCTGGATTTAATTAGTGTTTCAATATATTTAGTCAAAGAGACGGATATAAAATTAGGGTTAGGGTTTGCCTGCCTTCAACCCCATCTTCTCTCAATGTTTTTCACTGACGGATCAGAACTCCATTCTTTACTTTATGAGCGGTGGATTTCTGCTCTTGGGAGCTGGGCCGAGAGGAATGTGTAGTCCCTGTAAGAACAAACAGCACCTTATCTGCATTTTAAGCTTTAAAAAGGCATCATCACGTGAAAAAGGCAAGGAGCTTCTCACCCATTATCCACTGTGGGCCACTCCTCCATCATCTGAGATTTTCTAACTACAAAGTCAGATATATATATATATATATATATATATATATATATATATTACAAGATTATTCTAGTCTTAATCTTATATTTTAATATTAAGGTAATTAAGAATTGCATAAGTTATTAAGTTAATTAAAAAAAAGCATCCACAGAGGAGTGGAAGGTGGAGGTGTGAATAAATATTTTGCTGAACGGGACCCTGTCGCAGAATTGATTTCTCGAGTCAGGCAGGCAAAATTTATTACCAGCTTCTGGGAGCTAATTATCCAACGAGCTTGGAACTTGACAGCAAGGAGCCAGCTAAGAGATAGCTAGCACCTTGGGCGGAAGGTCATACAGATTACGACTTGACCTGTCTGAATAAATTTAAAAATCTCAATTGATTCACTAAAAAACATTTTTTTAAATAATTTAGCTGTCAAAATCAATAAAGCAATCTTTGTTCCTTTCGTTCATTCTTTTTATTTTGGACAAAAAATCGTAGAAAAACCTTGTCTGTGATACAAAATATTACAAACGAGCATTTCATAGTTGAGCATGGATCGTGCAGGTTTAAAAGAATAAGATATGAATCTGTACAAAAAAATATATTAGCTCGGTTTGAACACTAAGAGCAACAAAGTCTGTTTTTGGGTTCGATCCATATTATAGCGGGTTGGTTCGATTATGGTCGAACCGAACCCGCTTTTGTACTTCTCTAATACCTTTTCCATTCTTGGTACTTTCATATCTAAGTTTGGACACTTACTTGCCAAGTATGGCAATACTTCTTTTAAGTTTGTTAAGTTTATGAATACTTTTCCAAGTTACAAAATTCTTCTTCGGGTTTAGTTTGACCAGGTTAAACCAAACCCAAACCAAGACTATTTTTGGGCTAATAATTAATCGAGTTTCTTTTTATTCTCCTGGTCCTTAAGGTTATGCCAATTCTAATAAATTAGGTAGCATATTTAGCCTCTTTTACCCCAGATTGACTAATTAAGGTAAAAAATATATTATTGATATTAATGTGACCTGTTGATATAATTAGTTATCATATTCTATAATAATTTATCGAACCTTCATGGGTATCTTGATTTGTCATTTGGAAATGTCGAAGTCAAGAAATCTTTTGACATCACTAGTCTTTATTTAGGAACAATTAATCAAGTTCTACGTAATATCAATATCAATACAACATATTGATATCATTAGCTATCCAAACTTAGAATAGCTCACCGAGTTACTTTAAATACTTTAATTTGCTCTTTATTAATGTTGTCGTCAAGAGTCCATTATATCATTAGGCTTATTTACATAGCAACACCAAAGATGAAAAAATAAATTTGAACAATATTAACAATATCATAATTTAAAATTTCTATAGTCTTTAGGCATCTACCTGTTATGTTTGAAGTACTTTCTTCAACTTGGTTTGGTCCTCAAGGTATCCCTAGTGAATCAATTTACCCATTGATTATCACTACCCTTAGAAAATTAAAAAAAAAAAAACATTTTTATATTCCAACACAACAATTTTTCCCTTATGACACACCCTATAACATCCACTTTTTTTTTTATCATTATATCTATTTTTTTCTATTTTCAATGCTCTATCTCAGTTTCCAAACATAACTAACCATATTAGCCTTATAATTTCATCATTGGATTTCTCTCTTAAACTTTTCTCATGAAAATCACAAAATCATGTATGATCATCACATCAAGAAATACTGCGTTTTGAATTTGGGTAACTGAAGGCGACAAAACAATGGACGGTCCATGTATATTTAATTTAAAACTATAACTAGAGCAAAAGGACCCACTTGTTTTCCAATAAATGCCCCCCCGATATGTGCCTGTTTGAAAATGCACCTGCACCGTACGTTCATCCTGCTGGTTCAACCTGTAATTCCCATAAAAAATCATCATTTTGATGGGAGTCTTTGGTGTTCATTTTGTCTTCCAGTGTTATTTAAGAAAATGGCTGCGGGCCAAGAGCTGCAAAATTTCAGAAAATCAAGAAGAAGATAAAAATGGGTTAGGGTTGGAGATGGAAGGGCAACAAATTTGAAATGTCCGAAATAATATATGCAGGAGGGAGAAGCCTTCTCTTCTCAGCAGTGATTTTTTTGCCTTTCGAATCATTGACAGAAGAAGAGCTAAAAGGTCAAATTGGTCATCTACATTACAAAAGGTTGTGCCCATAGACTAATTGGCTGTGTCGGTAGCAATTACCTTTTCTGTGTGGACAAAAATAAAAATTAATGAGCTACTCTGTCCAAGGTTAGGAACAAAAAGCAAGGCTATAACATATCACTCCCTCAACAATAGCCAACAGTCTCATTGATCTCATAAATAAAAAATTCTCCTGAATTTCATAAAAATTCCATGATATATGTATATATATGAAAAAAATAATCAAGATGCTAGAGTGAATATCAAGATTTAAAGAATGTAATTAAAGCTTGTGATCTTTTTACTTACACTAGTGAATGAGCTTTATTTTTTTATATTCAAGATAAGTAAATTAAAAATTAAACCCTTGTTAAAAAAAAATCATACGATTATAATAAATTATATTTTTTAAACCAAATAAATAAATAAGTGTTTACAATTAACTCAATAAAATAAAAATAAAAAGAAAAGGATACCAATTCTATCAATATCCCACGAGAATAAGAAAGAAAAGGATGGGTGGCTAAGGCTTACGTCAGCAAATTGCGTGGGGGATGACGTGATATATGGCTTCTAGATGAAGTGTGATTGTTATTATTTTAAAAAATATTTTTTGTTTAGAAATATATTAAAATATTTTTTGTTTAGAAATATTATTTTAAAATAATCTAAAAAAACCCAAAAACTTTTAATTTGAAATAAAAAATAAATATTTTTTTCAATTTTTCAAAAACTATTTTGAAACAAATCCGAATCTGAACCATAGGACCATTATAAATATTTTCTTGGGAGATATAATATAATAATAATAATAATAATAATAATAATAAGTAGGACCGAGCACGCCGCGCGGGTCCATTTGCGCACAAATACACCACTCCTCAATTTCCTCAGTCAAGACTGGACTGAACCCCACCCCGTAAAAGTCAATAAAGAAAATGAACGTAAATGGCATATCTGACAGGTGTCGACATACGATGGGCGAAAGGAGTAAAAAGTTCATCTTGGAAAACACGTGTGCTCTGTAATAATTATATTAGTTGAGATTGTTTGGTGGTTGAATTCCAGTTTGTTTGTTAAATTTAATGGAAATAGTTAGCTGTTCAAAACTGATTGACATGGAGTTGAAAAATATTTATAGCATGCCACCAGCCATTTGATTTTTTTTTTCGTGTACATACTGAAGCTTTGTTTTTTAAATTTACAGAATAATTAGAAATATCTCGACGTAATGATTCTAATAATACCTTAAAAAAACATTAAATTATTATTAATTTAATTTAATATGGTGTGTGCGACATGTGTTTTGTTACAACTGTAAATTTTAAACGATTTAACTAATCAGTAAACATCACAATAATTGACATAGGTCTCATTAAGAACTATTTTTTTGAAATATTATTTAATAAAAAACTAGAAGCTATGAATTTTTAAAACCATAACTATAAAAACTATACAAAACACAATGTTTGTTTGGGAGTGTGGTTGCAGTTGTTTTTTAAAGTGTTTTTCGTTCATAAATGCATCAAAATGATTTTTTTTAAAAATATTTTTGACATCAGCGCATGAAAATAATCTAGAAACATAAAAAAATTTAATTTGAAAGAATAATAATAATAAATCATTTTTTTTCACAAACGTTTTTAAAATACAATGTTAAATAGGACCTTAATCTAAAAGCTAAATTAGGTTTGGTTGTCTTGTCATTGACAATTTGTATAAATCAATAGAAAAATAGCGATATTAGGTTTGGTTTGCGCAAAATCTATGTTTTAAATGTGCTTTTAATTTATTTATTTTATCTTTTTTTGATTTTAAATTAAATATTTTTGGTTTTCTTAGATTATTTTCATATGTTGATGTAAAAAATGATTTTTTTTTTATATAAAAAAACATAATTTTGATACATTTTTAAATGAAAAACACTTTCAAAAATAAACTCAAGCACCCTAAAAAACAGATACTCAATGATGCATGTATAACTATTTTTTGTTTTACAATTAGATCATGGTATTCTCGGATAAGATTAGTTTGCATATCAACAACAACATCGAGTTTATGTGTTTTTATCTTGTCAAATGTAGGTTGTCCATTGTGTCACACAATTAAACTACAGATTTTTGTTTACTAAAAAATTTGGCAAGCAATTCTTAGTTTTTGCATGTTTGAAAACAAAAAATAAAAAAGTTTTCTATTTTGTTTTAGATTTTATAGAAACGGAGATAAAATAAAGGGTACAAAACAACACTTGATGATTCTCTCTGTGTTATGAGTTGGCAAAGTAATTTAATTTCTTGGTATATTATGTGGGTGCTTAGCTCTGCGGTGAACCAAACATGATTTTAACCAAACAGGTGCATGAAATTTATTTGTGGGTCCCACCTAAAATTATGTTCCAGCCGCAGGTAATGAAAAACATTTGTGAAATGCTTTTCAAAAAACTCAGTCGTAGCATTGCATGGGATTAACACATAGGAAGGCAATTTTCATGAATTTTTCTGAGCATTGACACATAGGAAGACAACGAGTGCATGAAATTTTTGGAACAAACCAATAGTCACTGTCGATCCCTCTCTCTCTTCCCCAACACAACCGACAATCTCTCTCTCTACAGTCATCGTCACTGCCCTCTCTCTCTATAGCCATCGCCAGCTCTCGGCACCACCATCATCCCCCTCATCACCGTCAACTTCTCCTCCACGCCACAAGCTCTGTCGTGACCTCCATCCGTCGCAGTAAACCTCGTCGTAGAGAGCACCAGCGGCAGCAGCACCAGTTGTAACCTTCCGACGCTCCTACCAGCCACCATACAGCACCATCTCCAACGCCACCACTACAAGAAGAACCACCTCGACCTCCTCTACCCGTCGGTATTGGCCGTTAACCCTCTCGTTACAGGTGCCCATATTTTTATTCACGTGAACAGTAACATCATGAATAATTCAAACACAAAAACAAAAGCTGCAGCGCACCATTTTGTGCTATTTTATTTTTGAACTCTTGGGCTGGGATGAACCTGCTCTCGGCCCAGCCCAAGTCCAGTAGAGTTGGGCCATTTTGGTCCAACTTGGTTGGGCCGACCCATTTAGTTTGGGACAGACCCAGTCCACAACTCTGATGAAAGGGAAAAGTGCGTAACTTCGTTTCACTCCACAACTCCGTTGCTTTTCGATTGATTATGGATTAGAAACTTGCAACTGGATTTTGCCTTTGAATTATATCTCTACAACATGTAGATAGAGATACTGAAACAACACTATTTATGGATCACAAAAGTTGTTCCTGATGATATTTATCAAATATTGTTCATTAATTAAATAGCAAGGGATCGCAGAGGCCTTGACGTATGAATCTAGTTCGTGATGAAATTGCAAGTAGTTTGATGGGAGAATAAAAACGAGTGTGTAATTTACTTGAATTATTAATTATATTTTATTATTATAATAATTAAATCTACAATATTTAAAAAAATATGTGTGTGTGTCCTTTAAAATAATTTCACAAGTTGACAGCAATATAAAAAAACATGGTGACCAAACACTCGAAACTGCTTTTCATTAAACCTCAAACTCAACCACAGTTTTAACCAAATACTTTAATTTCAATTATGAACCGCAACTAAAATCTTTTTTCATGAAATTATTTTTTTTCAACTTCAACCACAACCACAACCACAACCACAACAACCATGCCAAACAATAGGTGAGTATTAGCAAATAATTAAAATCATTTTAGGATTTATTTTTATTTTCTATTTTCAATTTAGTGTTTTTAGATCATTTTGATGCGCTGGTGATAAAAATAATTCTTAAAGATAAAAATTATTTCAATACATTTCTAAATAAATAACACATTCAAAAACACCTCAAAAACATTCTAAAACCGCCACTCATAATCTCTAGAATAACGAAAATCAGCAATTAGCATAAATTGACAGAGAAGAGGAGAGGAGAGGGAAAAATAAGGAAAAAAATATGAGATTTTAATTCCACGAGATGCGCGCGTGACTTTCAATTTATATTATGTTTTTTATTTTTTATAGTGCTAATCTCGAAAAAGAAAAAACTCTAAAAAACAAGACGAGCCAAGAAAAAAGAAAAGAAAAGGAAGAGAGCCCATACCCTCTTTCTCCCCCCCCCCCCCCTCCCCTGTACTATGCATGACCTTGACGCGCCATACAAGGCAAGAGGCATGGTCCCAATTTCCACGTGAAGCAGGGTTTGACGAAAATGAAAACAATAAATGAAATAATCACTCTTCAATGCGTTTTCGTATCCCCATTGGCTCGCACGTACGTAGTTGTACGGATTGACGTTGATGTGTTTCTAACATTGTACTGTGGATGCTCCCTTTCCCTTTTAATGGCAAAAGTAAATTACAGTAGCCCTCGTCTGTGGCCCTTACCTCCTCCTATCCATTTCTTTTTCACCCATCACAGAATCCCTCCAACAAAAACTCAAGAAGCTTCTCCGTTTCCCTGTCTTTCTCGGCCTTTTTCCGAGGACAACCTCATTTTTGGCACTCGTTAACCAGCACGAGAAAAGGGTCTGAATAATATATTATTATATTTATTTATCTATCTGAGAAAACTTAAATAATATACCATGTCACATGAACTGGAGCCAAATCTAGTGTCTGATGGTTAAAATTGATATAAAAAATAGGTAGACTGTAGATGCATCTTTTAAGGTTTATCTATTTGTGGCAGATTTACTCTTTATCGGAGTGTCTGAGGAAGCTTGACAGCGAGAGAACAATGATCAATAAGGAAAGGTTCTTGTTTGTGCGAGGTCTACGGTGGTTGTGTGACTAGAAAAGGGAGCTAGCTCGGGTGTCAATCAAAAAGACAAAAAAAAAAAAGAAAAAAGAAAAAAGAAAAGAGAGCTGCAGGAACAACTTCTTAGCTATCTAGACGTATCTTTCTGGTTTAGACATCGCCCACAAACCTTAGATTTTTACTTTTAAACAAGTTGTGTTCCCTTTTTGGTCATCTTTATTCCTTTCCAGTCTCTCCTCTGCCACAGACCCTCTCTCTCTCTAGGTTCTTTGCCACTTTGGTAAGATTTCCAAATCTTCCCTCTGATTACTCTTTTTTTTAATTTTTATACCTCACCCGTGCTATATGAATTGAAGAACACAGGCCTAGTGGTTAGGCTTGCGCTTGGTTTTTCGAACAATTCACTTGTATCAGTAAAAAAATCTTATTTGGCTGTTTTTGGGTATCGCTGTTCATCCTCAGATTTCCTCAGCTGCTTCCTTTTCTGGCTTTTACCCTCCATTTCATGATTAAAGCTCTCGTGGGTTTATTGCCTGTTTGGTAAATTTCTCTCATTTTCATCGAGGTCTTGCCTGTTCCTTTGTCTCCTTGAAAACCATTTTTTGATTAATTACATCTCCTCAGTAGCATTTACTCTCTTGCATCCTTAAATCAATCCATCAAAACAGTTGCTTCTTCGAATCTCAGTTTGCTCCCAAGGCTCGGATTTTTGTTCCCCCTCCACTTTCTTGCCTGGAAAGGAGAAACCTTTTCTGCTGGGCGTAGTCTATTTGGTGAGCCTAGTTTTTATTTTCCCCCCCTTTCTTTCTCATTCTCTCTTGAATCAAATCCTTTCTGGTTCACACACACACTCTTTTTAGCTTTGAATTTAACAGAATCTATAAATCAAGCTGAGTGCTTTTCGATTATATGTATTGACCTTCACCTTGTTGTGAAGGTATAGAGAGATGGTGAGAGGGAAGACACAGATGAGGCGCATAGAGAACGCCACAAGCAGGCAAGTTACCTTCTCCAAGCGGAGAAATGGGCTGCTGAAGAAAGCATTTGAATTATCAGTTCTTTGTGATGCTGAGGTTGCCCTTATTGTCTTCTCTCCTAGAGGAAAGCTCTATGAATTTGCAAGCTCAAGGTACCATCTTTTGCGCTACTTTCCAACTTTCCTTCCATGATTAATACATATAGAATGAATTCGTGTTTGACTCTTTTGATTCGATCAAACCTCCCTCCCTCTTTGCATCCAAGCTTTTGATTTCTTGCATTCTTCCACCATTTCCATGTACCAAGAGGGTATGGTTCTTGCACCTTAGGGTTTTGTGCATGATCTTACACATGTACACACAGAAGCACATATATGGATCCTCGCTGGCCTTGGATATTCTCATGTTATCCTCCATTATGATCCCAGTGATTAATTTTCTGCTACCTTTGCCCGTTCCAATAATTTTTCTCTCTGGGTTTTGAGCTTCTTGTGTTATAAATCCCACTTCTAGACGCATATGAACCCGAAAGAAACCTGAAATGCCCAAATGAGGATCTAAGTATGGTGATCCATATCATCTTCACTAGCTTAATTAGCCCACATCATGGTAGAGTACTCTGGTGTACTACTACTAGAGATGATGATTACTACAGTAATTTCCTGTACATCAGATTAAAGTACAGTACCTGCGAAATAAAAAAAGTTCAATTTTTTTCATCGCTGAAAGTGAAAAAATACCAACGATGAACTTGTAGCTCAATTTGTAAGGATGGGATGTTTCAAGTTTTAGTCTGTCCTTTGTGAATTAATATTAATTATAATAAAAAAAACAAAGTGAAAATATGGGTACACCTTTAGGTATCTAGCTCCTATGCCAAGTTAGAAACTAGTCATTCACGAGTCAAAGAAAAGAAATGCAATATCACTTGTAGTAATCTAGAAGCAAAAACATAAGAAGAGTGGATAAGAAGAAGAAGAAAAAGCACCATGGATTCATATGAAGGTGAGGATGAGTATATTCATGCCTAGCAATGCTAATGATTATTCACGGATCGAGGTTTCTACTATGTCTCACTAATAGTTAAGAAATTTATATATTTTTCTTGTATCTATTGATTTTTAGCATCCGTTATTATTAGAGTGACAGTTATTATTCAATATAAAATAAAATAAAAATATATTTGAGAAATGTATGTTTACATTAAATGATGAAACTATAAATGCTACACACACATTGATATGTACATGTTATAATGTATTCAAAATAACATATAATACAAATACATGTATTGGATTATGCTTAGAAAATATTTGTATTTTATCCATTATCTTTCAAATAAAATAACTATATAAAAAACCTCACCTCTTTGGACCGGTTTGAATCCATATCCATTGGATTTGGATGAAATTACCACCTATATCAAGGTTTTATAGTCAATTAGGTTGTATCTTCTAACTATCTAGGAGGCATGCTAAAATCAACTTCATATTTCTAGTTTAGTTAAAAATATACTATTGATGGATTGTAGAAGAAAAAACTCCAAGCTGCTGCCTTTTTTTTTAATTTTAAAGAAATAAATTATGTCATCTATACCTTTAGTGTGCTTAGAGAAAGAAAAACCTAAGGGAACCGTGCAAAAATGTGCCTAGCAAATGTGGGGGAATAGAGCACCCACGCAAACTGACTCAAATGTTTCTACTTCTCTCGAAAGGAAATTAGTATGAGCTACCGAGTGATATGATTTTCATATCCTGCGGTTTCTACAGAAACAGGAAGAAAAAGGGTCGATTACAGTGATTTTAAGTTACATTTTCGATGGATCTCAATAGTTCCCTTAAGTTATTTTTTATCGAGTTTATTATTGGGAGAATGGATAATAGATTAACCTCTTGATTTGATTGTGTTTGCTGCCCTAGTTATTATTTTTAATTTGAATTTATACGGATAGGTTGTAGGATGTAGCTAATATTTTATTTTATGTTAAATAACAAATAATAATTAGATAATAGTCCATGCATCCTTCCTTTTAATTTGAATTCTTAGAATGAAAAGGAGAGGGGTGGACAAAATAGAAGCATAAAAAGGGTGCTCAAATTCTCTGGTGTATGATTAATTTAGTGCTCAAAAAAATTATTGAAGGATCACATCTTCCTTCCATGATCACATTTTTTTTTTGTTTTTCAAACTTATAACAGTAAGAAATTCATTTTGTCCACCCCTCTATTGTAAATCTTTCCCCTTATTACCTCATCCCAATTGACCAAGTAACTGAACAGATTGATTTATTTTAATTCTAATTTTTATCCTTCTTTAGCTTTTACTCAACAATTCTTGCCTACCTTTGATCCTCACTACCAAAAACATTGTCAGGGACAGCTAATTATTAGCCTTGTCATGTACAAGTTATCAAAATTTGTGCTATCGTGGTGAAATGCCTTAGTTAGAATTTCACCATGGGGTGATGTCTATTTCATGGAATGGAGAAAGTAATAGAGATTTAATGATTACTGATTTGTCTTAAGGATCTAGTTTTCTGAAGAATCTGTCATTCTTTAAATAATAAGTTAAAGCAGCAATAACCAAATTCCAATTAGCACAATCAAGGAAAAAAGTGAAAAATAATTTTAAACCTCGATTTTTTTAAATAATGTTTCATTTTAATTTTCTTATGATCATTGCGTATGCTTTCCAATCCTAAGAAATTCTACATGCTTTCTGGTCGAGGATATAAATTTTTCATGCATAGAAATCTCTAACCTCCAAATACTTAAGTTCTTATACATTTTGTTGGCTTCACTATAAATTATAGTAATAGCAAGGGTGTGATGATATTTTATGCTTAAATATGTTTATATTTTTAATAAACAAACATACAAGTATTTTTCTAAGAAATCCTTTATTGTCAAATAAATGCAAAAGTTTTCTATTCACAGGGACTTTTTTTCTCTTCAAAAAATCACATTCTATAGAGCGTATTTTTGAAGAAAGTGTCATGTTTAGTACCTAAACTTTACTTAAAGCTAAAGCACAAAAATTTAACTCCAAAAATGAATTCAAAAACCATTACCTTCATTTTCTTGGTAACTTTCCCCTCCTCAAAATATCAAACATTGTTTCTAATTTCCTAGAAATTGCAACTTGTTTTCATAAATTGACCCAAAGAAAAAAAAATCTATAAAATATAATTAGTTTAGGAAACATGTATTATTAGTTAAGATGCATAGAAATTAATGATTATATGTTTTTGTTATGATGATGAAAAGGTAGTAACGAGACACAACAATGTTGTGGATAATGATGATTATTTCATTGGTGACAAATGAATTTAGTAATGATGATGATTATAATTAGAGTATATTGGCGTGTACCATATGATAGCACTCGTCAACACTATGAATGTAACGATTATGATAGCAACAATAGCAATGGTAAAGCTAACAATAATACTTATTGTGGTATTAGGGATGATGGTAGTGGTGATGAAGTGACAAAGAGAATGATGATGGTAGTGGTGATACTATTGAAGATAATGATGCTAGTGATTCAAAGATAATAATACTGGTGATGATAATGTAGTGATGAGGAGAATAACGCGGTGGTGGTGTAGATTTGTGATAGTATTATGATGCCTTGTAACTTGAAAATCAAAAGTTGTTTATTCTTGTTTTTTAAAATTTGATTTAATTTTTTAAATTGTTCATAAAAAAATAAGCACGGTATTTCAATAAAAGAATAAAAAAACATAATGATATTAAAAAATCATCAAAAAACTAAATATTTGCCTACTAATAATTGTAATAAAATTGAAAAAGGAGTTTATTTATTTATTTTAAAATAGTTAGAGGGATGTTGTGATTAAGGTCATATGTTAAAACCTGAGTGGGTGAGATGGGTTTTAAGGATAATGGGAGGACTCTTAAGTAGTTTTCTCTTGAAAAAGAAAGGAATTGAATAGCTGAATGACTTAACATATCTTCATATAGGAAAAGTCTCTAATTTCTTCTTATATTTGTAGTTTTGCTTATTATAATATCTTTTCACTAATTTTTTTTTATCAAGTTTCTCCATCCAAATTTGATAGAAGTGAATCTTTTATTCTAAAACGCCTTTTGAGTTTTGTAAAGGTATAACTTTATTTTTCTTTTTTAAGAAAATCTTTACTCATAATTTTAATAGTTGAGTAAATTGTGAAATTCTTTAAAATATTTTGAGAATTTATTAGCAATTTTTTTTATCATAAATGTATTTTTGAGATTTAAAAAAACCCACATTAATTTGGATGAAAAAAAAACATATTGGAGAATTAAATATATCATATAGGGATATGATAGATACAATTAAAAATATAGAGACATATTAAAGTATTGTTCAATTATATATGAAATCAGTCATAGTATACAACGATCTGATTTTCCTTCTTATAATTGCAATAGAGAAAAGCTAACGAGTGCTCTTAAGACATCCTCTAAATAAATTATTTTTAGATGGTGATAAAAAAATACAAATAAGTTATTTGTAATTATGGGTTAAATATAATTTTACGATACTATTTATGGGTTAAAGATATTGGTTGCCTTTTTTTTTTTGGTTGGGTAATTTTCGGTCTCCTTTTATTGGCTGGCAGCATCAGATGAACACAAAAGATTTGGATAAGAATTGCCTAATACATTCAAATGAGTCGGGGTTACAGCCCATCTCCTTCACTGTTCATATGAATAGTATGAACAGTGAAGGAGGTGATTTTTTTTTTTAAATATTTGCTTGATTTTGAATTTATTTTTATAAAATCATTTTAATCTCATATAAACATTCGGTTGTGATCATAAAATTCAGTAAAAATAGTTGAAGAAACTATATATAGTGACTAAATTATAATCAAGGCAGCCTGGCAAAGACAAGTATAAAACCTGAAGAGAATTGGCGATGACAGATAGAAGTGTTTTCTTACATCGTATCAGGATTTTGTTTTTTTCAACTGATATTTCCACAACAGTTGGATTCTGGACCTGACATTCTTTTACTCTAACCCTCACTGCCATTTTCTCAAGCACGCACGCATGCATTTTATCTTTATACTCATATATTTCGTTTTCATGTTCTTTTCGATAAAAATTAAAACATGTAATCATTTCCTTTGTTATTTACTTCAGCATGCAGGGGACCATTGAACGCTATCGAAGGCACGTGAAAGAAAACAACAAGAACAAGCAGCCTGTTGAACAGAACATGCTGGTTATCCTTCTTTCCTCCTCTATCAATTAAACCCTATATCTATATCTATCTATCTATCTATCTATCTATCTATCTATCTATATATATATATAGACACTTATAACAATCCACAGGTTTTCATAGATTCATTAGTGATCAAAACACCCTACAGAGAGTATAAAGATAAAAGCAGCAGAAGTGATTGCAATGAATCTTCCAGGATTTTAACAGCACCATCTTATTTAGTTGCTTTACTAGACAAGGCTCACAAATTCTAGAAAATATAACTGAAAATCTCCCTACAATATAACATAAGCTAAGCTAGGCTCTACTGTGGAAGAAAAACAAGAGCTTAAAAGTGAGTTTAATTGGTTGTTTAATTTAACTACAAGGTAAAGTATATAAATCATATATAAACGTAAGATCAAAGTAGCATGGATTTAAGATTGATTGTTTAGTATCGCTTTGGATATAATTTGGATGGAGAATAGTTATTGTCAATGATTAATTATTTATCTTTAAAATTTTAGTGTTCATCTTTAGGTGCAAATAAATTGAATGCAATCAACCTCATGGAATTTCAACAATACTAACTTGTTTAGTTGCACTACTAGACAAGGTCCAAGAACCCTAGAAAATATAACCCAAAATCTCTCTACAATGTAACATAACCTAAGCTCTAGTATACAAGAAAAACAAGGGGAAAAACCTGAGCTTAAAACCGATGAAGGTAATTTGAAAACTGAGGCAAGAAAGAATCTCAGAATCCATGTAAAACACTTTTTTATGTGCTATTTTACAGTGGATTTTGAAACCAAAATTAATTCTGGTAATTACCTTTTTATAAAACAAAATTAACCTATTGTTTTTTAACTGTAAAATCTGTTATTAATAAAAATATTAGGTTAAAGAAGAAGATTAATCACACTCTATATTTATGGGTTTGACAACCTAAATGAGCTGGTCAAATTATTATTTTTATGATTCTATTAATTATTTTGTAATAAATCCAAATACAAGCTCAAAGTACTCTAGAAAAAACTCGGGCCCAGCAAAGCACATTTGACTTCAACTCGAAGTTATTTTGTATAGATTAGTTCATGAACTTTTCATCATATAAACTAAAGGAAATCTTGTATTTTTTTAACATGGAATAAAGAATTTTAAGTTTCACAAAACAAGCCAACCAAAGTTTTTCAAGATCAGTTTTTTTCTTTTCATCCATATTTTTTTTCTTAATCATATTAATGTTTCAAACTAACGAACATTAACAGGTCTTGTATGATGAAATTGCTTTTGATATTGTTGTGTTCATAACACAAAAAGCTCTAAAATGGATGACACACCATGTGCCCAAAATTCCCAGTTGCATATCATGCTTGAAATTCGAGGGGATATGTATGATTGGTTTTGAATCTATCCAGCTTAGAAATGCATAATAGATTTAGCTGTCTCGGCATTTATAACATAAATGAGCATTTGCATGTTAGAAATAACGAGAGAAGATAAGAAGGGAACTCTTATATTAAGTTATGAAAGGAAATCTGTATAGACTTCGATTTAAATACAATATTCTATGATAATTCAAGATATTTAAAAAGATATATATATATATATATATATATATATATATATATATATATATATATATATAGACACACACACACGCACACACATACATCTAGGAGACACTGAGATGGCTAAAAAACACTTTGATTTCAAAATTAATTTCAACATTCTCCTTTCAATTTTAAATCTTTTGTTCTTGTTACCATTTTCTTGGCACACAGTTATGGTCATTGTCCCACCATCAGCTTGCTGCCATCATTTTCTAGATCTTGAGAAAATCTCACTTTTCTGTTTTCATGTGTGATTCCTTTGTGCTATATGCTCTTGTACAAAGAGTTGTTAGCTTGCTCTAAGCTTTTCTTAGGCTTCTTCTATCACTCTCTTGATGCAAATTTTCAATTTTCTTGTTGGGTTCTATCATCTTGATCTTTATTTTTCTTTGGATGTCACTTGTCTAATCCACTCTATTTTGAGATTTCTCCTTTTCTTTCACACATGCTCTAGTCTTTCTACACGGTCACTATATTAAACTAGTTCTGATATCATGTTAGAAATAACAATGGGATAAGAGGGAGGACATTATGCTACTCGAGAGGATGTTTCTATAGACTTACACTTGAATACAATACTTAAAACGCTTATATTTATACTTATCTATGATAATTTAAAAGACTTAAAAAGATAAATATATTTTTAATAGCTATAAATATATATAGGAAACACCTAAAAAAACTAAAAAAATATTTTGATTTCAAAATTAATTCCAACAATGTATACATTGCTTTTCTTTTCTTCTTTTGGCCTCCTTTGTTGCCAGCAGATGTTTTTGGTTTTACTTAATTTTCTCATGCACAAGAATTTTGAATTGCAGCAACTGAAGGAAGAAGCAGCAAACATGATAAAGAAGATAGAGCATCTTGAAGTTTCAAAACGGTTCGAACGACTAGTTTTAACCTTTTGTGCTTATAGTTTAGTTTGACATATTGATTTTCTGTTGGAATTCAATATGATAAGCAAATGTTTTAAAGATAATTTTAAAATTCCTCAGAAAGCTACTGGGAGAATGTTTGGGATCATGCACCATTGAAGAACTACAACAGATCGAACAGCAGTTAGAGAGGAGTGTAAGCACCATCCGTGCGAGAAAGGTTTGGCCATTAAAGCCATTGGCACTTTGTTTATGCCTCAAGTCATTTTCAGCTGATAGCCTAGCTGACGTGCTTATTCTTTGTCTATGTTCAGAATCAGGTTTTCAAAGAACAGATTGAGCAACTAAAACAAAAGGTAACTTAGTCAATTCTATTTTTATGCCAAGAACTTGTGAATAATAAAATCAAAGGCTGTGATTCCATGTTAAGTCCCAGTTAAGGAACTTGGCGTTTTCCCTTTTCCTCTCCCTGGAATTCCTTGCAACCAAAGGATGATGTAGTAAATAAGATTTTTCAAAGAGTGTTTCGCTAATTGTCAATTTTATGTTCCATGTCCTATGTGTACGTTTCAGGAGAAGCTACTGGTAGCTGAAAATGCAAGACTGTCAGACGAGGTGAACATTTATTTATATTGCAATTACTTTTTGGACATGAACTTCCGATTAATACTCATTTTGTTGATATTGTCGTCAACAGTTGCATGTCTTATTACCTTTTCTCCATAGCATAAACTCGAGCAACGAAATCGTAGTTTCAAACCTAGTTGGAGTTTGCTGCATGAATTCATTTTATATTGATGGTGGACGCGTTTCAAATAATTTTGATCAATTCTAGTACAGAGAATAATTTCGAATCTTCATGTGAGTTATGAAAAACTGCATGACAACTTTCAGTTTGCTTGCATAACCTCACTCTTTTATCATGAAATTTCATTTCTGGAATACTCTGTTCATGCCATCATGACCATCACCCACATTAAAATTGTCCCTGAAGCATCTGGTCATACTTTGTTTACAATAAAGTGTAATTAGTTTGAGTTGACTAGAAATGTGACGAATAAAAGGTGGTATTGATGAAAAGTTTACTCCTCTTGGGAGCTGAATTGGGGGTTTCAACATATCTATATACACAAATGTAGCAATACAAATTTTCCTTTTTCAGTGTGGTGCACAGTCATGGCCAGTCTCAAGGGAACAGAGAGATAATCTATCCCGTGAAGAGCAGAGAGAGAGCAGTTCGATTTCGGATGTGGAGACAGAATTGTTCATCGGACCACCAGAAACAAGAACAAAGCGCTTCCCTCCAAGAAAGTAGTGATGAATGCCATCTTATTGCGAGACCAACTTTTCATATTCTTAGACTCTTGCTAAAGCTATATTGCACTTGCGCAAGCAATAATCAAGGCAATAGTATTATTTTAAGAGAAATATATATGCTGTATGTTAAAAAAGCTACCGTGATTGATTGAGATCAACTGTAAACAGGGTACTTAAATACTGTAATCTGGTATATATTCGACGTATCATCAGACTTTCCCTTGTATATTTTTCTGACACTAATTTTCTTCAAATCTGTTTACTGGTCAGCCTAGATGCTCATATATCATGATCATTTGGTTCAAAAGATTTGGTTACATGATGGGACTCATCCCTCCCTCACTCCTTTCCTGGATATAAATGACTTGATCCCAGGTCTCTTGGGATAATGAAATCAATTTATTAACAAAACTAGCTTGCATGATGCCTGTCTTGTGATTGAAAATCCAAGTAAAAGTAAATACAGATACTGTCTAGCACGAGTTGCATTTCCATTATTAGATGAATCTTCTCAAGCAGTGAGCCTGCGCGTAAAACTTTGAGAGCTGCATCTTTTGGGGGTAGTGCAGGGATAGCACCTCTCCCTGTAACTGAGATGACATCATATGCATTTGCGAAGAGCAAGGGTTCCTATAACTTCTTTTCATCCTGAGATGAGAGCTCGTCATTTTCAAATTCATCCTTTACCATGGTATAATTCTCTAGGATAGATAAAGGAAAGGGAAATTAAGTTACTGGGTAGCTTGGAAAAAAGAAGAATCACCAGCAATGGAATGGAAACTGGAAAGAACGACAGCCGAGTTAAAGCAGTTCCCATTTCAATAAAATGACCAATCGATCTGGTTCGACATGTCGGATTGGTGTGGAATATTTTATACTGGTGTGCTAATAGCCTAATATTGATATTGCATTTAGGAAGAAACTGCCTATTTGACAACCAGCTAGCAGAAATAATATCAAGTGTGAATTGAAAAGCTTGTATATTCATCTAATTAAATAAAACAAGAATAATATTTGTCATAAAATTTTAAAAAAAGTTATTAATGATATCTAAATACATATCTGGAAAAATCAAGAGATGATGTAAATCAAAATATTAGAGGGATGACAATAAAAAATAGATCTTGGATTTTACCCCTTGATCTCTACAATTACTTGTTCTTTGTTCTTTGTTCTACAATAATCTTTACTCTCTTATAATTCATTATCAAAATTTATCATATACAAATTAAGAATAAACATTTGTGTCTTAGAATTTAATGGTTATTTACTATGACTACTCACTATGAAATCATTAATTTTATTATTGAAAGTCTTAAAATCCCACCAACATGTATTGTTTTACAGGAATCCAGGCAACCAACCCTCTAAACCTCAATTATAAAGAATAGAAAATTAACATGAATCGTATGATCATTCATTATTCAAATGCTCAGAAACTCAAGTTTCACAGCATACTGAATTTTAAAGCACCATCGAGCTCGCATTGCACATTTGTTTATGGTTTATTGACATTTGACAAAACAGATAGCAACAAATTAAAGGACATTTGATCATTAATTCTTTCGCAGGATATTCTTGCTCTTGATTATCTGAAATTTGGCATACATGCTAGTATTTTAGGACTATGTATCTCTGGGCATAGTTAAATTGGCTTTCTTGTTTCTCATCAAACTGAAGCTAATCAAAGTATATAACCTTTCAAAAATGAATCTAACCATCCAGGATGAACTGTTGTAAATGCAAATTGCAGGAGTTGCCTTTATCTGCAAGGGACTCGGTGCCCTTAAAACAAGCTCCGCAGCGCAAAAATCTCGTTTAAAATTCTCGGATTGGAAATGGAATTTCTGGGTACAGATCGAGAATCTCTAGATAGAAAGGAATACATTACTTTAGTTCAGACTTAAATTATTACAATGACATAGTGTGTCATCTAAAGTATGCTGTTCAGAAGAAGTAAGCATTTCATGTCTTCGTTACATGACATCCTATTTATATAAACACGCAGTTGAAACACGAAAGTCCAATACAAGAACCATTCGGGCATTCCAAATATGTAGGGCCGGGCATGTTACGGAATGCCTTGATTTGACGAAGTGTTCAAACTTCAAAGCACCCATCCCTGGAAGAAGTTAGTCTCGCCAGGCATGCTTTTTGAAGCCGACACAGAGGATCCTTCTGCTGGGACATATTGATGATACCTGTTTTAACAGCAAAAAACAAAAAACTGTTTAGAACACGTCCTATACCTTGATTCTCACAATAAGACCTGTGGATGAATGAGTACTGGATCCTAGATTCTTTTTCATCAAGCTTCATGAAGTGCTCCCACCCACTACTGATATGATTGTCTAGAGAACAATCCCTGATCTTAGGAGGGAAGAATCTAGGTCAGGTTACCTGTCTAAGAAATGCTTACTCGAAGTTGCAAACACAGACAACATTCATCGACATGCTAACACCAAAATTATTGTGCATGCTAGAAATTAGGAATACCCAATTTGTAAGACAGGCCCCGGATCACAGTCCATCTGGCTGGATTGAGAATGATGCAAGTGGAAGTTGCTACTTCCATCTGCTGCACCAGAGTTCCAATAGTCTTGAATGGCTTGCAGATTTTGTCCTTCTGCTTCTAGCTGAAATGCAAGGCATTGTAAGGGAAAAACTTAGAAATATTGCTGGTAACATGATCTGATATGGATTCAATTATCCTATGTTTTGCACGAGTGCTGATAATTGTTGAAGCAGAACCTTAAGCTTGAGATGCCTGTTCAAGTCTCCAAGGTGACGTTCCTGCCAAGCAGATCAGAAACTGATTAGAGGAATGAATTAAATTTTGAGGTTAGGAGCAGGTTGTCAAAACTGAAGCCACCGACATATCAAAGTTTTGGGTGCATGTAAGATTCTAAAGGGAAGCAACTAAACTTTGCGCAGCAAAACACAGAGGAGATTCTTACTTGTTAAGACAATTATTATATTGCTTACCTTTTTGCGCAGGTCTTCCATTTGCTCTGTCAAAACCTGCTGCTGTAATAAAAAAACAAAAGGATAAAATGAACAAAGTTCATCTTTTGAGCTAATTGATATATTCCTTCACTTTAGACAGAAGAACATAGAAGCTGGTTTCCTGCATTTTATCATGCATGCATTCATATCCATATTGAATGAGAAAATATAAGGCTGTCTTTTGCATGCCTAGGATTGGACATATCCTTTTACCAATATATGCACGTGTAAGATACAAAAAATCTTAAAATTAAACATCTTCTCTCCATTGTTACGAGAGTTCAGATGTTATGCCCTAACTTCGATGGAGTTCCGACAAGAAGCGAGTGAAGAGGATGATAATTAATAGAAATCGTATGTACCTTTCTCTGCCTAGCAAGTGCAAGAGCTCCTTCAAGCTGTTTCTCAAGATTTTGTAGCTCCTTCACATTCAGGGGGCCAAGATCCTCCCCAAGCAAATGCCTTGCATAACATTAGAGTGTTATACATTAGTATGGTATTATGAATCTTCTTAATTACTAGGCCTATCATCAACTTCATTGGCAATTCAAATTCAATTAAATTGAAACATGGTCTGAGATACTCAAAAGTTTAATTTACAACCTTTGAGTGCGTTGAAGGGATTCATACTTTGCCTTTAACTTTGTCGCCTCTTGGTACCAGCTCTGCATTGTTAATCAAGGGAAGATAGAACATGTCAGGTAGAGTTTGTAGCATGCGATGTTATTCCACATAATTTTGCAGCAAAACAATCAGCTCATAACCCATGATAGGTGCCAGGGGAAATATCATGGGATATTCCCTAATTTGAGCCGATCGACCTTCTTGGCAACCACAAAGGAAACTAGTGATGACTGAGTCTTAACTGTAATGTCACAGAGATTGTGAATTTAAACCATCTCCATAATCAAATTTAGCCGGTTGCTAACCTACTTTTGCAAATAAAAATTCACTGCCAAAGCAGTCAATATGAAGAAAACAGAATCAACTAGGGGTGAGAGACTGCATGTTGGTGTGATCAATTGTCAGAAATTTGTGCGGTTCTGCCTGCAGCGATGATTTTTTTCCCTTTTGGTTTACAAGGAGACTCCAACCTGTCTCTTATAGGGGTGGTCATCATAAGATTCTATCCATTAAAACTAAACAATTGCTCCACGATTGCTTGCACAGCACAAGATCAATTTTCCAAAATTGAATAGTTTGTGTTTATTGTCCATATTCAAAGAGTGATCAAGCAATTGAAGGAGCAGTATAAAAACAAAAGGCAAGGTTTCATTTTTCTCAAGAGCTAGAAAACATGCATGCAAGGCAACATGTGCATGGCCTGTCACCTAAAATGAAACCCTACTCCGTTCAATTGCAGCATATGTAAGAGGCCTGGGAAAGAAATCAAGAGGAATACAAACCTGTGTCTCACGTTCACTGCTGTTCTCTTGTGGAGTGTAGCAGCAGCGTTGGTAGCGCTCAAGGGTTTTGGTTACACTGAAGAAAAAATTAATTTGATGGTGAACATTAAAAATTGTATGATTTGTGCGCATAAAAAACCAACTAACCTTGCCATGCCACTCAAACTGGGAAATTAAAGATAGAAAAATACGCTATGGATGAAATTAAGAGACAAAAATGAACGTATTATTAGAATACGCTATGGTAAGCATCAATGCATGGAACCTTTCTGAAAAAGGATAATCTTGAATGGATGAAAACTAGATAGAAATGTAGACCATCCACGTTACATATATCGGAGAATTTTGCATGATTAACGCTGGTAATTGAAATATATTTATGTCATTTCAGAGTAGCGTCTTAAGTAGGGCTAAGGTTATTTAAATACTTAAGCAATGCATTCTCTACGTCTAGCATTTTGTACTAGCCAGCCAATCACGATTGGTGCACACAAAAGAAAAGGGAAGAGGCTAGATGTATACAGGGCCTAAACAAACAAACTCTCAGCTTGCTGGGCCCATACATACATACATACATACATACATACATACATAGAGAGTTTAGACTGTCTAGATAGAGATACTGTTACTTGTGTTTGAAAAATTGCATGAAAATTAGTGATTGTTTTTTAGTGTGTCTGATATTATGTGTAAAAATATTTTTTTGTATTAAAATAATATTTTTTTATTTTTAAAAATTATTTTTGACATCATTATATGAAAATGATTTAAAAATACTATTTTTTTAATTTAAAATAAAATAAAAATATTTTTGAAACGCAATCACAAACAATCCTTCAATCTCCCAACCAACATGCTACAAATCTCTCATAAACAAAACCTATCCACCCCTTCACACCCAATCCCTTTATAGAATACCAATTCATTTTGTTGACCTTTTCTCATTAACAGAAGGGATAAATAGTGATTTGAAAATTACTTATTTCTAAAAACAATTCTTATATTTGCTTATAATCCCTCTTTAGGAAACTTTCTTTTTTTAGAAACTTTCTTGGTAACAATACGTCATACTTTCTTATGCCATATAAAATGTTTTTTTCGCATCAAGTACTCTTTAATGCGGGCTAAAATAAAACTTGGCCGCTATTTTTTCAATTTATCTTAACCCGCAAACAGATGACAGGGGAGAGATAAGTAATAATTAATCATAGTACGACTAATTCTTAAATCACAACTGTTTAATTTAACAAATTTTCAATTAATTGTTTGTATATTACTCTAGTAATTATAATTATATTCATATCTCTCAAGGTAAGAAAAAAAAAAGATAGTTATATATTGATCTACCCTTTCACTACGAGAAAAACGAAAGTTTCAAGATGATGGCTATATTTCTCAGCATTTATAAATCCCGATGGCAAATTTAACGACAATATGTAGACTAGTTCTACTTCATTAACTAATCTATTCCTGATAACTCCGAAGAGCTAAAAAAACACAGAATTATCCAGTCAACACACACATAGAGGGATCGGGAAGCAGAAAGATCTTTTGACTAAAAAATCAAATACTAGCCGGGACTTCTATGAAATTGGTGTGTATGGCAAGATCAGAGCATTAGAGAGAGAGAGAGAGAGAGAGAGAGAGGTCATGTAATGCAGTTCATTGGACAGATTTTACAGCCCTTTCACAATTCAAAGCTCAAAATATCCCATCGAAAACAAAAGGGAAAACCACATCTTGGGTTTCGGAGTAGCACAAATTCATGCTAGCTTCACATGATATGCAAAACCCTGACAGCACCTGCTACTTTAAGCTGCACTAAATAAATGACGAGTTAAAAGAAGTTTACCTAATTTCATATTTTACACAAACAAATAATATCAGGAGAAAACTGAAACTTAAAAAATGTAAAAAACAAGACTTTCTTGACCTTAACTATGAGACCTGACGCTCAAGTACTCCAGAAACTGCTCAGCAAGACAGAGACTGAAGATGAACCAGAAAAAAACAACT